>BLSH010051825.1:536161-558871 GCA_018402905.1 Glandirana rugosa
TGCTAAGTACCGGTACCCTCCCCGACAAAAGGTAGGGTGTCTACACACAATGCAAACTATATTTTATATAATATACTTGCTTACTGAATAGATAGTTTGATTAAAATTGTCTAGTCCAAACAAAATTCTACGAAGAGTTTACTTACGGAACCATTGTGTCCGACAGGATTTTGTTACCCTGTCAACAGTCAACCACCAATTCCATTTACCCAAACATTGGTAACAGTTGTTTGACCATTTGTTTGATATATTTATTTAACAAACTTACATGGGAACCAGTCAAAAGCCGTATACCGGATTTATTCCCCTAAGGGGAACAAAGCTCTTCCTACTCTATCTATAATTGGGATGAGGTGCCATAAACTATTTAGGCCATATGCCGAAAACTGACCAAGGGTACATTCAAACAATTTATTTATATAGTTTGTTTACCAGTTTGTTGACAATGGTTACAAACCCATTTACCTTAACCACCAACTGACAACTGTCCCATTGTTTTAGGACAGCCTGTGTTACCAAGGCATTCATTTGAGAAGCATCTTAAAACAAACCTGATCTGTTAAAATTAGTTTGATAGATAAGTCATTCGTTCATATAATATATTTTATATCAAACGTAACACACATCTGTGGGATGGAAAACAGCCCCTCCCATGGCCATGAATCGTAGGCTCACCTGAGATGACAGGGGGGCCTACGTGTGTCGGGCAGTACATGAGAGCAAGAGACTTGAAATAAACAACAAAGTAACAAATCCTCTCAAAAAAGAGGGTAACAGTAAAGCACAGAGGACGGTGGATTCCGGAATCTCCAATCGAAGTATCTGAAATGCATAACAAAAACCAACGAAAATTTTTTTTTCTTCCCCTTCCCCTCTCTTTCTTGAGGATTGCATTGACATGGCGGGGTTTTTGGGGAATGATTGGGATGCTTTTATGGCCAAATTACAACAAGAATTTGAAAATAATGAATCTATTCAATCATAAATTTTCTTCCTTTTCTCCAATCTTACTCAAGTGGTTGAAAATAAAGTATCACTTTTTTGGCATATTAGATAAGAATATATATACATATTAGATTAGAAAGCTATGATTAACCCTTTGGAGTTAAGAGTTCAAATTTTCCCCTCTTTCGAGGGAATTGAACCGGTGTTCAAACTCCAATGGGAAAAAATACTAATACAATGTTCGAACGATCTCATGTCCCTTCTAATACAGGAATATACAAACAAAATAGCCAAATTAGATAAAAAAATTGAAATACTTAGTCAAGAATTGGAGAAGTACAAAGCCCATAAGGAATATGCTGCCCTGGAAACTAAGCTCAAAATACACATTGAAAAATTTGACAGAGAAACTCTACTTAAAAAAGACAAAAAATTCCTACGGGACAAAAAGGCCTTTCAAGAGAACAGGGCCTACAAATGGGAGGATGTTTCCAAATATAGGGGACGTCGTCCCCCTATGGGGGCCCTGTTCAAGCTAAAGGGAGCTTCAATGTTTCCAAATACTCAACCATTCCTTTTTCATCTCCTCAGAAATAATCCACACAACACAGTGGACGTAGACGTCAAAAATGCACACGGCGTAATAATACATCTCATGATGGCCCATCAGACACGGATGAGTCTCCTTCTTCACTGTCACATGGACATTCCTACACTATTCAGGATATTAATCCCAATACTTCTACACATGGCAATCAGAATTTAGGAACCTTGTCGTCTACCCCACACCCTAATACTACGCATCTGAGCATTTTTTAGTGCAAATGTGAACACACGCACTCAAACAAAACAACACAAAAAATTCCAAGTCACAAAAAACACACCCACACACGCCTGAGGAGACAGTTGTTTTCACTAAGGGGCTCACTTTTTGTCCAACGACCCGTCTGGTCAAATTTGAGGCTGTCAAGGATACACATGTTTTCATTCGCAACCTTTTAGTTAAAGGTCGGTATTCAAAACAACATGAACACACCGACTCCAATTATACCACACAGGAATTGGATGCGATTGAGACTCTCGCGGAATTGCTTGCTGAGAGTGAACATCTCGATAGCACTGATATTAACAATATCAGTGCTATACCCCCAAGTAGAGAAAAGTCCCCCACCTTTTCCATGAGGCAACAAGATCCCAGGAACCCCCTTAGGAAGAGATCCATGATTTACCCAGCCCCTAGTTCAAACCCTAATGCAGCTACCTTTCTTAAATTAGAGTCAAAAGAAATCCAAGAATTAAAACTGACAGACAAATGCCATAGAAATCTATCACCAAAAGAATTCAGAGCCCTTCAGTCCCTCCAAGAGAATGACTGAATTACAATCAAACCCTCAGACAAGGGAAGCAATGTGGTCATACAAGAGAATAAACAATATGTCCAGATGTGCAGGAATATCTTAGATAATCCTGAAAGGTACCGTCCCATTCAGAAATCCATCATTGACAGATATGAAAAGGAATTCTACACATTAGTGAACAAAGCTTACCATACTAAAACAATTACCAAAACAACCTGGGAATTCATCAGAACGGCATACCCTAGGGAGGCCACATTCTATGCGCTTCCCAAGGTGCACAAAAATCCTTCCAACCCTCCTGGAAGGCCCATCGTCTCAGGAAATGGCAGCCTTACTGAAAACCACAGTAGGCTTGTGGATAGTTTCCTTCAACCCCTTGTGGAGGAATTACCTTCCTTCACGAAGGATACTATCCACCTCCTACAGATGATGGAGAGCCTCCATGTCGATGAGTCCACCCTATTAGTAGCTATCAACATGGAAGCTCTATACCTCACGCTCGGGACATGGAGGTGATCAAGAGTGTTTTGCAGAGGAGAGGCCACCTTGAAGAGGACCTCATGGCCTTCATTTTGGAGGCTTTAGAATTCATCTTGAAACATATTTATTTTTGTTTCTGTGGCTCCCACTACCTCCAGATGCAGGGGGTCGCTATGGGCACATGTTGTGTGCCCTCCTATGTGTACCTGTACCTGGGGGAGTGGGAGAGACTACTTTTCTTGAGTGAGGATGCGTTGATGTACACACGCCACGCCATTGTGTGGCGTAGGTACATTGACGACACCCTCATCTTGTGGGATAGCTCATCTCTCCTAATGAGCCAGTTCCTTGATTATATCAATACGCACATTTCTTTTAATATGAAATTCACCATGAATGTCCATCCTACGGAAATTACTTTTTTAGATCTCACCGTACACAAACAAAATGATGGCCGACTGTCTAGTGACCTCTTTCGAAAGGCAACAGCAGGAAGCACTATTTTAGAAACCTCTAGCTTTCATCCCACATCCCTAAAGAGGTCTATTCCTTATGGACAATATATCCGTGCTAGTTGTAATTGCTCCAATGAACCTCTGTTTGAAAGAGAAGCAAAGGTACTGAGAACCAGGCTACGGGAACGTGGCTACTCCAATTCTTACCTCAGAAAGGCATACAATAAAGCAAAGGCCAAATCTAGGCACGAACTTCTATTCCCACAGAGAACTAGGTCTGACAGTGGATGTACTAGAATAGTTACTACATTTAGCCAACAACACAGACAAGTTCGAGACATTTACACTAAATATTGGCATCTTTTAACAATGGACCCCAAACTCGCTCCTTTCGTTACGGACCATTCACTCATCACCTATAGAAAAGCCCCATCCTTGCGTGACAAATTAGTGCAAAGTGAATTTCGAACAAACAAGAAATTCAAACCGGTAGCTACAGGAACATTTACTTGTGGCAAATGTGGGTACTGCAAATTCATGAACACGCGTAAGGGTGTTGTCCTTCCCAATGGGAAAAATTTGTTGCCCATCAATTCGTCAACTGTCGCACATCGGGCGTCATATATCTTATGACATGCGAGTGCGGCTCTTTTTATGTTGGCAAAACGAAAGTCGAGTTTTGGTGGCGTATATACCAGCATTTTACCAGCATTATTAAGAAAGACCCAGATCTCCCTCTGGGTTGACATAGCCTTTCAATGCATGGTGACCGTACCCCCAGAGTGAGGCTCTTTGCTCTGGAGCAGCCAGTAGTGAACCCCAGAGGAGGAGATTACAACAAAACATTATTACAGCATGAATTAAAATGGATCTTCAGCCTTAGGGCCAACATTTTTCCTGGCCTCAACAAAACAAGTCATTTTGTTTTGTTCCTGGTGTTTGTGAGAAAAACTTATAGAGATACCTGGAGATATTGGGAGGGTATTTTTCATCTATAAATACAATTGCTTTTTTTTTTTTGCACTGTAACTTTGTATAATTTGCATTTTGTATAATTTGTTTTTAATTATCCTTGGTTTTGTTATGCATTTCAGATACTTTGATGGGAGATTCCGGAGTCCACCGTCCTCTGTGCTTTACTGTTACCCTCTTTTTTAAGAAGATTTGTTACTTTGTTGTTTATTTCAAGTCCTGTGACACACTGAGGACCGTTGGAGGATTGAGGCTAGATGGAATGGGGTTTGCCCATCCTGCAGCCCTGCGCTCGTGGGCCCGTCTTGGTGTCCCGCCCTCCAGCGGGACACCGAGCCGGGCGCCTTTATGAGTCCGTTGGGCCATATTGAAGGTTGTGGCCTACCTCCTGCTTGCGCTTCAGCGTGACATGCAGGAAGTGGACTCTACACGCGTCGGCGGCGACACGGTGTGTGACGCGGCCCCGCCCCTTTGTGGGCGGGGTCGTGCCGCACACGCGTCATTGGGGGATCACAGCGTCCAACCCAGGTGGCCGCCTCAGCGGTGCTATGGCCGGACGCACCCCCCGGGGCTCACAGCTGTATCCACTTGCAATTCAAGTGAGTGGATACTTAATTGGAGGGAAGTGGAGTAGACGCCAATCTGCCATTTTGGTGGACACTCTTGGTCCACAGAGGAATGGATTGGTACTCCCACCACATCTCCCTGGAAAGGTAATATTAGTACTCCAAATGTTTTTTGTACTTTTGATATTGGTCTGGTTATTCCAAACTACCCATGGATATGCAAGCATTCCCTGGCTCTAAGTAGGAGTGTGGATGCCTTTTACTAGGGGACTTTTTCCAGGTGCATGTACAAATCTATATGACATTTACTGAAAGAAATTTCCCAACATACTCAGACGATTGATCTATTCTTCTAAAACGCTCAAAGATAATTTATTAGATAAACTGATTTACCTGATTATTGGGTTATTGATATAGATACCCTCAGTGATGGAGATCCTTTTCTGATTTTTCACACACAGTTTCACCAGCATATCTATTACATTTGTTGCTGCACCGGGAGGGTTCCAAGCAGGAGCTATCAGCTTCCAGGCTTGATGGATCCTCATCTGTGGGACAACAATTTGGCAGCTCTGTTCTTCCTCTTGAGCTATCTCCTCCATACTCAAGGCTTGCATAAGTTTTTTGATCCCCAGTGGCCAGGCTTATAAGCCCCCAGAACTATCACTTCAGGGGTTGCCATCTTATCCCCCTCAGGGACTACACAGTGGACGGTGGCCTTGGCTTTTACCCAATGTATCTGGAATGATATGTGAATATATGGCATGTCTTGTAACATTATGTGTATTTTCAATGTGAAACAACCAATAATTGTGAATACTATCTGAATAAGTAATGCATATGCTGTTACTTTATAGAAAAATATATTTCCAACATATGCCCATATACCTCTGAAGAAGGACTCATTTAAAGTCCGAAACATGTCAGGTTCGCATTAGTGATTCAGCGTTGGAGCAGTCCCATCACCCTTGTTTTGGGGATTAGGTTCTCCATCTGCTCACGTACATGTTGGGTATATCTTGTATTACTAAGATACAATTTGTGGTCTATGATTATCATAGACCCTGTATTAATTGTATTTCTTGATCTACTATTCACTGTATGTCCATTTTTGTATTTATCAATATGCTTTTATGTGGCGAATATCAAGTGTTTTTGTAATAATAAAATTATTTTTTTACTATATGTCAGGTGTGACCGTACCAATCCTTAACGGGGTTAAGGGTGCTGCATAAATTCTATTTTTCATATGGCAACAATACGTAATAAGGGATGTCTATAAGTCCCTTTTACATAGGATGCAGTGGAGCAATCTGAAATGGCAGTGGACAGTGCAGTCAGCATATAAGGAAAATAAATAAGAGAGGCAGTGCTATAAATATAGACGTAGTAATAGATATGAGTGTACGTATGGCAACAATGTGTAATAGTGGATGTCTATAAGTCCCTTTCCCATGCCCCTGAAGAAAACCTTCCAGGAAAGGTTTAAATGAAAGGCTTCGTTCAACCCCGGCGGACAAGTGGCCTCGAGATCAAAGATCCAGCGTAGTTCCCACTGGAGGACGACCTTGTTGAAGTCACTCCCCTGGGGACTAAGGTGGACCCAGTCGAGGGCCAGGAACCGCATTGTGGGGAAGATGTCAGCATGTACCGATGAGACATGCCGTTTCAGTGGTAGTTTGGGATCTCGTTTGCGCATACTTAGCGCATGTTCGTAAATACCCTGTCCAAACTGTTGGATGGTTTTTCCCACATAAAAGCACCCACAACTGTGGGATGGGTAGCCAGGGCCCCCCCATATTAGAGAGAGGTGCACATGGCTAGACTGGTGGTGTGATAATCCCCCCCCCTCGGTCCTTATTCATGCTTTCGAGTGATTATGATAAGACTTGCTAAACTATTTCTGTTTTCTTTTTCAATATGTTTTGAAAAATTCTATGTTCAATGACTGCTGAATCATTTGACACTCTCTGTAATGTTCTGCCCTTGTTGGATGTTAATAAACATTAATATTTGAAAAAAAAAGCACCCACAACTGCATAGCAGTAAATATACCACATGTGTCGTCTTGCAGTTGACGAAGTGCTTGAGATGAACAAATCTGCCATTTGAAAGTCAAGTGGGGTAAATTTTGTGTATGTATTGACAATGTGGGCATCCACTGCACCAAACAGTGCACAGACGTTTACATGGGTCCCTGCATGTTTCACCCTTAAATTCACTGTGCATCAGTCTGTCTGCCAA
Organism: Glandirana rugosa; assembly: GCA_018402905.1. Taxonomy (NCBI): domain Eukaryota; kingdom Metazoa; phylum Chordata; class Amphibia; order Anura; family Ranidae; genus Glandirana; species Glandirana rugosa. Next base: position 543,182 of record BLSH010051825.1, read on the forward strand.
TGAGGGAGCTCTTCTGTAAGTAATGGAGAGTTTTGGTGGTATGAATTAACCCATTGATAGGTCCATGGTTAGTAGATGCTAGTACCTGGTGGCCCCCCGGGGGGGCAGTGAGGAGGAGTTACTGTCAGGACTGGGCTCAGCTCCCCCTTCTCAGAGCAAGCTGCTCAGCTGAGGGTTAATTGCCAGTCTCAGCTTCCACTCGGTCTCACCTGATGACCATATCCTGCCTCGGTAAGCCAGACCTGCTGCTATGTAAACTGCCTGGATCAGATCGCAGATGCTTTTGCCTTGGTGAACATCTCTGGAGAAATCTCTGCTGTGTTTTCCTGTGAAAGACTTTGCCTGTTTGACTTTCCTTTCCGGTTCCTGGATTCAAGACCCTGCTCGGCTGACTCTCCTCCTGACCCTGCATTCCATTTGTTTGACCTTGGTGATCTCTGGACTCCCGTTTCCCTGGCTTGCTCTGACTATCCGCTCTGGTTACCGAACCCTGGCTATGTTTTGACCACGTTTACAACATTTTACCTTTTTATTAAAAAGTGTGATTTTACTGCACTTGTGTCTCTGTCTGATTCATGGTTCCCGACAGTAGGCGAATGCCATGAATTCAGAAAATGTAGTCAATCCACTTGCTGGTAATATTTTTTCCAGATTGGATGAGCATGATCATTGCATGGATCAGTTTGCCATAGCGTTACAGACGCTCTTGAATTGCACTGCTCACCTGGTTCCTCCTATGATGGCCATTCTGGCACAACCTGTGTTGCAGGCCACTCCTGCTGATGCTCTAGTCTCTGAGCAGACCCGCCTAAAATATTACCTCTATAAGGGGTATGTCTGGTACCGCTCTGCTTCCCCAGCGAATTGGGGGTGATCCAGTTCGATGCAGAGGGCTTCTCAACCAGGTTGAGATATACTTTGAGATGCTGCCCCAAGCGTTCCCTACGGACAGAAGCAAAGTAGGCTTTGTGATTTCTTTGCTTTCTGACAGAGCCTTGGCATGGGTAAACCCTCTATGGAAGACGCAAAGACCTGTTGTCTAGAGTTACCCAGAGTTTGTGGCCTCCTTTAAAAGGATATTTGACGTTCCTGCTTTTTCTCATGGTCTCTCAGATAACATCAAAGATGAAAGAGCTGCCGAGACATACCCACTGAGCTGGAGAGGTTGATCACATTTGCCATCCTCATTGACTCCAGACTCCAAGATAGACCTTCCTTTAAGGGGCGCTTGCGGAAGCCTCCTGTATGTTCTAGCTCTGAGCTTTGTAGTCACACCTGTGCCTACCTCACTTCCCATAACTCCTGGTTCCGAGCCTGTCAGTGAGGTAAAACCCATGCAGTTGGGCTTCACAAGTCTCTTTGCGGATGAGAATGCCTTTAGGAGGAGGGAGAGATTATGCCTTTATTGTGACCAGGCAGGTCACTTTTTGAAGTCTTGTCCTACCCGTCCGGGGGGATGCTTGCACCAGAGGTCCTATTTAGCGACATGCTTGCGGTGTTCCTCAAGGGAAGAGGAGAAGATTAAGACCTCATCTAGGTAGATGATGACAAAGAGATCCAAGAAGTCCCGAAAAACACATAGTTTTCAAAATGTTGGAAGGTCACGGGAGCATTACATAATCTGAAGGGCATGACCAAATATTCATAGTGCCCAAAGCGGGTACGGAATGCGGTCTTCCATTCGTGTCCTTCCCTGATGCGGATGAGATTGTAAGCTGCCCGAAGATCAAGTTTGATGAAGATGGTTGCAGCACTCAACCTCTGAAACAATTCTGGGACCAGAGGCAGGGGGTACCGATTCTTAATGGTAATCCGATTGAGTTCCCGGTAGTCAATGCACGGCCTTAGTGCATGGTCCTTTTTTTCAACAAAGAAAATGCCAGCCCCCGCGGGAGACGTGGAGGGTAGGATGAACCTTTTTTCCAAATTGTCATTTAGGTAGGCCTTGAGGGCCTCTAGTTTGGGTTCTGAGAGAAGGTAGATCCTACTGAAAGGTACTTCAGCCCCCGGCAAGAGTTCAATAGGGCAATCGTAGGGCCTGTGAGGAGGTAGTTTGTCAGCTCCTTTCTTGCTAAAGACATCTATAAATTGATGATAAGCAGATGGAAGCAGTAAGCGGGTATCTGATTCGGCATCGGAGTCCAAGTAAACTAATGTGGAAGCTGCCTCTCCTTCGGGTTTAAGGCAATGCTGCCGGCAATAGGAGGACCTGAACTGGATGGCCCCTGTGGACCAATCAATGCTGGGGCTGTGAGCCCGAAGCCAGGGTAGACCCAAGATGATGGGGAAGATGGGAGATGCAATCTAACAGTAAGAGTTCCTGGTGGCCCTCTGATGTCTCGGTAAGAAGAGGAGCAGTTTCATGAGTCACAGTTCCGGATTAAATGAGGGACCCATCTGCTAATCGGATAACAGTCTTGTGGGCCTTTAGTTGCAACGGAATGCGGTGCAGTGCTGCAAAGTCCTGGTCTATGAAGCAATTGCACGCTCCAGAGTCAACGATGGCTGGGACTCTGATATTCCCTCCAGGAATCTGCAGAGAAAGGAGAAGAGTAAAATGAGAAGCTTGACCCTGTGGGATGGGTGTACCATCTGGGTAGCAGGAGAACACTTACCGAGCTTGGCGGGGCACACTCTGACTACATGACCTGGTTCGCCACAGTACAGACATAAATTCTGGAAGAAGCATTGTTGCCTTTCCTCGGTGGTGAGTGACGGGCGTAGGAGCCCTATCTGCATGGGCTCAGAGAAGTCCTGGGGAGAGAAGGAGGAGATCACTGGACCGAGAGGAGCCAGACTTGGGTAGCTGGGGACCCGTGGAAGCATCCAAGTGGGATGCAGTTGTCCTGAAGATCTTTCAGCGTGGCGTTCTCTGAGATGCCGATCAATTGAGATGGCCAAGTTAATAAGTGCATCCAAGGTTTGGGGCACCCCTACTCGTGCCAGCTCGTCTTTTAGGGGTGCGGATAATCCCAACGGAAATTGGAAGCACAGGGCGGCATTGTTCCATGCTGTATATGTGCTCCAGTGCCAAAATTCGGTGAAATCTTCCACGGGGCGGCGGCCCTGCTGGAGTGCATGCAGGGCGGCCTCAGCTGTGGCTGCCTGGTGAGGGTCCTCACAATGTTGAGCCATGGCTTGGAAAAATAAGGTCAGTGTGGAGACCTCCGGGGCTCTCTGCTCCCATAGCCGGTGGGCCCATGACTGGGGTTCATCCTGCAACAGAGAGATAACGAGCCCCACTTTGGTGGCCTCAAGGGAGAAGGTGCGTGGGCTGGAGGCCCCCGAAAACTTGTCAGGCAGCAGGACCTTGGGTTCCAAAGGCAGGGCCACGATGGTGCGGGCTGCGGATGGATCAGCTCCGGAGACTGTAGGAGCTGAGAACTCTTGTACCCGATCCTCCAACCAGGTATAGCCCTCTTGCAGATTTTTTACTGCCTGTGTGAGACCAGCAAGGTGAGCACACAGATCGTCCATAGGAGAGTGGGTTCCCTGTGCAGACTCGGTCATGGCTGTCCGCTTCTGTAACGCTCCTGGTGGCGGAGTCTGTCTTATGCATGGAACAACCACTCTTGCGCATCTGATTCTGGGGCCCCTGGTAGAGTAGACAGGAGACCAAGAGTGCAGGATGGCACGAGGGCTGGATAGTCTCTAATGTGAGAGATTCCGGGTTGGCTCTTGCAGACAGGAAGGAATGTGATTCAGGCTGGATCAGCAACCGGCGGGCGGTGCGGTACAAAGGATCAGGCAAACGGGTAGTCAAAGTCCAAGCAAGGGTCGTAATCAGGCGGTACCAGGGATAAGACAGAAGAGTGGCCGTGGGTAGCCGGGGTTCGGTGCAGGCAGGTAGCAAGCAGGTCAAGGCAAGCCGGGTCTTCAGGGAACAGGATCAAGCAAACAGGAACAGAGCTGAGGCTCCCAGGTAGACTACACGCTGTAGAACAGACAGCATCTGCTGCAGGGTATTGCCTGCTTAAATAGGGCCGTTTGGCGCCACTGGCGCGCACAGGTGTGCGCACACGCGAACGCGCACAAACATGGCTGCTTTCCTAACAGATGTCTTTGACAAAGGTCAAGCCGGTAGTTTGCCACCCCGGTCGTACAATTGCGGTTCATCCGCAAATCCTCATCCCCTGCTGGTGCTGGCTTCTTAGTGAAAAAGAAGAGTGGCGAACTGAGACCTTGTATCGATTATAGGGGTCTCAAGCGCTTCACCATTAAGAATGCTTATCCGATTCCATTGATTACGGAGTTATTTGACTGCCTAAAGGGAGCAGCGGTTTCCACGAAGCTTGAGCTGAGAGGGGCATACAATCTCGTGAGGATCAAGGAGGGTGATAAGTGGAAAACTGAGTTTAATACCAGGACAGGCCATTACAAATACCTTGTAATGCCGTTTGGTCTTTGCAACGCTCCGGCAGTTTATCTGGAATTCATCAACGATGTCCTCCGAGATATGTTGCAGCAAGGTGTGGTGGTGTATCCCGACGATATCCTCATATATTCCAAGTCCCTAGGGAGTCACCACACATATGTCTGTCGTGTGCTTCAGAGGCTGACAGATAATAACCTGTATGGTAAATTGGGTAAGTGCGAGTTCCATCGTGAACAGGTTAAATTCCAGGGTTATGTCATTTCCACTGCTGGTTTTTCGATGGACCTATAGGGAAGCTATCGGCAGTTCTACAGTGGCTCCAACCTATGGGTTTACGTCCACTACAACAAGAGTTTATTCATAACTTCTCGTCTCTGGTCAAGCCCGACTGATATTACCAGAAAGAGCGGTAACCCGCAGAATTGGTCTCCGGAGTCCATTAAGGCCTTTGAAAGTCTCAAGGCAACCTTTGTTTCTGTTCCTGTGTTGGCACATCCAGATCCTACGTTATTCTTCATCCTTGAGGTTGATGCATCTGAGACTGGAGTTGGTGTCCTGATGCATCCTTGTGGCTACTTTTCCAAGATGTTGTCTCCTGCGGAATGCAATTATGAGATTGGGGACAGAGAGTTGTTAGCGATTATTTTAGCTCTTAACTAGTTCCCCACCGCATGCAGTATATTTACTGCGGCGGTGTGGACGTTTCCCGCAAATCGCCATAAATAAGCGGCGATCTGCGAGTGGCCACTATTGGGCACGTGCACGCCTGCTGTGCTCCTGAAGAGTGTGCCCGTGGCTCGGGCGGACCCGATGTCACTGGGTTCAGTTAGATCTCTTATGCCCATGGTAGCCCAGCCCCCCCCCCACAGTTAGAACACACCCAGGGAACACAGTTAACCCCTAGAGCTCCCCCTGCAGGTTAACCCCTTCACTGCCAGTGACATTTATACAGTAATCAGTGGACATTTAAATTTCTGATCGCTGTATAAATGTCATTGGTCCCCAAAAAGTGTCAAAATGGTCCGACATGTCCTTCCCAATATCGCAGTACCTCTAAAAATTTGCAGATCGCCACCATTACTAGTAAAAAATAAAAAAAAAATAAAAACCCCAGAAATGAATTCTCATCATCCATAAAGGCGGCTACTTTTGCGCAAACCAATCAATAAACATCGATTGCAAATTTTTTTTACCAAAAATATGAGGAAGAATATAAATCGGCCAAAACCAATGAAAAAAAATGTTTTTTTATTTTTTTTGGATTTGTATTTTAGCAAAAAGTAAGAAAAACAGTTTTCTTTGCAAAATTGTCGCTCTTCTTTTGTTTATAGCAGTGATCAGAAATGACGCAGAGGCGATCAAATACCACCAAAATAAAGCTCTATTTGTGGGAAAAAAAGGACGCAAATTTTGTTTGGGTACAACGTCTCACGACCGCGCAATTGTCAGTCAAAGTGACTCAGTGCCGAATCGCAAAAAGTGCTCTGGTCCTAAAGTAGGAAATCCTTCCGGGGCTGAAGTGGTTAAAGAATGGAGGCATCTCCTTGAGGGTACCACTGTTCCGGTTCTCATTCTGACTGACCACAAGAATCTCACATTCTTCTCTGAGGCTAAATGCCTCTCTCCCAGGAGGGCGTGATGGGCTCTGTTCTTGTCAAGCTTCAATTACATCCTCATTCTTACTCAGTACTAAGAATGTAAGGGCCGATGCATTGTCACAACAGTTCTCCTCCGCTTCCAAGGTGGAGTCGGTTCCTGTTCCTGTGATACCTCCTGATCATATTCTGGCTACGATTCGTACCAGTCTCACTTCACCTTTGGGTGAAAAGATCCTTCTTGCTCAGATCCATGCTCCACCTGAAAAACCTTGTGACCGCTGCTTTGTCCCGGAGAGTATCTGTACTACTGTGCTCCAGACTTACCATTCTCCCAAGGCTGCTGGCCACCCAAGGAAGAATCGACTCATTTGGGCTATTTCCCAACGGTTTTGGTGGCCTATTCTCCGCGCTGATTTAGCCGCCTTTGTAGCAGCCTGTTCCGTGTGTGCTCAGAACAAAACACCACAACATCTTCCAGTAGGTCTTCTACAACCCATCTGAACCCATCTGTTTATGGACTTTATTGTGGAGTTACCTAACTCTCAGGGTAACACAGTTATCCTTATGGTGGTTGACCGATTCTCAAAGATGTCACATTGTATTCCACTTAAGAAATTGTCCACGTCCAAGGAACTTGTATCCATTTTAGCTCAGGAGATCTTTCGCTTACATGGGCTTCCCAAGATGATCGTCTCGAACGGGGTAGCCAGTTTGTGTCCAGGTTTTGGCGAGCCTTGTGTGCACAATTGGGAATTCAGCTTTCCTTTTCTTCTGCGTATCACCCACAGTCCAATGAAGCCACAGAACGAGCCAACCAGTCCTTGGAACAGTTTTTACGTTGCAATATTTCTGACCACCATAACAACTGGTCTGACCTGTTACCTTGGCTAGAGTGTGCTCACAACAGTGCCATCAATACCGCTTCCCGATTGTCTCAGTTTATGGCGAATTATGGTTTCCAACCAGCCATGTTGCCTGACTCATTTGATTTGTTCCTCAGGGCATTCCTGTGTTGGAGTAGCATCTCCGTGGTCTTTGTTCTAATTAGGTACAGGTCCAGGAGTCTTTGCGACGTGCCAGTGATAGGTACAGAAGCCATGCTGGCCACAGACGCCTACCTGCGCCTTGTTACCAAGTTGGGGAGAGGGTCTGGCTATCTTCTTGCAACCTCCGACTTCTTGTTCCCTCACTGAAGCTGGCACCACGGTTTATTGGGCCTTTCCGTATTCTCCGCAAGATCAACCCAGTGGCTTACGCTTTAGACCTGTCTTCTAATGTGCAAATTTCTAATGTATTCCATGTCTCCTTGTTAAAACCTTTGGTATACAACCGCTTCACCACCTCGGTACCACGCCCTCATCCTGTTCAGGTTGAGAACCAAGAGGAGTATGAAATACAATCTATCATTGACTCCCGTAGGTTACATGGGCGCATACAGTACCTGGTTCATTGGAAAGGATACGGTCAGGGCGAGTGTTCTTGGGTCTCATCCTCGAACGTACATGCTCCTGCCCACCTCTGTGATTTCCATAGATGTTTTCTCCTCATACCTGGTGGCCCACCGGAGGAAGGGGTCATTGAGGAGGGGGTACTGTCAGGGCTGGGCTCAACTCTCCCTTCTCAGAGCAAGCTGCTCAGCTGAGGGTTAATTGCCAGTCTCAGCTTCCGCTCTGTCTCACCTGATGACTATATCCTGCCTCATTAAGCCAGCTCTGCTGCTATATAAACAGCCTGGATCAGATCGCAAATGCCTTCGCCTTGGTCAACATCTATGGAGAAATATCTGCCGTGTGTTCCTTTAGATCCAGACTTTGCCTATCTGACATGCCCTTCTGGTTCCTGGATTCAAGACCCTTCTCGGCTGACTCTCCTCCTGGCTCCAAACCCTGTATTCCGTTTGTTTGACCTCGTTGATCTCTGGACTCCTGTTTCACTGGCTTGCTCTGGCTATCTGCTCTGGTTACCGAAACCCTGGCTATGTTTTGACCACGTTTACTCTGTTTATACATTTTACCTTTTTATTAAAAGTGTATTTTTACTGCACTTCTGTCTTTGTCTGATTGTTCCTGACAGAATGCCCCTGCCGATGGAGTGGGGTGGTTATGGAAGTTGGACACGAAAGAGAAGGTGCTACAGCCGGGAGAGATTGCTTGTCTGAAAGCCACTGTAAAACTCACTTGGGAGTATTCAGGACCCTTTGTTGTGTTAGAGACTGCTGCACAAGCTAAAGCTGCTGGGATAGCAATGGTTCCAGAGTTGGTTTCCACCAAGGCCCTGTTTCAAAGTGGGAAGAAGGTATATATCAGTTTTAGAAATGTCACTGACCATCCTGTGGTGCTGGGAGCTTGAATGTTGATGGGGCAGATAAGTGCAGGTACCCCAGTACCTCCAGCAGAGGTTGTGAGGAGTGAAAAATATCAAGGATTACAAAAAGAGATGGAGGAATGTGCTGCCGTGCTGCCTCCTGAATGGAGGAGGATGAAGTCACAGCTGTCTCATTGGGAGAAGATTTTTTCTGATAATGATTTTGACGTGGATTGTGCTAAGAGTACCCAACATCAAATACGGTTACAAGAAAATAAACATTTCCTGGAACGAGCTCAGAGGATCCCACTCAGTGATTTGGAAGATTTAAGAGAACAGTTGGCCGAGCTGAAGAAATCAGGTGTAATTCAGGTGTCCACAAGTCCTTACGCTTCACCTATTGTGGTGGTTTGAAAGAAGAATGGGACACTTCAGTGTCTTGCTGGGGTTAAGTGGTTTAGTGCGCTAGACCTGAAAAGTGGATATTATCAGATACCCATGCATGCTGAAGACAAAGAAAAGACTGCTTTTATCTGCCCGCTTGGTTTCTTTGAAATCAATCGGATGCCTCAGGGACTTTCGGGGGCGCCAGCAACCTTCCAATGGTTGATGGATAAAGAACTGTGGGAGATATGATCCTGATTGAAGTTCTGGTATATCTGAACGAAATCATAGTGTTTGGGAGAACACTAGAGGAACATGAGGAACGATTGGAGAAAGTGTTTGAGAGACTACACGAAGAAGGGCTTAAACTGTCTTTGGAGAAGTGTCAGTTTTACCAGACTTTGGTTACCTACTTAGGCCATATGGTTTCCGCAAAGGGAGTAGCTACTGACCCAAAGAAGCTGGAAGCAGTCACTGCATGGCCTAGACCCGAGACTGTGAGGGAACTAAGGTCCTTTCTGGAATTTTGTTCATATTACCGAAAGTTTGTGGCCACCTTCACCAAGATTGCCAGGCCCCTCAACGAATTGGTACAGGTGGCTTCGGGGGAGGAAGAAGGGAAGATGAAAGCAAAGAAGAAGGAGAGGAAAGAAAGAATCCATTAGAGAACAGTGGACTCGATCATGTGAAGAAGTATATCAGCAGTTTAAGAGGAGTCTTACAGAAGCCCCAGTCTTAGCAATTGCTGATCTGCCTAAACCTCATGAGCTTCATGTGGATGCTAGCTGAGATGGATTGGGAGGAATCCTTTATCAGGAACAAGATGGTAGACTCAGGCCAGTGGCTTATGTGAGACGAAGCCTTATTCCATCTGAGAAGAGCTACCCAGCACACAGATTGGAATTTCTGGCCCTGTAGTGGGTGGTTATCGACAAACTAAAGGATTATCTGTATGGAGCTAAGTTTGTAGTAAAGACAGACAATAAAATGCGCTATCTGGTAGGCCACATTGACTGGTGGAAGAATTTCAAGAGCGGACCTTCGTGCCTACAGAAGGAGTACAAACCTTATGCAAAGGCCTGGTTCAATGCTTGAGAGGAAATGTAGGAGATGCGTATTGACACAAATGAGAAGTGAGGGTCTGCTTTGGTTAACAAAGAAAGATATCAAAGCTGATCAAGAGCAGGATCCTCTATGCCATGTAGCCCTTGAAGCCTTGGCCAAACAAGATCCAATGTTCCTGTTGAAAAGTTCCATGGCCAATGCTAAAATATTACAATGGAGTCGGTTGCAGCTCAGAGATGATCTGTTATACAGGAGAGGCCCCGCTGAAGAGTTTGAGGAAACCTGGCATCTGTTCCCTCCTGAAAAACATCTCACTCTAGTATTAGTGTGTTTGCATGACAAACATGAACATTTGGGCATAGAGAGGACCTACTGCCTAGTCAGAGATAGGTTCTATTGGCCTGATATGAGAAGGAAGATAGAGAGCTATTGTTGTTCTTGCTTACCTTGTATTCAGCGGAAAACTCTCCTGGTTGGAGCCGCTCCCATGGAGCATCTGCAGAGTCAGGGGCCCATGGAGTTGGTATGCATTGAATTTCTGTGCTTGGAACCAGAGATAGGTGGTGGTGACTGATCATTTCACTCGATATCAGGCTTATCCTACGAAAAGATCAACAAGCAACCACAGTGGCAAAGGTTCTTGTGGAGAACTTCTTCATTCATTATGGGTTACCTGTCAGAATCCATTCTGACCAAGGAAGAAATTTTGAAAGGCAACTTATACATCAGTTATGCAATTTGTTGGGCATCAAAAAGTCTTGAACTACACCATATCATCCACAGGAGGATCCCCAGCCTGAAAGATTCAATGGGACTTTGCTGAATATGTTAGGAACCCTACCCTCTGAGAAGAAACAACACTGGGGAAACCATATTGCCACCGAACATGGAAGAAGTTCTGCACCAAGGCTGGAACCAAGTTCTCCTGTCAGATTAAGAAGAAACATCCACCCTCCTAGAAGACTTATTTATGGCATGTTGGGGGAGAACTCTGACAGATTAGTTTCCACTATTCAAAAGCAAGATTCTATGCCCGACTCTGTTGCTATCAATTGGGTGAAAGGTGACCTCAATGTGACCTCTGACATCACTGGCTGGGACACGGCTATTGCCCTGGCCTGTCAGAAAACTGATTATGAGTTAACTGAAAATGTATATAAGATATTTAAGCAGAATCCAAATGTTTGTCAATATTTGTTGAATTTGAATACTGGTTAAGATTGACTAACCCTTTTCTTTTAGCAGTAGCTGAGAATCCCTACATCTTTGGGGACCAAAGACTTTAAGTGGGGGGAGAAAGTAGCCAGGAGCTGGACATTAACATTTCCTGAAATCAGGAGACTCTTTTAGTGTTAATTATAAAGCAGCTGTTTCCCTCTAGTATTCCAGTTTGACTGACCCATGACTCTTGTAATTGGAAAAAGAGCAAGGCATCTTGGGACATGTAGTTTGGTTTGCAAGGATTCTCCCTCTGGCTGTATTGGGTGAAACTACAACTATTGTTGTATTACTATATTTTTGGGAGGAGAAGAGCATTCTGGGAGAGACTATAAGACTCTAGGCTTTGGGACTGGCGCACTCTCTCTGGACCGGTGTGGATCTGTGTGCAGGGAATCTGTTGCTGGAAGCTGCAGCTGTTGTGGCCTGCTTTTACAGATTTATCAGATATCTGGAGGGGCACCAGAGGACAGCGCAATTACCCTGTTCTGCAACAGCCAGCTTCATGTTCCATCCACCCTGCAGGGGTGTCAGATCCGTGTGAGCCGTGGTGCGGTGCAGTGAAGGCCGGAGACCGTTCCTTGAGCCATATTCTGGAGAGATCATCATCCTCATCATCTTCACCTACAACATACTCATCGCCATCTACATCCTTGGTTGCAGTGTGGTGAGCGGGTGAAAGCCCAGTTTAACAGACAGCATTGTTTCTTTACATTCACTATTATCTTCGATGCAAAGATCTGCTTGCACACTGAGTTTGGAAACTGTACACAGACATCCATGCTATCCATTAGTCTGCTGCTACTTGTAGTTCCACAGAGTTAAACTTGCCAAGTCAGTGATAACTGTGAAGTTTTCTACAGTCTACTTTGCTATAAGAGTGCTGTTCTTTGATCATACTTCATCCTCCTGGATATTTTGAATTGTCAAGCAGTAACACTGGACTACTTCTACTTCTCTCCCCACCCAGGAGTACATCACTGAAGTTACCAAGGCTGCATTTCACCAAAGAACTCTCTATAAGAGCAGGATGAATAATGCTATAGTTACTGTTTGCTGGAGTTGTACTTGTTTACCTATTACTTTGCTGTTCTTATGTGAGTAGTAGAGAGTGGTCTGACACTAGCAGGAGTCATTCTTCTACTCTCCTGGGTCCCACTTACATGGGCGGTATATGCATTTGCTGTGTCTAAGAAAATCAGCATACATTAACCACTTTAAGACCGGGCCTCTTTTTGGAGTTAGACCCTAGAGAATAAAATGGCGGCCATTGCAAAACTTTATGTCACACCGTATTTGCGCAGCGGTCTTACAAGCGCAATTGTTTTTGAAAAAATTCAGTTTTTTGTTAAAAAAAAAGACAACAGTAAAGTTAGGCCAATTTTTTTCCATATTGGGAAAGATAATGATACCCAACATGTCATGTTTCAAAATGGCGACAAACTTTGTAACATAAAAATCTCCATTGGCGATGTTTAAAAAAATCTACAGGTTAGCAGTTTTGAGTTACAGAGGTCTAGTGCTAAAATGATTGCTCTCACTCTAACAATCGCGGCGATACCTCACCTGTGTGGTTTGCACACCGTTTTCATATGTGGGCGGGACTTACGTATGCATTCGCTTCTGCGTGCGAGCTCGCAAGGACGGTGCCCTTTACATTTTTTTTTTTCTGTTATTTATTTTACTTTTTAATTTTTATTTTTATACTGTTCTTTTTTTAAAAAAAAATTTGATCACTTTTATTCCTATTACAAGAAATGTAAACATTCCTTGTAATAGAAAAAATCATGACAGGTCCTCTTAAATATTTACATATTTACACTTAAATGCAAAAAAAAAAAAAAAAATTTGAACAAAATGACATCACAAAAAAAAAATGGGCCCTTTAAAACCATTGGGCGGAAGTGACTTGTGACGTCGCTTCCACCCAGCCATGTTATGGAGCCGAGTGAACGGCTTCAGCCGCTCACTCGGCTCACAGACACTGGGGGGGGGGGGGACGGACGCAATCATCTCCACCGCTGCCGGCGGGTCCGGTAACCGGCGGAGATGACTGGAAAGCGGCGGGGGGCACCTCTCCCACCGTTGATAAAAGTGATCTTGAGGTGAATCGGCCGCTAAGACCACTTTTATCAGACGCGGAATCGCTGCCTGAAAAAATAGATACGGGGGTTATGGTAGCTATCTGCTACCATAACAACGGTATTCCACTTCAAACTGCCGCTGTATAATGACGGCGGGCGGTCTTGAAGTGGTTAAGTGATATTTTTGAACCAAAGTGTGACTGTTATTATTTTACCAATACCTTGTATGAGTAAACCCGCTTTCTGGGATTAAAAATTCAAGTTTGTTCTTTGAGTCTTTCTTTGATATATCTTTTAAGTAAACTTTACTGATTCAACTCAATTTGGTGTACCTCATTACTGCTGTCATTATTTAAAGGGAAACCAAAAACATGTGTGTCAGAGGCGGCAGTGGACCCATAGGGTCAGGGAAACCAGAGGGGTATTAATACTTCTTGCAACCCTCAAGAGGGCAGTGCTACACAGGTATTGAGCAGGCTCTCCTCTGCAGAATCTTGAACACCTGGATAGGCCTCCAACAGACCTAGCAGCCAGTAGGACTCACAGAAAGGCCTCAGGCTTCATGCCTAGCAGCCCACTGTGGGAAGAGACAGATCACCTAACCTTCTCCCAATAAATACCTTCTCCCAGCAAAGCGGCTATTCTGATTGCCTGAGAAAAGTATGTTTATTCATAACCTGACTCCATTGTAGCTCATCATATTAATGGCAGAGGTGACAGTGCCACCTACTGACAAAAGGGAGAAACCACAGCTAAACAAGATTAGGAGAAAAGCCATGTGACCACTAGAAACTACAAATTAGCCAGGCTGGTTACCATCCAGCACAACTAAAATTACCTGTAACCCTGCTATGGGACAAGGGTGCTACACACATTTCACAGAGCCTGCCTTCTGAGCTACAGAGGTGCTCAGAGGAGTTTTAGGAGGCACAATCATTAAAGGAGACACACCACATCATCAATGTTTGCAAGCAGCAAGAGACCATCAGATACCACAGGTAGTACTTAGAAAAGTAAACCAAAAGGAAAGAGCAGAGTAGAAGCATTATACCCAGATGACTATTCCAATGCAAGTTCCCGATAAATCCTTTAAATTTTTATTTGTCTATGCCACCCTAAAAAAAAATGCAAAACAAAAAAACACACACACAGAAAAAAACTCCTACTAACCCTAACCTTAAGATAACATTAGGCTTGGGAAGAGTTATGTTTTTCTAGGGTTTGAGTAAGGGTTCAGATTAGGGTTAGGTTTTTACGATAGGTTAAGTGTTAGTGTTTTTTACCTTATATTCTTTACATCAGGTATTTGTTTCAAGACGTAGTACATTACTTTTAGATTTGATTGTCTACTCCAACTGAAGCAACATTTTTGGATTTCCAGGATTCGTTACTTCCATGTGAGCGTTTGATAATCACCCTCTGGTAAGGGTATACACATGTACACTTGACTCACTTTTTCTTCCAAAACAGTGATTGCAGGGTAAATGCCAACGGAGACTCTGCTGGTTCACCAGGGATCGGCTGAATATTAATGTGTAATTGCCCCTCCATGTTCAACAAAATCAATCATTATATTGGTATCTGTTGAACTGTCCTGTTGTAAAAACTTTATTGATCAGTGGGTGCAGCCATTGGCTAATGCCACTGATCAGTGTATTTTGACAGGTTAGGAATCTCTATCGTCAGAATGTAAAATCACAGTGGAGGAATTCTTGCATCCACCTCTTATTTTTGGATGCTCTGGATTTTAATTTTTGTGATCAAGCCACTCAAGAGTCTGAAAAATATGGTAAAGAATGGCAAACTGGAGAGGGTGCTTGGGCACACATTATGTCTGATCCCATTGGACCTTCTGGTGTCGGTTGACAGTTTTTGGGATCCTGTGAAGGAGTCTATTTTTGGCTGCTTCTGATTTGGGTCTTTGCGTTGGTCTGCTTGAAATACAGGCCTACTCCTCTTCATCCTCATCAGAGAGCTGCTGGGATTCCTCCAAATTTTAGGATTGATACTGCTTTGAGTTTTATAGTCACTCAGACCTTCAGGATTGAAATTGCTCTCAGTACTGTTAGAAAAAAAAAAGATATGGAGAGTCAGAAACAATTAGGATTTAGCCAGGGGCAGACTGACCATAGGGCACTTCAGGCTGGCCCCTACTTTCCTCCCGTCCACCCCAGGTACTTGTATTTGTCATCACCTTGGATGGACAAGAAGAGAGGAGGGGCTGGTGGGGAGGAGCGCATCACGAGAGATCTAATTACAGCTGCGCTACTATGCATCTAGGTAGGACTATGCATCTAGGTAGGAAAGTGCAGCTGATTGTATGCTGCTGTGTGCCCTGTGTCTTCCTATGTGCCCTGCTGCCTGCCCCATGTTCTGATGTGAGCCCCCATGCTCTGCTCTGTGCCCCCATGCTCTGATGTCTGCCCCAATGCCCTGCTCTGTGCCCTCATTCCCTGCTCTGTGCCCCCATGCCCTGCTCTGTGCCCCTATGCCCTGCTGTTTGCCCCTTGCCCTGCTCTGTGCCCCCATGCCTGATGTTTGCCCCATGCCCTGAACTATGCCCCCATGCCCTGCTCTGTGCCCCCATACCCTGTGTGCCCCATGCCCTGCTCTGTGCCCCTATGCCCTGCTCTGTGCCCCCATGCCCTGCTGTCTACCCCAT
>BLSH010051826.1:37089-58155 GCA_018402905.1 Glandirana rugosa
CGGGGTGGCATATAGGAGAACCAATCTCCTCCATTCCCATCCTGGCTCCTGCAGGGCTCTCTGCGCCTGCAGGAGTGGGATCGGTTCTCCTATATGCCACCCCACCAGCCCTCCTATCCAGCTTGGTGCTAGCTGTATCCACAATGTTAACATAAGACAAGCAGTAATGTGTACCTAGGACCGCCTCCTAGCTCCGCCCCCCCGACCGCAGCTCAGGTAATCATGATGGGAGTCGCAGGGCCCCCGTAGCATGGAGCCCCGTCGCGGTGGCGACTCCTATATTTATGCCCCTGCCTTAAGGGAGCAACGGTTTTCACGAAGCTCGATCTGAGAGGGGCATACAATCTTGTGAGGATCAAGGAGGGTGATGAACAGAAAACTGCGTTAAATACCAGGAAACGAAATTCAGAATACCTCGTAATGCTGTTTGTCTTTGCAACGCTCCTGCAGTTTTTCAGCAATTCATCAACAATGTCCTCCGAGATATGATGCAGCAATGTGTGGTGGTTTATCTCGATGATATCCTATTCTAATTCCCTAAAGAGCCACCACACAGATGTCTTCCATGTGCTACAGAGGCTGGGAGATAATAGCCTGTACTGTAAGTTGGAGAAGGGCGAGTTCCATCGTGAACAGGTTAAATTTCTGGTTTATGAAATTTCTACTGTTGGTTTTTCGATGGACCCTTAGAAACTATCGCAGTTATACAGTGGCCTTGACCCGTAGGTCTACGTCCGTTACAACGTTTTCTTAGCTTTGCCAATTGTTATCAGAAATTAATTTGGAACTTCTCTTCTTTGGTCAAACCTCTGACTGATCTGACCAGAAAGGACGGTAACCCACAGAATTGGTCTCGGATTCCATTAGAGCCTTTGAGTCTCTCAAGCCTGCCTTTGTTTCAGCTCTTGTTCTGGCACATCCTGATCCTATGTTAACCTACATCCTTGAGGTTGATGCATCTGAGACTGGAGTAGGCTTCCTTCTGTCTCAACCTCCAACCTCTGAGAGCGCTATGCATCCTTCTGGCTACTCTAAGAAACTGTCTCCAGCTGAGTGCAATTACAAGATTGGGGACAGCGAATAGTTAGCCATCATTTTAGCTCTGAAAGAATGGAGGCATCTCCTCTAAGGCAGTGGTTCTCAACCCTGTCCTCAGGTACCCCCAACAGGCCATGTTTTGGGGATTTCTCTTAGATAACATAGCTGTCCAAAATACCAAGCCATTGACTCTGATTTAAAGCACCTGTGCAAGATAAAGGAAAACCTGTAAATATGGCCTGTTGGGGGTACTTGAGGACAACGTTGAGAACTACTGCTCTAAGGTACCACTGTGTTGGTCCTCATTTTGATTGACCATAAGGACCTCACATTCTTGTCTGAGGAAAAACGTTTATCTCCAAGAAGGGCGCGATGGGCTCTTTTTTTGTCAAGCTTCAATTACATTCAAGTCTCATTCTTACCCGGTACCAAGAATGTAAGGGCTGACACACTGTCGTGACAGTTTTCCTCCGTTTCCAAGATGGAGTTGGTTCCTGCTCCTGTGATATCTCCAGATTGTATTCTGGCCACTGTCACCAGTCTCACTTTACCTTTGGGTGATAGAATTCTTGCCGCTCAGATACATTTTCCTCCTAAGAATCCTGGTCACCACTGCTTTGTCCCTGAGAATCTCTGCACTGCTTTACTCCAGACTTACCATTCTCCCAAGGCAGCTGGCCACCCAGGGAAGAATCAACTCACTTGGGTTATTTCTCAACAATTCTGGTGGCCTCATCTCTGCACTGATGTGACCGCCTTTGTAGCTGCTTGTTCTGTGTGTACTCAGTGTAAGACACAACGACACCTTTCAGTGGGCCCCCTACAACCCATACCCAATTTAGAGAGGCCTTGGACCCACCTGTCTATGGATTTTATTGTGGAGTTACCCAACTCCCAGGGCAATACAGTCATTCTCATGGTGGTTGACCGTTCTCGAAAATGTTTCATTGTATTCCACTGGAGAAGTTGCCCACATCCAAAGAACTGACAGCCTGGGAGATCTTTGGGTTACATGGGCTACCCAAAGTTATCATCTCGGACAGGTTTAACCAGTTTGTCTCCAAGTTTTGGTGAGCCTTTTGTGCACAGTTAGGAATTCAGCTTTCCTACTCCTCTGGGTAACACCCACAGTCCAATGGGGCCACAGAACAAGCCAACCAAGCCTTGGAGCAGTTTCTATGATGCTACATTTCTGACCACCATAACAAATGGCCAGACCTCTTACCTAGCAGTGCCGTCAATACTGCTTCCCAATTGTGTTAATTTATGGCGAATTATGGTTTCCAACCATCCATCTTGCCTGACTCTTTTGTACCTCAAAGAATTCCCGTGTTAGAGCATCTCTGTGGTCTTCATTCCACTTGGGTGCAGGCCCAAGAATCTTTGCGACGTGCCAGTGAGAGGTACCGGATCCATGCTGACTGCAGACGTCTACCTGTGCCTTCCTGCCAGGTTGAGGACAGGGTCTGTCATCTTGTAACCTCCCGACTCTGTGGTCCCTCGCTAAAACTGGCAACACGTTTTATTGGGCCTTTCAGTATTCTCTGTAGGATCAACCCAGTAGCTTACGTATTAGACCTTCCTTCTAATATGCGTATTTTGAATGTATTCCATGCCTCCTTATTAAAACCTTTGGTGTGCAACCGTTTCACCACCTCGGTATCACGTCCTCGTCCGATTCAGGTTGAGAACCATAAAGAGTATGAGAAACAATCGATCATTGACTCCCGTAGGTTCTGTGGGCGCATACTGTACCTGGTTCATTGGAAAGGGTACGGTCTGGAGGAATGCTCTTGGGTCTCATCCTCGGACATACATGCTCCTGTCCTCCTCAGTGCTTTCCACAGACATTTTCCCCTCAAACCTGGTGGCCCTCTGAGAGGGAGGGGTCATTGAGGGGGTTCTGTCAGGGCTGGGCTCTCAGACTTTCCTTCTCAGTGCTCAGCTGTCGTTTAATTGCCAGCACTCATCATTCCACAGTGGCTCACCTGGTGATCATTTCCTGCTCGTCAGTCCAGCCTATGGCCAGCCCCTTCTGGCTATTTAAACTGACTGGTTCATTCCTTGGGTGCCTTGGTCAAACATATCTGGAAACTCTGCTGTGTTCCTGTTGAAGACTTGCCTAGCTGACGTCTCTTCTGGTTCCTGATCCTGTCTGCTGCGACCGACTACGTTGATCTCTGGCTTCCTGATTTACTGGCTTGTTCTGACTATCCGCTTTGGCTATTGTACCCTGGCTATGTTTGGACTATGTTTACTATTTGTACCATTATATTAAAAGGTGTGATTTTAACTGCATTTTCTGTCTCTGACTCTTGGTTCCTGACACATGGCAACTGCAGATTACAGGCTGTGATGACAGCTTTCTTGGCTGTAAAGGATAGGAGGGTTTAGTTTTGCTTTCAAATCTTTAGGGACTCTTCCACCTTATGGTTTGGAACCCAAATGTGTTTATTTTCCATGTTAGCCTCAAAGCAGCATGAAATATACCATACAGCAGAAAGCCTGTCTATTTAAAAAGAAGAAAAGGGATTGGCATGGTTTTTATGGTAGTGCCCAGCTTCCAATATTTTTTTTTCTTTTAGATAATAGTCTAAGTGTTAGGCTATATTCACACTTAAGTGTGGTACATTCATTTGCAGGGATAGGCACGGACCAAGGCTGTGGCGGACATTTTGCAAAGTACTGACCTTTGTGAAGGACACCAAGGTACATTTCAAATTCAAACCTTCAAAAAAACACTGTCTACTCTGTGGCCTAGTTCTACGAGTTCAAAAAACATTTAAAACAACATTTATATCATTGGTGTCAGTGGGAGGAATAGTGTCTCATCATTGGTGTCAGTGGGAGGAATAGTGCCCCATCATTGGTGTCAGTGGGAGGAATAGTGCCCCATCATGGGTGTCAGTGGGAGGAATAGTGCCCCATCATTGGTATCAGTGGACGGAATAGTGCCCCATCATTGGTGTCAGTGGACGGAATAGTGCCCCATCATTGGTGTCAGTGGGAGGAATAGTGCCCCATCATGGGTGTCAGTGGGAGGAATAGTGTCTCATCATTGGTGTCAGTGGGAGGAATAGTGCCCCATCATTGGAATCAGTGGACGGAATAGTGCCCCGTCATTGGTGTCAGTGGGAGGAATAGTGCCCTATCATGGGTGTCAGTGGGAGGAATAGTGTCCCATCATTGGTGTCAATGGGAGGAATAGTGTCCCATCATTGGTATCAGGGGGAGGAATAGTGTCCCATCATTGGTGTCAGTGGGAGGAATAGTGCCCCATCATTGGTATCAGTGGGAGGAATAGTGCCCCATCATGGGTGTCAGTGGGAGGAATAGTGCCTCATCATTAGTGTCAGTGGGAGGAATAGTGCCCCATCATTGGTGTCAGTGAGAGGAATATTGCCCCATCATTGGTATCAGTGGGAGGAATAGTGCCCCATCATTGGTATCAGTGGGAAGAATAGTGCCCCATCATTGGTATCAGTGGGAGGAATAGTGCCCCCTCATTGGTATCAGTGGGACGAATAGTGTCCCATCATTGGTATCAGTGGGGAAGTGCCACTGAGAAGGGACCCCCAGAATTGTTAACTTGCAGACTGTGACAGGGACTGGGTGTGGTGGTCTGGCCTGCCTGCCTGCCTGCCTGGGAGGGCTGGGCCCTGGACAGTCTGCAAGTTAACAACAAGCATCATGATTCAATCTGGTCACTAGTTAGTAGCACTGACTCTGACTAGTACTTGGCTGGCAGTCATCCTGACTCCTGTAAATTTGACCTTGTCCCTCCCTGCAGTGTGAAATTTATAGGCCTCAGGAGTCAGGAGGACTGCAAGCCAAGTACTAGTCAGAGTCAGTGCTACTAACTAGTGACCAGATTGAATCATGATGCTTGTTGTTAACTTGCAGACTGTCCAGGGCCCAGCCCTCCCAGGCAGGCAGGCAGGCCAGACCACCACACCCAGTCCCTGTCCCTCCCAGGCTCCCTGTGAAATTTACAGGCCTCACTGGTGGCAGTCATCATGAAAAAACTTACTCTGCTGGCCTGGCTGCAACCTGTCTCCTCAGGACTGGAGTGGACTCGGGTCAGACTCAGTCAGCAGCACCTTGTTGTCCTCCTGGCGGCTCCACTCCTCTGTCTGGCTGCAGTGCCAGTGTGAGTGACAGTGATCGTCCCTGACCGCGCTGTCCACAGGCCCCACACACAGCCAGGTGACAGGTCTCACTCTGACTCTCTCCTCTCAGCCGCCGACTCCAAGGCACGCGCCAGACGACCAGCCCCTCCCCCCTAGATCACTCTGAAAGACAGCACGAGGAGGAGTGGACAGCGCCACACTCCCTGGTTGCAGTGGAGGAGTCGGGGACATGATGTGTAAAAAAAGTCCACGGCGGCGGCGGACACCACAGGCGGCCCTGTCGGACACTGGTGTCCGGGAGCGGACACCTTGCCGATCCCTGTTCATTTGCATCAGTGCCTGACCTCTGTGGGTTCGCTTGAATGGAGAAATAGCATTTCATCTTTGAATTGTTTCTGTTGGCAAAGAGATGCATCTCAGGTGACCCCCATCTCACACAAATCTGTGAAAAGACTACCGGGCTCAGGCGCCATTCCACCTGCACCATTTCCTTGTGGCTTAAGCTGTTGGAATCTTCCCTTCAGGTGAACTGCTGTCAGGGAAACAAGGTTTGCCTCTGCCCAGCCCAGAAGTTATCCTGCAACTTTTATAATCTTTTCTGATCTTGTACCGCCTTGTCTGTTTAAGTAACCTACCGCTGTGATATTGTCCAATAGTACTTAACCCCTTCCTTACCGGGCACTTAAACCCCCCTCCTGCCCAGACCAATTTTTGGCTTTCAGCGCTGTCGCATTTTGAATGACAATTGCGCGGTCGTGCGACGTTGTACCCAAATAAAATTTGCGTCCTTTTTTTCCCACAAATAGATCTTTCTTTTGGTGGTATTTGATCCCCTCTGCGTCATTTCTGATCGCCGCTATAAACAAAAAATGAGCGACAGTTTTGCAAAAAAGAACAATATTTTTTACTTTTTGCTAAAGTACAGATCCATTAAAAAAATTATTCATCAGTTTTGGCCGATATATATTCTTCTACATATTTTTGGTAAAAAAAAAAATCGCAATCGGCGTATATTGATTGGTTTGCGCAAAAGTTATCGCGTCTACAAACTGGGAATTGATTTCTGGCGTTTTTATTATTATTTTTTTTTTTTACTAGTAATGGCGGCGATCTGCGATTTTTATTGGGACTGCGATATTGGGGCGGACATGTCGGACATTTTTTACACATTTTTGGGACCAATGACATTTATACAGCGATCAGAAATTTAAATGTCCACTGATTACTGTATAAATGTCATTGGCAGTGAAGGGGTTAACCTGCAGGGGGCAGTGAAGGGGTTAAATATGTTCCCTGGGTGTGTTCTAACTGTGGGGGGGCGGGGCTGGCCAGGACATAACAGATCTAACTGATCCCAGTGACAGGGATCAGTAGATCTGTCATGTCCCCTGTCACAGAACGGGGAACCGCCGTGTTTACAACGGCGGTTCCCCGTTCTGAGGCTCCTAAATGTGATCGGCGGGTCTTGGGCGGACATCGAGTCCGCCCGACCCACGGGCACGCTCGCGCAGCGTGCGGCACGCGCGCGCCGCCGCTGCCGCCAGGGGGCGCGCTGGAGCATGCGCAGTGGAGGACGTCCATGGACGTCCTCCCGGCATTTCAGATCCGCGCTGGAGCCGTATTTTGGCAATAGCGCGGATCTGAAGTGGTTAAACTTCTTTTCCTCTGATCTTTTCTTGAAAAGCTAGGGGAACTTCTGCTTCGTAAAAAAAATTGAAAACCATTTATCATTTTCCTTCCACTTCACAATTATGTGTCACTTTGTGTTGGTCTATCACATAAAATATATTTAGGTTTTTGGCTGCAACATGTAAAAATGTGGAAAATTTCAAGGGATGTGAATACTATTTCAAGGTCAAGGCACTGTAATCCTGTGTGTTTGCTAATGCTGTGTGCTCCTGTCTCTGTGATTTATAAAAAAAAAAAAAAGCTGTTTATACCTGATTTTAGAGCGCCGCTCGGTGCTCACGTGACCGACGGGCTCTCTCCTCTCCCTGTCTGACAGCTGCAGAGACACAACACACACAACATTAGCAAACACAGGATTATATAAGATTTTAAATGTTATTTCAGCAGCAGGGGGCGAGGGGAGGGGGCGGGTACTTGACACAGAGCAGACATGCAGGGAGGGAGGGGGGAGAGAGGACAGAGGATAGACTGGATAGCTCCAGATGACGGAGACACGTAAACTGACCACGGCATCAGGGCTCAGTTTACAGGGGGGAGTTCAGAACCAGGCAGGATCAGCCAGGTATTTGAGGTGGTTTGTAGGGTAATAAACGCTTTATAGAGGAAGTAAACCCTGATGGGTTTTACTTCCTCTTTATTACCCTGCAATGTAAAAGCATAATAGGCTAGTATGTGACACTTACCTGCATTGGAAGTCCGCGCTGTCCCAGCTCTAGGCCGTGTCCATTTTCGCCCCTCTTCCTTCCGGGGCCGTCGACTCCGTCTCTGTGAGTGGCCAGAGCCCAATGATGTCACTCCCGTGCATGCGCGCAGGAACCGCCAATCACACGTGTGCGGGAGCTGCCAATCGCACATGCGCGCGAGAGCCGACAATCGCACATGCACGCGGGAGCCACCAATCGCGCACGATCTTAGTGAAGAAACGGCACAGAGGCCATTTCTTTACTCCGCATGTGCCCAATGACGTCGGCACATGCAAGTACACTGCATATCTCCTAAACTGTGCAGGTTTAAGAGCTATGCCTGTAGGTTAAAGTGTTTGTCCAGAGTTGACAACCGCTTAAACTTGTGTCTGCCATTTTTACCTACAGGTAAGCTTAAAATAAACCTTACCTGTAGGTAAATGGAATATCTCCTAAACATGCACCGCTTAGTGGATATTCCATAGAGCAGCAGCTGGTGACGTCACCAGGGCATGCGCTTTGAAGGAACGGCATACCATGCCATTCCTTCATAGGTCTGTGCCGTAAACAGTAACTCGAGTGCGCACCAAAGATGCTGCTTGCAGGACTTTTTCCACCGCCCTTCAAGCACACTGCCCCAGTGTGAAAGCACTCACGCAAATGAATGGGAGGCAGTTTGCGCATGCTATTTCTACCACTAAAACACCTGAGAACTGCCTCAGTGTGAAAGGGGTCTAAAAGAAAAAATAAATAAATAAAAGAAGGTTCTGAAACTAAAAAATAGGATTTTTTGACTTACCGTAAAACCTTTTCTCTGAGTTCATTGACGGACGCAGCCTCTATTCTTGAAGTGTGGGTTATACACCTTTCGCTAGGAGTGGACTAGGCAGAACAAAGTTCAACTACCAGCAGACAAAGCCCCTCCCAGGGGGCAGTCCTCTCTTGGTATAACGCCTCCATCCTGCTCAGCACAGCCAGTTCGTAACAAGCAGTATAAACTCATAAAAGAGAGGGGTGGGTGCTGCGTCCGTCAATGAACTCAAAGAAAAGGATTTTACAGTAAGTCAAAAAATCCTATTTTCTCTTTCATTCATTGACGGACACAGCCTCTATTCTTCACGTGTGGGGACGTCCCAAAGCAGTGTCAAAACGAGGGGTGGGTAATGCAACAACAACTGTGCCCAACTAAAGAGCCCTCCGTGAGGAGCCAGACGCACCTCACACCGCCGCCTGCAAAGCCTTGTGGCCAAAAGCAGCATCCGAGGATGCAGAAACATCAACCTTGTAAAACTTAGAAAATGTGTGCACCGAGGTCCAAGTAGCCGCTTGCACACTTGAGAAACCGACGCCTGGTGTCGGAAAGCCCAGAGAGTACTAATCTCCCTGGTAGAGTGAGCCGTGACCGGAAAGGGGGGCTCCTGGCCCCGAACAGCATACGCACGGGTCACCGTCTGTCTTATCCAACAGTAAATAGAGGCCGACGAGGCCGCCGGCCCCTTGCGCGGGCCATCCTCCGTGACAAAAAGCGCATCCACCCTCCGATAGCCGCCAGATAAACCCGTAGAGCCCTAACCACATCCAGAGAGTGCAAAGCAACCTCCTTAGGATGAGATGGGCGCGGGCACAGGGAAGGGAGGACAATGTCCTCATTAATGTGAAAAGAAGAAACCACCTTCGGCAAGAAGGAAGGAGAAGGGCGCAAACACCTCTATATCCTAATGTAGGACCAAGTACAGGGACCTACAGGACAGAACCGCCAGCTCAGACACCCGCCAGGCGGATGTGACAGCCACCAGGAAAGTCATGTTCTGCGAAAGCAGCTGCACAGAGATCTCCCTGATATTTTCGTAAGGCGGCTTCTGAAGCACTGAGAGGACCAAATTAAGGTCCCACGGCGCCAAAGCGACCGTACCTGGGGGGGGGGGGGTGACATGACAAACCCCCTGGACCAAGGTACGAATCAAGAATGCGTCGCCAAGGGACGCTGAAAAATAATCGCCAGGGCAGAAAACCTGCCCCGTGCTCAGTGTCAGCTTGTGATGTAGGCCTTGTTGAATGAAGGCCAGCACTCGAGCTACTGGGAAAGAATGGTTCCACCCCCCCTGCTTCGCACCAGGCAATGTAAGCCTTCCAGGTGCGGTGGCATATCTTGTGTGAAGTGGACTTACACGCCTTGAACATGGTGGGAATCACCGATTCTGAGAGCCCCGATCCCTGAACACCTGGGATCCAATAGCCAGGCCTTTAAAGCCACGAGGGCAAGCAAGGTGCAAGATGGGGCCCTGGGACAGCAGATCTTCGCGAAGCGGGAGAAACCAGGGAGCATTCACCACCATCCGCACCACGCCGGCGTACCCGGGACGCCGGGGCCAATCTGGCACTATGAGAATGGTCGGTATTTCCTCTGCCGCTATCCTGCGCAATAGGCGCGGGAGCAGCTTGAGAATGGAAAAAAACATAGAGAGCCGAAGACGGGTCCACAGAGCCGCAAGGGCACCCGCCGCGTCAGCCAACGGGTCCCTCGCTCAGCTCACGAAGGTCTGTACCTTCCGAGTCCGCTGGGGCGCCAGCCGAACCACGACTGGCGTACCCTACCGCAGACAAATCCGCCGAAACACATCCGGATTCAGGGACCATCCCCCCTGGTCCAACCGCAGAAGACCAAGGCACTCCGCTAGCCAACTCTCAACGCCTGTAAAGTAAACGGCGGAGACCACCAGTACGTGAAGTTCTGCCACCGCAGAACGAGAGCCACCGTCAAAGCAGCAGCTGAGCGGCTAGTCCCGCCTGCTGATCCACATATGCCACGCCATGGCAATATCCGACTGAGCTCAGACAGGACAAGACTACAGCCTCCCCAACCAGCGGGAGAGGCAATGCCAGATGACCCGAAGATCCGGAACATGTATCTGGACACGAGACCCCTCCTGGGACCAGCGACCCCAGGACTACAGCCAGGCAGACTGGCGTCCGTAGCGACCACCATCCAAAAACAGGGAATAAAACAACTTCCCCAAATGCAGGGCCAGGGCCCGCAACCACCATAGTAGTGAGGATCTGGCCTGGCGGTCCATACCCATTGATGAAGTCACGTGAGGCGTGATGTAACGCGTAGGGCGGCGACAGCAGAGGTGTTTGGAAGCTCAGACTGAATGCACACGAGCTTGGTGAGGAGAAACGCTCATTCGTTTTACTTGTAAATGTGAGTGTTGATTTTAAAAGCTTGTTTTAAATAAATGTTTTAAACAAAACAATATCACACGAAGGAAAGTCCTCTCTCTTTTTGTACCCACCCGATCGGGAGGGTCTCTCTCCGTATGACTAGTTTTAAAAAGTCACCAGCAACATAGCTGACAGCACACAGAAAAGATGGAGATCCCCACAGGAGGAACAAGGAATCACCCATGCAAAGAAACCTTTATGTACAAGGTTGCTAGCACACCTCAGGTGAGGGACTAGCACACACTTAAGGATCAGTCACAACTACAATCACTGCAGATGTATTACCCAGCGCACCAATATGTATCACCCTTAAGAGATTTTTAAATTCACCCATCTGACAGAACTTTTATGGACTATTATTTGTATAATTTTATTAAGTGTATCATCACCGGCATCATCTGCCAACTTTTACTTTAACTGTCACCAATCATTAAGTGCTAATCACTGTTTTTTTATATGTCACATACTTACCTGAAAATTTTGGTTTGGTATATATGTATGTAAGCCACCACGGCTTTATATTTTAATCAATAGACTGCACGAACAAGAAATGCTTTAATCATAAATTCATTCATCACTGACACTATTGCACCTAACACAATCACAATTAATTCACATAATACCAATTCTACTACACAGATAGCGCGGCACAAAACACCTTTACCACAATCATACCTAAATAGTCTTGGATAACTATTGAAGTGCCAACAGCTGTCTACACTCATCAAACATTTTGTCCACAATTAGAAGGAAAACCTGTTTATCAAGTGGCAGCGCAGAGGTACTCCCTCACTCCTTTCAACCTGATCAACCAACCAGGGATGAGGGGGACCTGTCCCACTGCAGAAGAATTTGCTGCTGAGCAGGAGTGTGACACTGCGCAAATGGGGCCGCCGCCAAGGAGGGGAAACGAGAGCCCCAGAAACCACCTGCAAGGCGCAGGAGGGACCACTTCCGGGACAGCAGGGACCGACCCGCCAACTGAAACGGACAAAAATATAAACCGCGGTAATGTCAAAAACAAGCTGCAGCCAAATGCTAAAAATAGGAAAAAATATTTTATACAAGGCTGCGCTAATGGAAGGGAAAGGAAGTCCAGTGATGACGCTAAACGAATAATATAGGTAAAGTCCACTAAAACCACAGTGTTTCCACTCTTGAACGCCTATTACAAGATTGTCCACATGTGTGTTGTTAACATAGCATCACACCCAGTGCGTAGTTAAATAAAGTGTGTCCACCACCTGATGTATGGAGGTTTAGCAGACCCAGCTTGTGTACGAAGCGATGGATTTATCCCTGCCTGGGTAGAGATGACACAGCCCTCCTATCCGAATGGTGCCTTAAATCTTCCACTCTAATACATCTTTTTTTTTTATCCAGAAAAGTTTTTATTGAGCATTTTCACATACCAGATCACAGCAATAACAATCCAAGTGTCAAAAAAAGCATCAATCAGGCAAAGAGAAATAGTTACATTGCAAGTTTCCTATCCACCTTGCGGAACTGACATATACAAATTTATCCATCGCACACACTTCCATAAATGCAAAGATATACATCACACAGAAAGAAACCCTTATAGTTTTTTTTTTGGTTACTACCCCGCCAGTGTGCTCACATAACATCGTCCTATCCCTCCTATGGGCCCAACACTCTGTCCATGACTAGATCTTTTGGGGCAAGCCCCGGCACTGCTAGCCAAGGTCCCCAAAGTCTTTAAAATTTTTGGGGGTTGCCCCTATGTTGGTATATTACTTTCTCCATTCGTATTGTATTTCCTACCACATCCACCCATTCCCTAACCGAGGGGGGTTTCGGATTTCCAGTGAGTCATTATCACTTTACGGGCCAGAAAAAGCACTCGGGTGATTACTTCAGTAGTGTGCCTCTCCCACTCCAACTCCTCAAGAAGATTCAGGACACAAAGCTTGGGGTCTAGTGCGATAGACACCCCGAACACTCGATTCAGGGTATCTACCACACCCCCCCAATATAAGTGCAGCTTCGGACAACGCCAAAGCATGTGGATCAGGCTCCCATGGTCCCGCCTGCACCTGGTACACTCTGGAGTGGGGAGCAGTCCCATCTGATGTAGTTTATATGGGGTATAGTACACTCTCAATAAGGTATATAGCTGCGTCAACCTCTGGGCCACGTTTAGGGAACATTTAGGTACCGCTTCTAAAGCCTCTGCCCACTGGTCCTTATCCAGTACCCCAACATCACTCTAATACATCTTAGTGAATCAGCCAGGATATAATCACAAGTATGATCATACGTCCAGTATAATATTCCCCGGTAGCGGACCTCGTAAAGATGGTAAAGTACCCACAGGGAAAAAAGGACTACAATAGTGAAATACCGTAACACCAGTAATTTATTAAACAAGGTTAAGGATAATCACATAACAGTGTATAAAAACAGCGTATACCGGCTGGTTCCCGACTCGCGGGCAGAGAATCAAAACAGCGGTGACATCAGCGCGCCCTCCAATGTACGTTTCGTCACAACTGACATCGTCAAAGGGATAGGGCGCGCCTCTGCATCACCACTCTTACAAATACCGGCCGCCCCCTCGATCTGAGGCGTAGGCAGCCGTGACAGTTGTGGGAAAGATTGCGGGATAACCTGCAGCACCAATTGATTTGGCAGCAAAATAAATTGCCCACAACTGTCCGGAATGGCCCAAGATAGCAACCGACTCCAATTAGTGTGGCAGCAAAAAAAATTTTTTGGCAGCAGAAAAAAAGGAAAAAAAGAAAAAAATATATAAGAGCTGTCTCATCAGACAATATAAGATGTATAGGTATCATATATACGGATCCAAACCCTCTTAGAGGATACAAAAGGACCCGGATATGTCCGTGGAATCTCACTATTCAGTACTTTTCACATCAAAACAGGCACACTATATAATAGTGCCCCTGAAGACTTTTAAAAATCCTATGACAGATGCAAAAATAAAAAATGAAAAAATAAAGATGATATGTAAAAAATTATTAAGGATCAAATTTTATTATACAAAAAATATTTTGGATGTTAATAGAAAAGCAACCCAAGCCTCAGAACGAGTTTACAAATAATATAAACTTGATAGAAAACAAATAATAAAATATAAAAAATATATATAATACCCACTGCCCATTCTTAAATCTAGAACCAAAATAGTCCTTATTTAAGACTAGTCATTCGTTCAGGTTATTCCCTACGTGTCTATGAACTGAAATGCCTAGGGGCAGGAACACCAAATCCCAGAGATGGAAAAGGACCCTAGCTCATATAAACTTATGTGCTCAAGAGGGTAAGAATTTATTACCAAGACTCCTAAGTTGGTGAATGCACAGGGGAGAAGGGAACAACCGAAAGGGGTACAAAATTACCAGGCAGCTTAAACCAAAAACCATGCCTAGGCCTATGAATTATCAATAAAAGCGTTGGTGTCAACATCTACATTCAACCCATAAGGGGTGTAGGATCTAATCTTGTATATCCAGGACATTTCTAATTTAGAAATGCCCCTAATGATAGACCCACCCCGCCAATGGGGTTCAAAGTGGTAAATCCCTAAAAACAAAGTGCCAGAAGGGTCCCTATGGTGATGATCCCTATAATGTTTAGATAGAGTGATATTTAAAACCAGTCAGTATGTTCGTTATATGTTCATTAAGACGGACTTGTAAGGGGCGCTTAGTCCGGCCTACATACTGTAGTCCACAAGGGCACTGCAGCATGTAAACTACGGCCTTCGTGTTACAGGAAATAAAGGGTCTAATATTAAATTGAGCTGAACGGCTTGTGGATACAAAGGTCTGGACCCTCCTAGTAATAGAACTGTTTAGGGAACAGACCCTACAACGACCACATTTGAAAAAAAGGGTCAGTTCTTGAAAGAAAGCCAACCTTTTTGTGGGAGGGTTGATCACATTTGGAGCCACCCTATTTCTCAAAGAAGAGGCCCCTTTGAATATGACAGTGGGGCATTCAGATCTTTACCCAGAACCCGGTCACTCTTCAAAATATGCCAGTGCCTGGATATTAAGTGCCTGACCTCCCTAGCTTGGTGTGAGAAGGTGGTGATAAAGGGCAACTGTGGAGGGGTCCTCAATATATCATCCCCACTTCTCTCCTTAAGGAGATCTCCTCTGTTCATCCAGGATACTTCATCCAAAATAGAGGTCAAGAACTCATCATTAAACCCCTTTTCTACAAACCTTTGGGTGAGAGTTTGAGACTGATGGTAAAAATCACCAAGGTCAGTGCAATTACGGCGAAGCCTCATGTATTGGCTCTTAGGGACTCCTTTGAGCCAAGGTTGGTAATGACAGCTTTTTAAAAGAATAAATGAGTTCTGATCGGAGGGTTTGAAATAGGTTGAGGTAATAAACTGACCATCCTTAATCTCTATGTTGAGATCCAAAAAAAACTGACTTTATGAGGGTGAGCTACATATTTGAGTTCTATGCCTCTGTTAGAGTTCAAAAGAATGAAAAAATTGTCCAAGCTCTGGAGGTCTCCATCCCATAGGAGGAGGACGTCATCAATATACCTAGCCCAGAGGACCATTTCTGGTCTTCTCTGGGCATAGACGATGTCCTCCTCCCATAGGGCCAAGAACAGATTAGCAAGGCTGGACGCATGCTTAGCGCCCATTGCAACCCCTCTAATCTGACTATAAAACTTCTGGTCAAACCAGAAGTAGTTGTGAGTGGCAGCAAACTCCAAAAGTTCCATAATAAACTCTACTTGTTCGTGGGGTAACTCAGAGTCCTTCTCCAAATAATACCTAACTGCTGTGATGCCTAGATGATGTGGTATTATGGTGTACAAGAAAGTGACATCTGCTGTCACCAAGAGCAGTCCCTCAGTTGGAGTGAACTCTGAAAGAATGTTCATTACATGTCTAGAGTCCTTTATATAGGATGGCATACCTTGTACCAATGGTTGAAGGAAGAAATCTATATATCTGCCCACCCGGGATGTCACGGAATCAATCCCACTAATTATGGGACGCCCAGGTAGGCATATAGGATCTTTATGTAATTTAGGGAGATAATACATCAGCAACGTGCGTGGCGCTCTTGGTATTAGAAAACGTACTTTTTTTTTAGTGAGAATACCACGCTGTAGACCCCTAGTAACAATTTTATTAAGATCTGCTTTGTATTTTAGTTTAGGGTCAGAAGTGAGGGGTTTGTAGGTAGTCTGGTCTCCGATGATGTTGTACATTTCTTCCATGTACATATTCCGATCAAGAACTACAATCCCCCCACCCTTATCTGCCGGGCGAATTACTAACTCTTTGTTGGTACACAAGGAGTCTAAACCAGTCTGTAGAACTTTATTGAGACGTACCTTTTTAAGTTCTAATTGTTCAAGATCTCTGAGAACCACATGTCTAAAGACCTTAAGAGGAGGGGCCAGGAGGGTTAAAAAGGGATGCATTAGCGAGTCCAGTATGTGTAAATTCAGAGGAAACCTTACGATTATCCTTAATAGGGTTAGACATGAGATACTTTTTAATATTAATTCTACGTACAAATTTGTGTACGTCCATATAGGTCTCAAATTTAGTTAAGCTCCTAGGGGGGGCAAACTTAAGACCCTGGTCCAAAAGGCGTATCTCGGAATCTGAGAGGACCTTGGAGCTCAGATTGAAAATGCCTGCTCCTACTACATTTTGGTCTCTTTAATTCGTAATCTCCTCCCCCCTCTGGTCCCTCTTCTGGATCGACCGGCCTCTTTTTGCCTTGACTGGGCCTGGAAAAACCCCAATTAGAATTATGTGGAGCCCCTCCCTGAAGGGGAGGCACCGCTACATCCCCCCAAGGCTCTGTACTCCAATTGGAGCAGGTTCCCTCCTAGAAGTGGAGGGCGAAGGGCCCACATTAATTTCCATATCTCTTCGTTCCAGAACACTTAAATCCCTCAGTAGGCAAAATCTATTCCTTATATCGACTTTGTCATCCCAATCATAGGTCTGACGAAAGAACCCCTGGGCATTGTCCCCTTTTCGAACTGATTTAGAAGGACCCCTCCCCCTCGGGGGCAGAGGGGGGAATTTTTTCCACGGAAAGGTTGTTTTTGATCCCGATTTTGGTTATAATAAAAATCTCCCTGAGGATGACCCGTGTGAGTTAAAGTTCCTTCCTTATAGTAGAGAGTTGATCCAGGACGTCGAATCCAATCTCCTCCATTGTTACCTGCTGGGCCAACGAACCTTCCCCCGCCTGGTCCACCCTGGGGAGGGCCCTGCTGGTTCCTAATAGGATAGTGTTGGTAGGGAGAAGGGTGTGCGGACTGGTTGTTTTTATAAAAAGATCTCCTATTGGGAGTAAGGGAACGTCCATATGAGGAAGGGTCATAGGAATGATCTCTATGATACATATCCCTAGAATCCAATTGGGAAACTTCCCGAGGAATCTGTTCCTTTTCTTCAAGTCATTTTTTTTGCCACTCGAAAATGAGGGCAGAGTGGTAGTCGCCCAAATCCCTGTTAAACTTCTTACGTTTTTTAAGCTTTTGATCCCTCTCTTCTTTTTCTAATATTTTAAGCAAAGATAGGGATTTATCTTTATATTCCTCTCCCTCTTTAAAGGGGACTAATCTGTCCTTCAAATCTTTTATTTCTTCATCCAATCTCGTAGTTTAGTACGCTTCCTGTCTATCAAAAACTTCAACAGGTTAAGGCCAGCAGAGTTGAAATACATGAACCACTCTTCAAGATTCTCGTCCCCTTTTTGGGGGGACACCTCCCACCTTAAACTTCTGGGAACCATGTTATTCTTAATATACGTCTCTAAGTATACTATGTCCCATAAAGTATGTGTTTCAGAAACTGTGAGGTTTTTTAATTTCATAAAGATCCCACTCAGATCCCTTTCATCCTCTTTATATGCCTCGAAAACCCCTTTGGGATTAACAACTCTACTGGCTCTGTAATCAAAAATATCCATAACAAATGACAATAAGACAAAGCAGCAGTAGAAAATACAAATAAAATGGACAAAAATATAAACCGCGTTAATGTCAAAAACAAGCTGCAGCCAAATGCTAAAAATAGGAAACAATATTGTATACAAGGCTGCGCTAATGGAAGGGAAAGGAAGTCCAGTGATGACACTAAACAAATAATATAGGTAAAGTCCACTAAAACCACAGTGTTTCCACTCTTGAACGCCTATTACAAGATTGTCCACATGTGTGTTGTTAACATAGCATCACACCCAGTGCGTAGTTAAATAAAGTGCGTCCACCACCTGATGTATGGAGGCTTACCAGACCCAGCTTGTGTATGAAGCGATGGATTTATCCCCGCCTTGGGTAGAGATGACACAGCCCTCCTATCCGAATGGTGCCTTATATCTTCCACTCTAATACATCTTAGTGAATAAACCAGGATATAATCACAAGTATGATCATACGTCCAGTATAATATTTCCCAGTAACGGACCTCGTAAAGATGGTAAAATACCCACAGGGAAAAAAGGACTACAATAGTGAAGTACCGTAACACCAGTAATTTATTATTTTTTCAAATGTGTTCGTTGTAGGGTCTGTTCCCTAAACAGTTCTTTTACTAGGAGGGTCCAGACCTTTGTATCCACAAGCCGTTCAGCTCAATTTAATATTAGACCCTTTATTCCCTGTAACACGAAGGCTGTAGTTTACATGCTGCAGTGCCCTTGTGGACTACAGTATGTAGGCCGGACTAAGCGCCCCTTACAAGTTCGTCTTAATGAACATATAACGAA
The DNA here is from genome assembly GCA_018402905.1 of Glandirana rugosa. NCBI lineage: Eukaryota > Metazoa > Chordata > Amphibia > Anura > Ranidae > Glandirana > Glandirana rugosa. The sequence goes on from BLSH010051826.1 coordinate 55,606, forward strand.
CATACTGACTGGTTTTAAAAATCACTCTGTATCTAAACATTGTAGGGATCATCATCATAGGGACCCTTCTGGGACTTTGTTTTTAGGGATTGACCACTTTGAACCCCATTGGCGGGTGGGTCTATCATTAGGGACATTTCTAAATTAGAAATGTCCTGGATATACAAGATTAGATCCTACATCCCTTATGGGTTGAATGTAGATGTTGACACCAACGCTTTTATTGATAATTCATAGGCCTAGGCATGGTTTTTGGTTTAAGCTGCCTGGTAATTTTGTACCCCTTTCGGTTGTTCCCCCTGTGCATTCACCAACTTAGGAGTCTTGGTAACAAATTCTTACCCTCTTGAGCACATAAGTTCATATGAGCTGGGGTTCTTTACCGTCTCTGGGATTTGGTGTTCCTGCCCCTAGGGGTTTCAGGTCATAGACATGTAGGGAATAACCTGAACTAATGACTACTCATAAATAAGGACTATTTTGGTTCTAGATTTAAGAATGGGCAGTGGGTTTTATATATATTTTATTATTTGTTTTCTATCAATTTATATTATTTGTAAACTCGTTCTGAGGCTTGGGTTGCTTTTATATTAACAATCAAAATATTTTTTGTATAATAAAATTTGATCCTTAATACTTTTTTATATTCTTCACATATTATCTTTATTTTTTCATTTTTTATTTTTGCATCTGTCATAAGATTTTTAAAAGTCTTCAGGGGCACTATTATATAGTGTGCCTGTTTTGATGTGATAGGTACTGAATAGTGAGATTCCATGGACATGTACGGGTCCTTTTGTATCCTCTAAGAGGGTTTGGATCCGGATATATGATACCTATACATCTTATATTGTCTGAGACAGCTCTTATATATATTTTTATTTTTTCCTTTTTTTCTGCTGCCAAAAATTTTTTTTTTCTGCCACACTAATTGGAGTCGGGTGCTATTTTGTGTCATTCAGGACAGTTGTGGGCAATTTATTTTGCTGCCAAATCAATTGGTGCTGCAGGTTATCCCGCAATCTTTCCCACAACTGTTATGGCTGCCTACGCCTCAGATCGAGGGGGCGGCCGGTATTTGTACGAGTGGTGATGCAGCGGCGCGCCCTATCTCTTTGACGACGTCAGTTGTGACGAAACATACGTCGGGAGATCGCGCTGACGTCACCACTGTTTTGATTCTCTGCCCGCGAGTCGGGATCCGGCCGGTATACGCTGTTTTTATACACTGTTATGGGAGTATCCTTAACCTTGTTTAATAAATTACTGGTGTTACGGTACTTCACTATTGTAGTCCTTTTCTCCCTGTGGGCACTACCATCTTTACGAGGTCCGCTACCGGGGAATATTATACTGGACGTATGATCATACTTGTGATTATATCCTGGCTGATTCACTAAGATGTATTAGAGTGGAAGATTTAAGGCACCATTTGGATAGGAGGGCTGTGTCATCTCTACCCCAGCCGGGGATAAATCCATTGCTTCATACACAAGCTGGGTCTGGTAAGCCTCCATAAATCAGGTAGTGGACGCACTTTATTTAACTATGCACTTGGTGTGATGCTATGTTAACAACACACATGTGGACAATCTTGTAATAGGCGTTCAAGAGTGGAAACACTGTGGTTTTAGTGGACTTTACCTATATTATTCGTTGAGTGTCATCACTGGACTTCCTTTCCCCGCCAACTGAAACGTCTGTGCTTGGCCTTAGGAAGGAAAAAACCTTCATCCAGACTGAATCTTGGCTCAGACCCAGAACCCCCAACCAGTGTGACTGAGCCAACACCGAATACAGGAGAGGTATCACCTAGCCAGACACCCACTGTATGCGCCCGGTGATTGTTACCTTATCCCTCAGGGCTGGAGCCGACTCTGCCTGCTAAGGCAGGTTGGCCAGATCCACCCTGAAGCCCCTCAGCCTCATAGGGCCAGAACCGGGGCCATCAATCTGGCGAAGACCCGAGGTGCAGAAGCCAGGTAAAATGGGAGAGCCATAACCGTGTAGTGAAGCCCCAACACCGGCAAGGCGCAGGAAACGCCAGTGCAGGGCACATACGGTGATATGCAGGTACGCAACCGCCCTGTCAAGATAAGCAAGGAAGAAACCTTGGTGCGCCACCATAATGGTGGCCAGACGCCATCTCTAACCATCATACACGTACAAGGCAGTGGAGGGCCACCGAGCCATACCGGCCGGGCCCTGTTGTCCTCCGACCACAAGCAGGACGGAGTAAATCAGGGTACGCCCCGAAGATGGGACAAGGGTACCACTGTGCGGGCCAACGCATGGACGTATAGTGGCATACACGGGACGTGACCGCAAAGGACGCGGAACGGCCACAACCCCGAAGTGATGTGCCAATACCGAGAGGGTAAAATGGACCGAAGACGTGGAGCCCAGAAGCGGTCTAACTACCGGGGCCAAGACCGGGATACTCCGACTCCCCGAAGTCCCACCTAGACCGGTTGGACGGAATCGTCCGTCTCAGCCGAGGTCGGGACTCCCTATTCCATTGTTAGTGGCCCGCGTATGTCACCCACAGAC
>BLSH010051826.1:58165-71424 GCA_018402905.1 Glandirana rugosa
AGTGGTGGTACAGGCCGGGTCGGTAGCTAGCTGGCGGTGCAGTACAGAGGGAGCAAGCAGAAGAATGGTCGGGCACAGGCAGAGTTCGTCAACGGGCTGGCAGCAAAGGTACAAGGGAGCAGGCAGGAGAGTGGTCGTGGGCAGCCAAGGTCAGTGCAGGCGGAGATCAAGCAGGGTCGGGACAAGCCAGGTCACAGGAACAGGAATCAGACAACAGGAAGCTCTGGAACACACACACCAAACGCTGTAGATCAGACAGCAGAGTCTGTGTGCTGCTAAGCTGTTTAAATAAGGCAGCTTGGCTCCAATCAAGGAAATCACCCTGCACAATTGTTAACCCTTAGTGACCCCTGCGCTGGCTAGCAGATCCATGACAAGTGTGCATAGGTGCAGAAAGTCCACTTTAGCCACAGATTGTCTTCCTAACACGAGGGGGCGGCCGGTATTTGTACGAGTGGTGATGCAGCGGCGCGCCCTATCCCTTTGACGACGTCAGTTGTGACGAAACATACGTCGGGAGATCGCGCTGACGTCACCACTGTTTTGATTCTCTGCCCGCGAGTCGGGATCTCTAACCATCATACACGTACAAGGCAGTGGAGGGCCACCGAGCCATACCGGCCGGGCCCTGTTGTCCTCCGACCACAAGCAGGACGGAGTAAATCAGGGTACGCCCCGAAGATGGGACAAGGGTACCACTGTGCGGGGGTTAAAATGGTGCCTGAAGGCCAGGGAACCGCCCCCCACACAATACAGGCCGGACCGAATGCATGGGCCACCACAAGATGGCCGCCATGCACACTAGATGCCAAAACACGCGGCGGGCCACAACAAAATGGCAGCCGCAATCAGCAATAGAGGCCGAACATGCGGCCGGCTACCGGAAAATGGCGGCTGGACCACCGGAAAATGGCACCAGCCGCGGCTACCGACCACCATGCGGCTGGCCCAGCAGAAGGTAAGGGGCGCCACTAAGGGCCCCCACGTCCCAGGGGACCCCAGGAGGGGGTGGGGGCAGCGGTAATGCATAATGCAGCACCAAGGGGGGTGAAGAAAAATGGGGGGGGAACCTGCCTGCCCCCCCGCACCCCAAGGGGAGCGGGGGGGCATACTTACCCATCCTGACGGGCGTAGTGGGTCACCCACCCGAGACAGACCTACCACCCTGCCATTTCGGGGGGAGCTGTCGGCCATGCGACACCCGTGACTCGAGCCCCAGGACCCGGTCCTAAGTACGCTGGACAGACGTTTAAGCCGCCGGCCGCCCCGTTCCGTGCACGGCCGCCCCGTTCCGCGTGCAGCTAAGGGTTGGCTCGCGTCTGTTGGCCACGCTGGGGAGACTCCCTGGACCTAGGATATCCAGCCTGTCACCCAGCCGGCTGCTTGATTACTTTCTTCATCAGAAGTCTTGAGCAAAGAAAAAAGTGAAAAAACTAACGGGAACCGCAGATCCCAGCAGGGAGCCAGGTCCTACTCCTTGCACTAGGCAGAAAAAAAGGGATTTTATTAAAACTTACCGTAAAATCCTTTTCTCCGAGTTCACTGACAGACGCAGCTCTTCATGATGTGTGGGGTTTATGCTTGTCCCACTAGGAGTTAACTAGGCAGGGAAAAGAACAGCTGGCCCCTCCCATGGGGCCGTCCTCTCTTCCCACATAAACCCTCTCCATAGCATAGCTCAGCAGTTCGTACACAAGCCGTACAGAGAACAGAGCACAGAGGGGTGGGTGCTGCGTCTGTCAGTGAACTCGGAGAAAAGGATTTTACGGTAAGTTTTAATAAAATCCCTTTTTCTCCTATCGTTCACTGACAGACGCAGCTTTTCCTGACGTGTGGGGATGTCCCCAAGCTGTGTCAAAAAGAGGGGTGGGTAAACGCTAACAACAGTACCCAACAGAACCTCTAAAGAGGCGCCAGACGCGCCTACACTGCCGCCTGCAAAACTTTGCGGCCAAAAGCAGCATCCGAAGATGCAAACACATCAACTTTATAAAACTTAGTGAAAGTGTGAACCGAGGCCCAAGTGGCCGCCTTGCACACCTGTGACACCGAAGCCTGGTGTCTGAAAGCCCAGGAAGTGCTAACAGCCCGGGTAGAATGAGCTGTGACCGGAAAAGGGGGAACCTTGCCTCGAAAAGAATACGCATGGATCACGGTCTGTCTGATCCAACGAGAAATCGTAGCAGACGAGGCCGCCAAACCTTTGACCCTCTGTTAGCACAAACAAGGCATCAGCTTTTCGAAAAGAAGCTGTAGCAGCCAAATACACTCGTAAGGCCCTCACTACGTCCAAAGCATGCAACTCAATTTCTTTGGGTTGCGATGGAAGAGGGCACAATGAAAGGAGAACAATATCTTCATTAATGTGAAAAGAAGAAACCACCTTCGGAAGGAAGGAGAGGGTCGCAAGACCGCGTTATCCTTATGCAGGACCAGGTAGGGAGACTTGCACGATAGTGCTGCTAATTCAGACACCCGTCTGGCGGAAGTGATGGCTACTAAAAAAGCCACCTTCTGCGACAGCAGCTGTAAGGAAATCTCCCTGATATTCTTATATGGCGGTTTCTGAAGTACAGAAAGCACCAAATTCAGATCCCACGGAGCCATCACCCGAGGCGCCACATGTTGCACACCTTGAACAAAGGTACGAATCAACAAGTGCGAAGCCAAGGGTCTCTGAAAAAGAATCGCCAGAGCCGATATCTGGCCCTTGAGAGTGCTCAAAGCCAGTTTTTGTTCAGGCCCTGCTGCAAAAAAGTCAGGACCCTGGACACGACATAAGAGCGAGGGTTATGACCCTCCGCCTCGCACCAAGCTATATAAGATTTCCAGGTGCGGTGGTAAATCTTGCGAGAAGTACACTTGCGAGCCTTCAACAATGTAAGGATCACTGAGTCAGCGACTCCCCTGTCTCTTAGCACCTGGGACTCAATAGCCAAGCTGTCAAAGCCAGCGAGGGTAAAGCAGGGTGCAAGATGGGCCCCTGAGACAGAAGATCGTCTCGCAGCGGGAGCCGCCAAGGGGCGTCTGCCACCATTTGCACCACGTCGGTGTACCAAGTGCGCCGATGCCAATCTGGAGCCAACAGGATTATTGGTATCCCCTCCGCCACTATCCTGCGTATCAATCGCGGTAACAGTTTTATCGGAGGGAAGGCGTACAGAAGGCGGTAACGGCCCCAGGGGGCCACCAGAGCGTCCGTGGCCACTGCCAACGGATCCTTCGTTCTGGACACAAAGGTCTCCACCTTGTGATTGAACCGAGACGCCATGAGATCCACATTCAGCGCCCCCCATCTGTGGTATAAAATAAAAAAAAAATAAAAAACGGTCACAAAACAGGACCGCAATTCCCCTAAGGGAAGCCAGGTCAACTCCTTGCAAACTAGGCATTGAAACTGCTGAGCTATGCTATGGAGAGGGTTTATGAGGGAAGAGAGGATGGCCCCATGGGAGGGGCCAGCTGTTCTTTTCCCTGCCTAGTTAAGTTCTAGTGGGACCAGCATAAACCCACACGTCATGAAGAGCTGCGTCTGTCAGTGAACGATAGGAGAATACTGGCTGTGCTGAGCAGGATGGAGGGGTTATACCAAGAGAGGACTGCCCCCTGGGAGGGGCTGTGTCTACTGGTAGTTGAACTTTGTTCTGCCTAGTCCACTCCTAGTGAAATGGTGAACAACCCACACGTCAAGAATAGAGGCTGCGTCCGCCAATGAACAAAAGAGAAAATAAAATGTTCTGGTACTTTTGAAGGACATACATTGTCTTTATTGGCTTTATCACATGCTGACAGGATTCTTTGCGGTGACCCCTGACTTCTATGCAAATCCCCTCCAAATCCTGTCCCATGAAGCCTGGCTACATTCCCTCATCACCAGCCACCATAGCAGAGCCCTCACAGGGCTGTCCGTCATCACAGACCTTCTGTCTCTCTCCTATAGAACAGGTTTGTCCATATTTCTCGCAGTCACTGTGAGAGGAAAGTTCCCTGGCTGACATGTCAGTCACAACGCACCTAGGGAGGAGGGAGGGAGACCGCTCATCTCCCCCTCAGGCCGCCTCTGCCAGTGCTGTCAGTCACGTGGCTCGGTGGGCGGGGAAAGCAGTCAGCTGAGTGGCAGCCATTTTGTGTGTCCGTGTCCGGTGACAGGAGAGTCCGGCGGGGCCCTTAGCCGGTGTGCAGACATGGCGCTCCGTATGGTGAAGGGCAGCATTGATCGCATGTTCGACAAAAACCTGCAAGACCTGGTGAGAGGAATCCGGAACCACAAGGAAGATGAGGTGAGGCACCGGTGAATGAGCCTGGCTTGGAAGAAAAGCCGGCGCTTGGGATGTGGGTACCGGAGCTAGGGTGGGTGGCAGGGGGGCGCGGTAACACTTGCTCGTGAGGGAAGATGGCATTTTGTGTGTGGGGGTGTTCATTTGTCCACCCGAAATAAGCAGACAGGACTGTACCCCCTAGGAATGACAGTCACTTGTCCGCCAGTCTCACCCTTCCCTTCCTCCTGGAGGGATGATGTGGCAGCAGGGATGGAGAACTCAGAGTAGAGGCCAGCACTGTATACACCCCCCACCTCAGGCCTATATTCTCTATATAAAGTCAGCTCCTGTGTACAAGGCATGACCTGCTATCATGTGCCCTGTCATTTACTGTGTCACTCAGGCGTGGAACACATTCATTGTGAGGAGAGCTCCATTCTATTGCCTTTACAAGCCTTGATGAAGAACAAGGGTTCCCTTACAGCAGGGGCAGCTAAATGTGTTTTAGGCACATTAAAAGATGAATGTATATCAGGGAGCCACATATACTCCATTGCAGTGCTTTTTCTTGTGTTGGAAAAAAGTAGAGCGGTCCCTTACCGCCTCTTCTGGAGTCCTCCCTAGTGGTGCTGTCCAATCCTCCTATTTGCCCCTTTGCACAGAGTGGTCCCTTACCACCTCTTCAGGAGTCTCCCACTGGTGCTGTCCAATCCTCCTACTTACCCCCTTGCACAGAGCTGTCCCTTACCACCTCTTCTGGAGTCTGCCACTGGTGCTGTCCAATCCTCCTACTTACCCCCTTGCACAGAGCTGTCCCTTACCACCTCTTCTGGAGTCTGCCACTGGTGCTGTCCAATCCTCCTTCTACTTACCCCCTTGCATAGAGCTGTCCCTTACCACCTCTTCTGGAGTCCTCCCTAGTGGTGCTGTCCAATCCTCCTACTTACCCCCTTGCACGGAGCGGTCCCTTACCACCTCTTCTGGAGTCTGCCACTGGTGCTGTCCAATCCTCCTACTTACCCCCTTGCACAGAGCGGTCCCTTACCACCTCTTCTGTAGTCTCCCACTGGTGCTGTCCAGTCCTACTTACCCCCTTGCATAGAGCGGTCCCTTACCACCTCTTCTGGAGTCCTCCCTAGTGGTGCTGTCCAATCCTCCTACTTACCCCCTTGCACGGAGCGGTCCCTTACCTCTTCAGGAGTCTCCCACTGGTGCTGTCCAATCCTCCTTCTACTTACCCCCTTGCATAGAGCGGTCCCTTACCACCTCTTCTGGAGTCCTCCCTACTGGTGCTGTCCAATCCTCCTACTTATCCCCTTGCACAGAGCGGCCCCTTACCACCCCTTCTGGAGTCCCTGACTGGCAAGGATGGACTTGGGCTTGTTCAGAACCGATGCTGACACTGCACAGCACAAATGACAGGCAGTGAGACATTTGCCGATCTGCAGCGGTCGGGAAATGCCTCACTGCCTGTCATTAGCTGCCTGCGGTGTCAGCTTTCTGGCGCGATCGGGCACATTCGGTTCCGAACATGCTTGAGCCCATCCTTACTGCTGCTGTCCAATCCTCCTTCTACTTACCCCCTTGCGCAGAGCGGTCCCTTGCTGCCTCTTCAGGAGTCCCCCCCTACTGGTGCTGTCCAATCTTTCTACTTACCCCCTTGCACAGAGCAGTCCCTTGTCGCCTCTTCAGGAGTACCCCCTACTGTTGCTGTCCAATCCTTCTACTTGCCCCCTTGCACAGAGCGGTCCCTTACCGCCTCTTCTGGAGTCCCCCACTGGTGCTGTCTACTCCTACTTACCCTCTTGCATAGAGCAGTCCCTTACTGCCTCATCTGGAGTCCCTCACCGGTGCTGTCCAATCCTCCTCCTTATGCGAATGCCCCTTCAGTAAGCTGTGTGCTGAGGGAGCATCTGTGCCACCATTATCCTACATCCATGGCTACACCCCCTGTTCCCTCATAGGATTTAAAGCAGAACTAAACCCTCCTATTGTTTTCAGGCAGGGTGGCTGCCATCTTGGCTCCTGTTTGATCTTCGTCGGCCATGATGCTGCAGGTGTTATCAGTTATGGTGTCAGCTGTTTGATTGTTTGACAGTTTGGTTAAGCACACAACCAATGTGACAGTTATCATTCCCGGCATGTTTTTTTTTTTTTTTTTAAACTGTCAAATCAATGGGTTTTGTTCAACTTTAACTTACAGCAGCAGTGTCTTCTGTGAGACTAGAAAGAGAAGGAGCAGTACTGCAGATGGGACAGTGCTGGATAATAAGTGTTTGGTAGTGGTGTGGAATGCATTAAAATGGTTGTCAATTCTTGACAATCACTTTAAACTACAGATAAGCCTGTAATCGGGCTTACCTGTAGCTTCTCTGTATATCTCCTAAACCTGTACGCTATACTGGCATGTGCCGACTTCAGTCGGCACATGCGTAGTGAAGAAATGGCCTTCGTGCCGTTTCTTCACTGACAGCGTACCGCGATTGGCGGCTCCCGCGCGCATGCGACTCCAGCCAGTCACAGCTCCGGAGTTTGCAGCCTCTGAGGGAAGAGGGGCTGAAGATGGATGCTCCCTGCTGTGGGGACAGTGCCGGTGGCGATGGCAGGTAAGTGGCACATAATAGGCTAGTATGCGATGCTAGCCTGTTATGCTTCTACATTTTAGAGGAACATGGAGGAAGTAAACCCACCTAAAAGGGGAAGCTTTGCTTGTCTGCCACATTTGGCACCTTTTGGGGGTGGGGGAACTGGTACCTGGTTTTGACAGGTACCCACTCCCTGCTCAGTTCGCTACAAAAAAAGTGAACTGGAAGTTTGCTTTCCCTAAGCAGCCAGCCTGCTCACAAAGCTCAGCACGATATGCACAATAGTAAACCAGCTGGGAAGCCACAAGGCTTTATTGCTGGTTTCCCTTAGCCAAGATGGCAGCAGCTGCACCCAAGGGCCAATTCAAAATTTGGCTATGGTGAGGACACTGCTGGATGCCAGGTAAATGCTTAATAGTAAAAGTCAGTAGCTGCTGACCTATTTTTTTTTTTTTTTTTGGGAGATGGGTGGCAAAACTCCTCTTTAAAACCACTTAAAGGGCCAATTTATACTACCTCTGTGACGTTGCAGAGCAGCTGGAGCTTTTCACCGTTTTGGCTACTCTGCATTGCTGCTGTGCTAGGGGGCAGTGTGATGCACGATTAATCCCACTGCACTACTCTTTTTTTTTTTTTTTTGTACTGACTTTATTTGAAGTGTTCAGAATGTACACTTCATTCACTGCAATGTGGGATGGTGTGATACATTGCAGTTCGATTCTGGCCTGTGCTCTATGATAACATGCAGCATGTCTGACAGATGTTTTACAATGTAGTAAAACGTCTGTCACTGCATATAGTGTGAATTGGCCCTAAGTCTATTGAGACACAGTGTCTGCACTAACACAGCCTCTTCCTAATGTGACAGGAATGCAGGCAAGTGGCCTTGAGTGCACACTCTTTGCATTTGGGGCTGTGCACCTGCATGCCTATTGCATTAGGACAAGTGCCTGTATCCTAATAGACTTGAATGTGCTGACTGTATGAGGCACCCGGAGTCTAGAGTGGCTGGAAAAAATGTCCTGTTCAAATGGAAGTACTACAGAGCGCACCCGTGCAAGGGCCGTGTTTGCCTGCACATGGGTGCATAGATGTCTGATGCATCACACTGCAAGCAGACCCATTCATTCACAGCCACTGCTCCCAATTCTACAGCCCTAAATTCACACTGCCTGAGTTTGGAGATGTGCACGGATGCCATATGTCATATTGGGGGCAGTGGCTATGTCCCAATTAACATGAATGGGACTGCTTGCATTGGGATGCATGGAACACCTGTGCATCCCTGTGCAGGTAAACAAAGCCCTTGCCCAGGTGTACCCTGTGCATGAAGCCTACACTTGAACATCTAACACAAGGCAACTCGGTAAAAAAAATAAAATAATAAAAAATGTGCCACAATTGCAGGTAAACATGCATGCAGAACCATACACTGAACATGGGGATTGCAGTCTAAATGAGCCCCTAGACCATGGGTCCTCAAACTATGGCCCTCCAGTTGTTCAGAAACTACAATTCCCATCATGCCTAGTCATGTCTGTGAATGTCAGAGTTTTACAATGCCTCATGGGATGTGTAGTTCCGCAACAGCTGGAGGGTCGTAGTTTGAGGATCCCTGCCCTAGACTAACCAGGTAAAAGGCCTTATGCTGTGTATTCAGCAGCACTGATTGAAGCTTTCAATTTCTGCTTAGTGATATATGTAGATGAAATGGATGGTATGGAAGTGTTGTTCCTCTACTTGCTTCCATGCATTCTCCTCCCAACTGGTAGCTCTGCCCAGTGCACGAGTCATGTTTTTCACTTCCTCTTTCCCAAACAATGAAATCCTTCAGTCATAATTCACATCATTAGCTGTACATACAGGGTTATCATTTGTGAATCAGAAGCACGCTCTAGGGTTATTTTAATCAGATGATTTCCATTTATTTTTAGAGACTTATGTGGGCTGGTCAAAGGCCTTGAAAAACTGTCACTACGGAATTTTCATGTTTTAGAGTGATTAGTAAACCCTTGCTGGGAGGAAGAGGAGGAGATGGTCCAAACTTACATTGTTAATCCCCTTTTTTTTTTTTTTTTTTTTTTTTAAATGCGTCATCTTAGCTCTTGCAGCCGGTCCCCAAGCTGCTACCTTCCCCCACCCTACCCCAGTTTTTGAGTGTCTCCTGCTAATGCTCTTGCATACTATCAGTGTAAGTGGTTTGCTCGTACCTCATATGGGCAGGCAGTTAGTTGCACACTGACAGGAAGCAGCAATGAACTACACAGAGTGCTCAACAACGCCCTGATAGTTCATTGAAAACTTAAAGCTGACAACCGCAAATGATGTCTGTACTTGTAGTTCTCACATTCACAGAACTCTGAGTAAATAAAGCGGTTGAGTGGGTGCACAGCCCCCCTTTTTTTTTAAATTGTGACAGCGAGTGGGGGGAAAAGATCCCCCACTCACTGTCACAAAAGAGATTGGGGGGGGGGGGGACTGCGGCAACAGTAACCTTTTACACCCTGGATACGGGTGTAACATGTTACAAAAGGTGAATCCTTTTAAAGTAAACCTGTCTATAATGTTGGAAAATCAAATTAAGCATACTATGCAGAACACCTGAATAAAGTTTGCCTGCCATTGGGGCCAGTTCACACTGGAACGCTGTGCGGAAAACCCGCATTCCGTGTATGTTTCCTGCACCACGTTCAAAACGCACTACACTTGCAATCTGTACGGGTGTCAGTGTAGACTTAAGAAAGGTAATAATAAAAACAGCGCTGTGCTGCTAACACATCAAACTAAAAAATATGGTCAGAAATAATAAATGCAAGCAATGGTACAATGTACCACCATGTATGTGTAACTCAGTGCTATCTAATTCCGCAACAGAATAAGTAAAAACACACTACTGCCCTGCTAACACAAGGTGCAAAAAATAACTAAAGACAAGTGATTCAGTCTCCTACTGCAATAACCAGTGATGATAAACACAATACTGCTCTACTAACACAATGTACATAAATATCATGTAATAACAAAATTGTGCTAAAATCAAATGAGTAATGGAAAAAAAAATAGTGCACGTGGATAGTGCATGCAAGTAGATAAAAGTATACAATTGTGAAAAAGTCAAATCAGAAAGTGCACGAATTTATCATTATTTCTGACCAAATTTTACTTTGTTTTGTTAGCAGCACAACACTGTTTTTATTATTTACCTTTGTTTTTGATGTGGGAATACATTTTGGTGCTTGTTTTAGGTTTTGTTTTGACTTCATTGAGTGTCAGCGCATTCGTTTTTTTCTGTATTTATTTGGTGTTAACTTGACGACACCCCAGACGCAATTCATAAATGCAGTGCGTTTACCTGCAGTGGATTGCATGGTACTTCTGTACTAAGGATAAGATCGGACGTGTTCGCATCGCCACATGCCCGAGCCCGCCAGGAAGCTGGCACTGCGCAGCGCTAATCACAAGCAGTGAGACATTTCCCAATCTGTGCAGCCGCGGATCCGGAAATGTCTCACTGCTTGTGATTAGCTCTGTGCAGTGTCAGCTTCCTGGTGGGCTCGGGCATGTGGAGTTGTGAACTCGTCCAAGCCCATCCTTATTCTGCATCATTCGATCTGGTTGCACAGAGTTTACAAAAGTAGTGCATGCACTACTTTTGGTGTGTTGCGGCACAATTTGAATTCATTTGAATGGGCTGAAGTTGCATTGCACAGGAACATCACATTCTTGTGATTTCATAGTGAGAACCGGCCCTAACTCCAGATTTTCGGACCTATACTATTCCACCAAGTTTGACAGCTGTCAGCAGTTGTCTGTAGACCTTCATTCATTTATTATGAATAGACTGGCAGCACACCACAACAAACAATTGTACATAGCCCTTTTTTCCAAATCCAGCACACCACAACACACATTATATACATTGTGGTGTGTTGTGTTCTACTGTATAATGTGTTGGGTTTTAATTCACAATAAATGACGCTGCAATGCGCTGTACATAAAACAGGTGCGTTGCCATGTGTTCTGGCAATGTGTGTCAAAGTTGAATTTTGGGCTGAGGAAAGCAAAAAAAAAAAAAAAAGATACCCTTGCAATGGGTTCCCCCTACACTGCAAAACACTTCTTATTTCTACAGGATGGAGGAAGAGGCAGTATTACTTACCCTATTCTCCCTTCCAGCAGGCACCAGTGCTGTTCTCTTTTGCCTAAGGCCTCATGTACACTGCTGCTGGTAAACGGACATTTAGGAGCAGTTGGGCATTTTTTTTCAGCTGCCCCTGAACCCTGTTATCTTTTCAGTACATGTACACAGGGTTGTTTACAGTTGTTTAGAGGCTTTTTTCGGAAAGCAAAAAAAAGCGTTCAGACGGAAGTTCAGAGGCATTTGAAATGCCAAATGCCTGTAACAGCTTGTAAACGTGCCTAAACATGGTAACTCGCGTTTAGCAGCGTTTCGTTTATAGGCGTTTGTCATTTAAAAAATAAAAATAAAAAAATGCGGCATGTAAAACGCGGCTAAACTGCAGTTTTTATGCGCCGGTTTCTAGCAATCGTTCATTCAGGAGAGGTTGAAAAAGCATCCCGTGTACATTAAGCCTAAAGCTCCGACCTGTGGGCATTCCCACAGCATCCTCACATACAATGCAGGGCTATTAACCTTTCATTGTACGACCCCCAATTGCAAAAAAGTTGGAACACTGTAAAATCAACATAAAAACAGAATGCAATGATTTGCAAATCTCATAAAGCCATATTTTATTCACAGTAGAAAATGAAAAACACCAGATGTTTAAAGTGAGAAAATAGACCATTTAATTAGAAAAAATAAGTTAATTTTAAAATTGATGTCCGCAATACATCTAAAAAAAAATTGGGACAGGGCAATAAAAAGCTGGCAAATTAGGGGTACTAACAAGAAAAAGACACTTTGCAACTAATTATGTTAATTGGCAACATGTCAGTAAAATGATGAGAGTATCATAGAGAGTCAGTCCCTCAGAATTAAAGCTGGGCAGAGGTTTACCAGTATGTGAAAAACTGTCTAAAAAAATCTAACAATTTCAGAATAATGTTCCTCAACTTAAAATTGCAAAGAATGTAAGTATATCATTCTCTACAGTACATAATATCAAAAGATTCTTCGAATCGGGAAATCTGTGCACGGGACAAAGCTCAAACACAATATTGGATGCCCGTGATCTTCAGGCTCTCAGACGGCACTACATTAAAAAACAGGCATCATTCTGTGACGGACATCACTGTGTGGGCTCATGACTACTCCTAAATATCACTGTCTGTGAACACAGTTCACCATGCCATCCAAAAATGCAAGTTAAAGGGGACCTTTACCCCTAACAATTTGTTAAAAAAATGCTATTTAGGAAGAAACACATTAATAATTTTGGTACCAAAATTAGTGTGAGCTATAAATTGCCTCCAGCATTGCTCCTATTTCTTCTTGCTGGAGGTTGCCATTTTTCTGAAGCCCTGATCCCCTGAACAGCATTAAATCTTTAGGCTGTCAGCAGATCGACCTCTAGTGGCTCTGATTGCACAATTCCAAAAATAGAGTGCAACTGAGCACGTGCAGAGCAAGGTGAGACAGTGTATTACTGGATTTTAAACAGTATGGGTGCTTATTTTTAATGTTGTACATAGCTATACCTACAAAAATGGCCAGCCTTAAGTGATCTAGGACTTCATTTTCTGACTAAAGTTCAACTCTAAAGATCTATAATGCAAAGAATTAGCCATATCTGAACATGATTCAGAAACGCTGCCATCTTCTCTGAGCCAAATCTGTTGCAAAGTGGAAAACTGTACTGTGGTCAGGTGAATTGAAATTTGACATTCTTTTTGGCAACCATGGGCGCCGGCATCCTCAGGACTAAAAAGGAGAGTGACTTTCCTGCTTATTATCAGCGTTCAAAAGCCTGCATCTCTGATGGAACGGGGTGCATTAGTGTGTATGGAATGGGCAGCTTGCACATCTGAAAAGGCACCATCAATGCTGAAAGATATATCCAGGTTTTAGGGTAGGAAATACTTCCCATCCAGACATATTTTTCAGGGAAGGCCTTGCATATTTCAGCAGGATAATGCTAAATCGCATACTGCATCGAAGCCTTAACTATCTTGCCTGCTGTTCATACCTTTCACCAATTGAAAATATTTGGTCCTTTTTTTTTTTTTTTTTTTTAATGAAAATTCTTTTTATTTGATAAAATAAGTTTAGGTACAAAACATAGCCAATTGGGCATACCCAGGCTCAAACATATACAATTAGAAAAGCACATACACCTACACCAAACTTAGTGCCAACCTGACACTGAACAATGGTACACTCCAATAGCTACTGTGGATTCCTAAAACAAGGCCGGTAGTCTCCCACACAGGGACTAGAGTATGAGCCAGATGA
>BLSH010051826.1:82744-104569 GCA_018402905.1 Glandirana rugosa
TTTTTTTTTTTTTTTTTTTGTTAAATTTCGCGGGCAAGGGCGGCTCGAGTGTGCCTCTTCATTTGCGTATGTGTGCGCTTTAAATTGTTTTTTTTTTTTTTTTTTTCTTTAGTTTACTTTTTTACTTTTACACTGTGCTTTTTTTTTAAAAAAAAAAGATCACTTTTTTCCTACTAAATGGAACGTAAACTTTCCTTGTAATAGAAAAACATCATGCCAGGACCTCTTAAATATGAGATCTGGGGTCAAAAAATACCTCAGATCTCCATATTTACACTTAAATGCAATAAAAAATGACACTGGGGGGGGGGGGGTCCTCTTTTTAAGAGCTATGGGCGGAAGTGATGTTTGATGTTGCTTCTGCCCTGCAATGCTATGGAGCTGAGTGGGCGGCATCTTTCCCTCACTCGGCTCACAGGCAGGGGGGGGAACGTACCCGATCGTCTCCGCTGCTACCAGCGGGTCGGGTTAGTGGCGGAGTTGACGGGAGGGGGGCGGGCACATCTCCTGCCCCTGATAAGTATTCTTGCTGCAAATCCGCCGCAGAGACCACTTTTATTGAAACCTGCCGTTTTTAAAAATACCGGGGTTATGGTAGCTATCTGCTACCGTAGCAACGGTATTCCACGACAAAGTATTTGGGTATAATTGACGGCGGGTGTTCTGGAAGTGGTTAAAAAGGGGATTAATTCCAGAGATAAAACAATTCCCCTTCTACAAGACTCTGGTCCGGCTGCATTTTGAGTATGCCTTCCAATTCTGGGCACCAGTCCTCAGGAAGGATGTGTTGGAACTGGAGAGGGTCCAGAGAAGGGCAACAAAGCAAATTAAGGGACTGGAGGACCTTAGTTATGAGGAAAGATTACGAGCGCTGAATTTATTCTCTCTGGAGAAAAAATGCTTGAGAGGGGATATGATTTTAATGTACAAATACTGTAGACCCCACAATATGGAAAAAAACTTTTCCGCACAAGGGAACATTAAGACGCGGCCATTCACTAAAATTAGAAGAAAAGCAGTTTAACCTTAAACTGCGTAGAGGGTTGTTTACGGTAAGAGCAGTGAGGATGTGGAATTCTCTTCCACAAGCAGTGGTTTCAGCAGGGAATTTTTTCAAAATATATACCGAGCTTGTTGCTAAAAAAGGGAAAAAAAAGGAAAAGCAGCAACCCTGAACCAACAACTAGGCACAAGCAAATACAATCAAAAAAGGGCTGCGCTAATGGCATCAATGACATGTGACAATGTGAAATGTCCGGTTTTTATAAAATAGATATATAATCGTGAAATCCAGTGATCAAAAAAAGTTATGATAGGTGAATGAAATAATTGTGAACACATAAATATAAGGATGATTGGGAAATTAAAAAAAAAAAAATCTTTAAACATTCAAATGTGTATTGGATAATCCAAAAAAGAAAGTCCAAAAATCCCGGTGGTTGAAAGTACAAGTGTTAAAGGTGATAATTGCAGAGAGTGATAACCTCCACCAACATCAGTGTCGCTTACCAGACTTAATCGCGAGAGTCGCTTGTGGCTTCTCACCCCGCCAGGGTCCCCATCGGGGGTATATCAAACTCCTCCTTGGTCGCTCCAAGGTATAGGATTCTCACTAAGGACCATCCACCTGGACCAGGCTCATACTGTATAATATGGACCGGAGGTGCCGCTGCTGCTCAATACCCCGAACCCCACTACAGGGTATCCCTCTCTTGACTCAGAGGCGAGGGTAAGCAAACTCCATCCAAAAGATCGATTAACCAATAAAAAGAAAGACTAACATAAGCGTAATACTGCTATAAAATGTATTAATCTAAACAAAATTGCACTTACAGCAAGTACGATCAGTCAGCACCAATGACATAAAGCCGACCAGCTCAGCATACATTGCATACATAAAAGCACACACACAGGTTGGACTTGTCTTTTTTCAACCTCACCAACTATGTAACCGTGATGTAGTTGTGCTCTACAGTCTTCTGATGCCTAAGTGGTCGCTGGATAGTGTTCAGGTCATTAATGTAGCTGTTTAGGTACCCAAAGAAAGATTCTCTCACTCTACTGTAGAAAGAGGAGAAGATTTGGGACCTGATAACTTTTTCTATTTTTTTATTTCTGGCAGGATCTACAAGGTGTGTGTGTGTGTGTGTGTGTGTTTTTTTTTTTTTCACTTATTTAACAGATATAACAAATCCACTTTTTTAATTGGGGGACAGGAACCGGGAAATGTCACTCCTTAACAGAAAGTGCCAGTACATTACCTTCATGGCAGGAACATCTACTATTATTTTAATAAAAGGGGTAGATTAAATTGTTTAAATGTTTTAGTGATTGAGTTTTTATATATACTTATATCCCTTTTTTCGTTACTCTGCATGGGAAAGAAAAGGCAATGTAGTCTGCCTTGCTCCTTATTCTCCATATGACAAAGTTCCAGAGTGTTGGACAGTTTTTCTTTTATTAACCACTACAGCCCTGGAAGGATTTCCCAGGTTAGGACCAGAGCACTTTTTGCGATTCGGCACTGCATCGCTTTAACTGACAATTGCGCAGTCGTGCGATGTTGTACCCAAACTAAATTTGCGTCCTTTTTTTCCCACAAATAGAGCTTTCTTTTGGTGGTATTTGATCACCTCTGCGTCATTTCTGATCACCGCTATAAACAAAAGAAGAGCGACAATTTTGCAAAAAAACCCAAATTTCTTATTTTTTGCTAAAATACAAATCAAAAAAAAAATAAATATAAAAAAACATTTTTTTCATCGGTTTTGACTGATTTTATATTCTTCCTCATATTTTTGGTAAAAAAAAATCGCAATCGGCGTTTATTGATTGGTTTGCGCAAAAGTGGCCGCGTTTACGGATGATGAGAACTAATCTCTGGGGTTTTTATTTTTTTTTTATTTTTTACTAGTAATGGCGGCGATCTGCAATTTTTTTTAGCGGTACTGCAATATTGCAGCGGACATGTCGAAAATTTTTGGGACCACTGACATTCATACAGCGATCAGAAATTGAAATGTCCACTGATTACTGTATAAATGTCATTGGCAGTGAAGGGATTAACCTGCAGGGGGTGAACTAGGGGTTAACTGTGTTCCTTGGGTGTGTTCTAACTGTGTGGGGGGGAGGGGGGCTGGGCTACCATGAGCATGAGAGATCTAATTGATCCCAATGACAGGGATCAGTAGATCTCCCATGCCCCCACTAAAAGAGTGGGGAACTGCCGTGTTTTCATCGTTATTTGCCTGTGGCCGCTCATCGCGGTTCGCCGGTGGACATTGGGTCCGCCCGAGCCACGGGCACACTCCTCAGGAGTGCGGCGGGCACATGCACGCCCCCTAGCGGCCACTCGCAGATCGCCTCTTTTTTACAGCGATTCGCGCCCAGCGTCCACACTGCCGCCGTAAATAGACGGTAGGCAGTGTGGAACCAGTTAACGTTCATAAAAAAAAAGTATTATGTCTTGGTGCTAATAATGTGTATTACATTCACCAATTTGCTTATTCCTTCCTTTCCCAAATTTTCTCATATATACATAGGTTTTATAGGTTCTGTGACTGTGTACTATAGTCTTATCATTTTTAATTGAAAAACAAAAAAGTTTAGCCAAATTTGCTTTTGTATAGACGATCCAGCGCTGTGCCCATCTGCAGCGACTCTCTCCCCTCCCTCACAGGCAGTGGCAGGAACCATTGGCTCCTGCTGCTGTCAATCAAACTCAGTGGGAGGGGTGGGCCGAGCCATACTGTGTGTCTATAGATGCACACAGCCCAGCTCTTGAGTGTGCCTGCAGGTGCGCCCCCATAGGAATCTGCTTTCTATGGTGGGGTACCGAAAAGAGGATTTGCTGAGAGTGCTGGAGAAGGACCCAGCAACAGGAGGATCAGGACCGCTAGAGCTAAGTATAGCGTGTTTGTTTCCTGGGGGGGAGGGGGCAGGCTGAGGTGTAGACCAAAAAAGTGGCCAACTTGGTTGTTTCAGAATGAAGGTAGCACAAAAAGGGCAGTATCTGCAACCAATGCTGGTGTCCGCAGCTCATTGTGGGGGGCTGGGGCTCTTTTCCTTGGGTGCTGAAAGACTTTGTCTGTTGTGTTGTATAACAGGGATTTCTCGCTTATACTGGCTACTCAAAGAAAGTGTTTCAACTGGTTCCAGCTATGTGTCTGTTTGCCAGCCATTTTCCTTTCTCCATAGAGAAGGAGTCTTTAGTTTGTAATCACATGAGCCACATCCATCCATCAACAGAATCAGAAAAGAGAACTCAGCAATAAGGGGTTTCTGTGAGGATTTTGCTATTTATCTTTCCACATATCCTTACTTTATATATCCTGCAGTGTAAGTTTACTTTTCTGTATAATGAAATTGTTACAGAATAAATAAAGGTGTGTTTGATAGGTTAGGCGAGTGAGAGTTTCATACATGGCTGTGCTTCATTGCTGCTTGCAGTTTATTAAAAATAATTAAAAACTAAACATTTGTAGCATTGTCATAGGATTCATCAGACTTTTTTTTTAATTGGCTACCTTGCCACCTCACCTTGGCTACTGCATTGATCATTACAAAAATAATTTCTCCAAACATACTTTTGCAATATGTATAAAAAGTATTTAATGCCATGTGTTAAATGCTGATGTGCTGAAGTTTGCTCTATCTCTGGCTTCTGAAGCATCTGTTAAATATTTTACTTTTATTAAGCCTGCGGTCTCCTGTCAGCGCTTGGCACTGGGATGTGTAGTTTTGGCAGTAGCAAAGATCTCAGGCCTGTTGATTTCCACCACTCAGACTTGTAGCTCTGCAGAGATCATAGAAGGTCCTTCACTTGGCTCCTCCTTCATGGAAAAAGCCTTGCTCTCATTTCACAGAATGCAAGGCATTGTTGATGGGGGAGGTGTGGGACCTTCTATGCTACAGGTGGGAACTACAAGTTCCAGTGCTCTTTCTTCCCATCAAAGCATGCCTTGCATTCTGTGAAAAGAATGCAAGCCTTTTTCTGAATGGAGGATGTGTTGAGCAAGTGACTTGCTATCTGTACCACAGCTGGAAATGCAAGTTTCAGTGCCGGATGGTTGGCGCTGACAGGGAACTGCAGGCTGTGCAAATGTAGAAACACATTTTTGCGCATACTTGCACATACAAAATTCATCCAGCCATGCAAACAGTCATGAGTAGCTGTGGCCATCGCCAGCCTGTCTTTGGATTTTATCCGTTGACCGGTTACAACTTTTTGCGCACACCTGTCATTTCAGATCTAGGAATTCAGAATCTTGCCACTGGAAAACTCAGGGGATGCTGATAGTTAAAGCCAAAACATTTCTTTTCTGTTTCGTTTTAGTTTGGGGAGGATGGTTAGGACTGTTGTCTTGGTCCTCAATGCAGATATTTATCCTGTTTTGTCAAATAGGCCAGTGATTCTCAGATAAGATAGCTGTCCAAAATACCAAGTCACCTGTGCAACATAAAGGAAAACCTGCCAACATAGCCTGTTGGGGGTATTTGAGGACTGAGGTTGAGAACCACTGATATAGTCCACACTCTCTAGAACAGCAAATCCAGAATTGGGAGGTGAGGATATATTTCCAGCGATGACAACTATATCAGGTTGAAATTCCCCTCACTTTCTTTACAAAGACAACCTTAAAAATTTTCCCCACTCCATCTCTAAATGACTAACCGTTTTGGATGGGGGGAATGAGCCCCATTTTTTTTTTTTTTTTTGCATTATGAGGAAGGAGCATTCATAGAAACCTATCATGAGATACTATGGATGCTGCCAGTGTAGGAGTCTGCTTTTAAAAATTCTAGTTGCGTGCCTGTTTTTTGCTCTTCCAGTGACTTCAAAACCTTGTTTCCCCGACTTGCAAAAATATGCATTTCAAGATTTGTTTACTTTACTGACTCTCTTGACCATTATTCTATTCCCTGATCAGTGCCTCAGCGTATTTAAGCCCAGGACAGCCAGCCAACTATTATTTTTAGACAGACTTTAGCAATGGCAAGCTCTTTTTCTCAGAATCAGGCCCATTTACACCTTCATATCTGGGTGTGTTGTGTTGACCAGTTTATTTTTTTTGTCCATTGAGGGAACCAGGAATACAGAAATTTAAGAAGTTTACTGACGCCTACAGGAGGGTAACACACTGTCAAACATTGTTATCCAGCCCCTGTATAACCCCTCCTCAACCCAGCATGCCTTGTTGTTTTGCTAGGGTTCTAGGAGGTTTGACGCCTTTTCTTAAAGTAGATGTAAACCCTCGCATATACCCAATGAAGTAAACAGCCTCATATGCTACACAGAGATGAAACCAATCTCCCTACATAAGTTTTACATGCATATCTGCTGTCTTCAGCTTGCTATATTCTTTAGAATTCTTACATCGGGTTAGAATTTTTACTTCCTCATTCAGCAGGAGTCGATTCTTGGCATACACTGGGAAATCTCTGGAGGAAAGGCGCAGACACACACCCCACATAGGTAAAGGAAGGAAGGAATGTGCAGAGCTGTGCTGTGACAAAACACACTCTCTGCTAGTCTATTTATCGTAACCCCTCCCTGACACAATTTTCAGGCTGGTTTTATCTCTGTTGAAGGAGAACTTGTCAGAAGTTGTCATGCTCATAACAGAGCAACAAAACAACAGAATGACATGGGACTTAGTGCTTTGGAGAGAGATAAGTAAACGCTGCAGATATGTGCCAAGGTCAAATTTTATAAATCGGGTTTACATCCAGTTTAAGCTCTATTTTGCTCCCCACGCTTACATTGTGATTTTTTTTTTTCTCTGTGACATGAATCAAGATTACTTATGGACACCACTCCTTGGGCTTGTCTCTATATAGCAGCTATTTGGATCAGAGTTTCCGTTGTATAGCTTTTGATTCTGTACACAGACCCCTCTGGACTTTGTGTGGGCTAGCCTGGAATTTGACCTTCAGCTACTGGGGTTTGCCTTGTGGTGCTTTCCTGAGTGTGTTTTATCAGTAAAGCACTTTCCAGGTCCTGAGCCATGGCACAGTACCAGGCATGTCCCTGTATCTGAAGACTTGTGTTGTGAATTAGGTAGGCCATACATTATTCAATCCTTCCTGCTGAGTTGTATTTTGACAACGTGATTTCCCTGCCATCAGAATACACCGATCAGTGTCGCCAGACTGATCGATTGGTAGAAACCAGACAGGGTAGATTGAAATCTGTACAACCAGCCTGCCCATACATGGACCGAAATTTGACTGGTCCTTGCTGAACCAGCTGAGTTTTGATCTATGTATGGTTGGCTTAAAACCGTTGGGGTTAAAGAATCACGAAGCTACCTCCATGGTTTGCACATCTGCTTGTCTTTTTTAAGTCACTACCACTGGTCAATTTTTTTTTTTGTAATTCCTTTATTTAGGTATCAGAATGTTAAACAATCAACGGTAATCAGCAATATCATTTTAACAATAAAGACACTTGACAGGTACATTGGTACAAATTCAGATCACAACCTCTTAATCATGGATTGAAAAATCCTGTACCATTGCTTGTGCGAGACAACTGGGGGCTCCAATCAGAGAAAGGTATGGAACAACAGGTCCGCATGGGCGGGGGCACTAACCCCTTGCCTCAGCATCGATCTACCTAGGAAGCCATCGGTTATGGGAGATTGTTAGGTCTTATTGTTTACTTTCAGAACTGAACTGGTAACTGGGGGGGGGAGAGACCCATCGAAGTGGGATACTCCAAGGTATAAACAGATACAAGGGGTAAAATAGAACAGATTTGGAAGGATGTATAAAAGGGGGTCCGGACTGGAAACCCAACCCTTCCCATCACATTGAAGGGCAGTTAGTAAACGGGTACTAAGGGAGTGGGGGTGGGTACATGAAAGGAATGAAGAGGAGATTACCAGAGAAGGAAGAGGTGGGGTGGGTACAGGAAAAAAGAGTGGGTTACCTACCATCTGGGAGGTAGGGGGGTTTAGGGGAGTGGTAAGTGCAGAGGAAAAGTAGGGGGTCTACCCCTCACCCCCCGCCCGGACCAAGCCACGCGACCTGCGAGGGCCCAAACCAATCACGACATCACATCTAGGTAGGGTTCAGTGTAAACATAGTAATTCCAGGGCCTCCATATTTCACGAAATGCCTCCTCGCGCCCATAGAGGGTCGCCGTGAGGTCCTCCATGTTCCGCAGTTCATTGACCTTCCTGAACCACAAAGCTTTTGAGGGGGGGGCTCTCCGATCTCCAGCAGAGGGGTATGTGGTTAATTTTTTTAGTTTCAGGGATTAAAGTATAAGTTCACCTTTTTGTTACATATTCGATTTACACTGGTCCCCGCACGCCTCCAATCCTCCGCTTTGACAGCGAGCTGGGAATTTTCTTCCCTTGCTCGCTGTCACCATCTAAAGAAAACATGGCTGTACGGGCTCTGCTCGGCAGCGTCTTTCATTCAGTTTTCGCTTTTGTGGTTGTCAGCTTGTATTTCTCAGTGAGCTACCAGGGCACTTTTAAGTGCTCTAGTAGTTCAGTTCATTGAGTCTTCCTGTCAGTGTAACTGCCTGCCCATAGCGAAGGTATGGGCGGACCGCTACACATACAGCCTGTAGGACCATGGCACTATACCCATCATCTTCTGATCGTGGGTGCAATGCTTTACAGCAGTGGCCTTCAAACTGCGGCCCTTGGAAACTATTTTCATCCACTGATTCCAACAATGGTAATGCCCCCACTGACACCAATGAAGGGGTAGAATTCCTCTCAATGACACCAAAGATGGGGCGCAATTCCTCCCAATGACCTCAACAATGAGACCCAGTGACAACAGCAATGGGACGTAATTCTTTCCAATGACACCAACGATTCTGCCCACTAACCCCAAAGATGGAGCATTGTTTATTCCCACTGATATCGGGACCTTTTCTACTCCCAATACCCACAGTCCGGCCCCCCCTTAAGTCTGCAGGACCGTAAACTGGCCCTTTGTTTAGAAAGTTCGAAGACCCCTGCTTTACAGGGTCCTAACAAGTACATCATATTTTATACCTGCAAAAAAAAAAATGCATTTAACTTTTTTTTTTTTTTAATAGGTGAACTTATCCTTTAAGTTGTGACATCATCTGCTGTGTGACTTTACCTTGCCTTCTTTTTTGCCAGTAAAGTTGATGTCTTTTTTCTCTATGCACTTAGTTACCTGATCTCCTCTGGCCACCTAAAACCCTCATCGGCACCAGCTGCCCCAGTTTGTGAGTATTTGAGGCCTTGCCTCACATTGGGCTTAGTTACGTTACTGGTACAGATGCAACATGTTTTTACTAAGAAGGATAGGACAGTCCCTCTGCCACAGGTGACCTCACCTATTGGTTCTGGGGGCAGGGCTTAACAAATTTGCTTTGAATCTAGGAGCCAGCTAAAAAAGTTAGGAGCCAGTTTTTTATAGCATAGTGTTGGGTGTCAGCGCCCAGGGTAAGACAAGTAATTTGCGCGCCTAACCCTAACTTACTCACAGCAGAGTAGCCAGTCATAACTCCAACATAACACCATTACATCAGGGTTATAGGCTGGCCAGAAAGAGTGACCCTAAAAAAATCTGTTATGGGGGAAACTCCTTATTATGCCGAATGCATGGTGACTACGGCATGTAAAACGCCCTCATCGGCTGCCTAATGGAACTTAAGGGAGGCCAATGGTGGGTGGCAAAAACAAGTCTCTGCTGCACATTTTTACCACCCAACTGCACATCTAAATGAAGCCTTAGTGACATTGAAATTAAATACAAAAAAAAGGTGAAGAGTATTCTTGCGCTGCTGAACTTCTGCCGCTTTGCAGCCACTTCCTGCCTACATGTGTGTCCCCCACAGTGACTTTTCGTTGCTCTGGTGGGTTTCTGGTCACCATGAAATACTGGAGCCCAGCTGCACATAGAGTGGTAATTGTTGATGGTACACAGGGCTTTATCACAATTTTGTTGCTTAGAATAAAGATCACGATTCTCGCGGTGTAACATCATCTTTCACATTGTACCGAAAAAAAAAATGGGCTAACTTTACTTTTTAGTTTTTTTTTTTTTTTCATTAAAGTGTATTTTTTCCAAAAAATTGCGCTTGTAAGACCACTGCGCAAATACCATGTGACATAAAATATTGCAACAACCGCTATTTTATTCTCTAGGGTCTCTGCTAAAAAATAATATATAATGTGTGGGGGTTCTAAGTCATTTTCTAGCAGAAAATACTGGATATTTACTTGTAAACCACAAATGTGAGAAAAGGTTTAGTCTTTAAATGGTTAAACTCTCCTGATACAGCCCGGAGATAATTGCTTTGAAAGAAGGGTAAGATACATTGTTTGTTTTTTTCTTCTAACTATCAACAAATATTCCGGGCAGCCAGCCAAGTTTAACAGCCACAGAGAACAGCTCTCTCTTGCTGAATCTGACATGCTGTCTTAACATAGTGAGAGAAGGAATGGCTGTCACTCTCCAGGACGCGATTTCTGGTCGCCATGGCGACCTGGCGCCAGGGGATTGTTGAGGCCTGTCTGGGGGCATTTACTTGGTATCAGGTGGAACCTTGAACCTGCAAATCGTATAATGGGTCTTCATTATCTCTGTTGGGTGAGGCCAAATCCCCGTGCCAACAGGGATTCTTTGTCCACTCAGGATCTTTTTAGCTGTTTGTGCTCAATTACTGGGACACCTTGCCTGCAAAAGGTTCTTGTCACACACCTGCACCATATCCTGCAGTCTCTCTGAGCTCATAAATCAAGCTGGGTTTGAGGTCCCTGTCCCCATCTCTTTCACATATTTAGAGTCCCAGCAGTCTATCTCTGAAGGTATTGGGTTTTGAGGATGTGTCTTCTGCTGTTACTTCAGATTCCAGGGGTTTGTTTGAAATCCTATTGATGCAGTGTGTACTACTGTGCATCCGGAGGATCAGTCTACTTTTCCAGGCCTTGGGTCTTTTAGAGCTCCTACAGCTGCAGATTCCACTATACTCACTATTTTTTATTCAGACTGGAAACACTCTAAAGGGTCTTGACCCCACTTAACTGTTACCTTTTTGAAAAGGAATTTTGAAAATCAGTGGTCAGTTTCCCCCCTTAGAAACCCACTTTACAGTAAAGCCACTAGACTGGTTGAGGGCATACTCACCTTTTTCAGAATACTGCTAACAAGCAGTGACAGTTCCTCTGGACCGGTCTGGCCCTTCGTTCGTTCTTGTTTTGGCAGCTTCTTTATTTTGTCAAATCGTGTGAGAATGGAGGTACCTCTCCACTGCCCCGGTAGGTCCACTCTCGTAGAGCTGCTGTAACAAATATATAGAGCCCTGTGAGTCCGTTTTCTAGTTCCAATATATACATTGCTACGTTGAATGGAAGATAATCTGCCTTCTCTGTCTACCCCCCAAAAGCATTCAGGGCATGTGCGTAAACACGAGGTACACAATTTAAGAATGTATGTTGGGGTGTCTATGAAAATGTAACCTGTAATTCGACAGTGCACACATTACCATTTATTTAGAGTGGCACCCCAACACATTTACAGAGTGCACTTGCATTATAGAAATGCTGTGCTGAAAGCTTTGGGTATGTGCAAGCCACATTAATGTGGTTTTTGCTTGCAATTAGAATGTACAAGGTGGTGCTAAAGGATGAGTTCCTTTTTTACTGAAAGGGTAAGTGCTCTTGGGGCAGATTTACTAAAGGCCTAGTCACACCTATGCAGGTCAAAATATGTGTTTTAATTACCTAGCCATTAATAGTGGAATTTTAGACTATACATCTTAAAAAAAGCTCTCTTCCCCTTCCTAACACCTATGCTGACTAAGCTGTGTGAGAAAGATGTATACTTTCATGCAATTCTGGTCCAGTTATGCAATCTGGCTCCCCTGTCCCAGTCAGCAGCTGCTGCAGGGGAAAGAAAGGAGCGCCAACAACCTATGGGCCATTTGAGCCTATGGTGATGTCACTGCTTCTACTCATTACCATTTTTTGTCCAGCGCTGTCTTCTCTCTCCTGCAGCCAGTGCTGGCTTACCCAGGGGAGCCAGATCATGTGAGCGGCCCAGGGCAGGCTGCAAATAGGTAAGTATATACATCTTTCATACACAAGTTAGTCAGCATAGGTGGTAGGAAGGGGGAGGGAATAATTTGAAAATTGGTTTGGTATAGCGTGGAACTCCACTATAACAGACATTTTTAAAATGGGAAGAGGCTCTCAGGGCTTGCATTAGCCCTTGCCCCCCCCCCTTCTAAAAAGCAACCCATGGTGGATTGCTTTTCAGATGGTGTTTGACAGGGGGCTGGGAGACGATATGTGGCCTCCTTACTGCCTGTTTTAAATATGTAAGCCTACACCACAGTGCCACAACCGTGCAGGGCAGTTGAGGCACAGCACTGTTCACTTCAGTTTGTCACATTTTGCAGGGGTACTGCCAGCTGAAGGCGACAAAAGGTATAGTTTTTGCCGCAACGTGTACAACTTACTCTATTTTTTTCCACTTAATTGGGCAGTAAACGTTAACACGGTTTCATCTTAATTTGGGTAAGTTTCCCTTTGAGTCAACTGAATCAACTATTTTAAAAAATCACTCAAAACATGATTAAAAAGTTTTAAATATTGCAATACCTATGAGAGTAAATAATCACATGCATTAAGTTTTGCAGGTACATAAAAAGGGAAACTTGTCCATGTATGCAGTTATTTTGCAATGGGAAGTGGTGTAAGAATTCCATTACCTTGGTGTTTTTTCTTTTGTACAAGGTTGTTTTTTGTGACTTATGGAAATGAAATGTTACAGAGTTTATAACTTTTTGTTGGTAAGGCACTGGCTAAGCTACTATACTTTGCTAGTCCTTTCTCCATTCGCGACCGTTTAAAAGGACAAGAGTTTTTTGCTTGAATATTTCATGACTACCTACCATTGTCAAGAGAACAAATGATACCCAATCGCCCATATGCAGATCCTGTTGCTTGCTCTGTCATTGCACGCAAACAGTGTTTCTATGCTGGTTGCCATATTGTGGAAAAAATATATTAGTGGAATGTTTTTGTTAAAAATCTATTGGCTGCATGTCCTAGCTCTGAATATAATGAAATGGAAAAGAAAATGTTTAAGTCATTACTTACTCATTCTATCCCCCCCTCCCCCCAGCACTTTTTTTTTGTTTCCATCTTAAAGGATTAGTTCACTTTTGGGAACATGTTACACATCCCACCTATTTATAGGGTAGAACATGTAACATGTTCCCACTGCTGCAGCCTCTCCTCGACCCGCCCACCCGGACGCGTCATTCATTGTTAGAGTTCTGTAAATGGGAGAACTACAAGTAACAGCAACATTTGCAGCAACCTTTGCACCCCCTGATGGGGTTTACTTCCTCTATATTCCCCTGCAAAGTAGAAGCATAATGGGCTACTACTATGCATCGCATAGTAGCCCATTATGTGTCACTTACCTGCGAATGAAGCCTGCGATGTCCAGTGATGTCGCCTGTGCAGGCAGCGTCCATCTTCAGCCCCCCTTCCTTCCGAGTCCGTGACTCTGGCTCTAACTGGCCGGAGTCACGTGAGCTGCCAGTCACAGCACAATCTCAGTGAAGAAACGGCACAGAGGCAATGCTAGTACACTGTATATCTCCTAAACCGTGCAGGTTTGGGAGCTATAGATACAAGTAGCAACTGCGCTGAGGGATCTAGGTAGAAGTGACGTAAGCAGCTATGCACAGAAATGTTGGAACATTCACAATAACAGTTATAAAGTATATGGTGCAGCGCTAAAACGTGTCCATAAACAATTGTCCATATCCCCGAATAAATAGTCTGAGGAGTTAAAAAGATCAGTGGTGTATAACAACAAGAAAGCTGTCCATATGAGGTAAGCGGATCAAGAAATATAACAGCGCAGTCCGTGCACATAAAGTGCCTCCACCAACGCCCACACACACTGGTTCTTACCAGAACGCTCTGACCCCCATAACAGAGGTCTAAAACAGCGGTTATAGCGTAGCGATAAGGTCCAGCCTGCGCGTCACAAAATCCACCGCAGCATATCATCCAATGGGTCTTTATTTCTAAGACCCCTTTCATACTAAGGCGTTTTTCAGGCGCTTTTGCGCAAAAAATGGCACCTTAAAAACGCCCTCCAATACACCCCAGTGTGAAAGCGGGGGGTAAAAAAAAAGTCCTGCAAGCCACATCTTTACAGCGGTGTGGGAGCGGTGTATTCACCGCTCCTATACCGCCCCTGCCCATTGAAAACAGTGGGGCAGTGCTCCTGAACACCGTTTCATGAGCGCTGCAAACCGGCACTTTTAACCCCTGTTTAACCCATTGTGGGGGGTTAAAAGTGCACCGCTGCCGCCCGAATTGCGCCGCTATAACGAGCGGTAAAACACTGCTAATTAGCGCCGTTTTACCGCTAAGGCTCGGACGGCTCCGGTGTGAAAGGAGCCTAACAGGGAAGTCCTGTTTCCTTCCCAGACTGCATTTGCACATTTTACATTGGGTCCTTTTGCGCAATCAGTGCAACCAATCCACAGTAGCTTATAGCATAAGGCATTGCCACAGCTGATGTAAGGGATGTTTCTTTCCCGCCGTATTTCTTCAATGGCAGCATAAGGTTTAAAGCAGATGATTTTTATTTTTATTTTTCAGCAGTATTCAGAGAATTATTTCCATTGTCAGCTGTCCTAGGGATGGTGGGTAAAGGGTTGATCCTTTACTTAAGTGCCAAAAGCAGAGTGTTTAAAGTCCCAATGCAATTGTATTCAGGTTCTTGCACAATAAAAATCAAATGCATTTCTGAAGTTCAAAGCAAAGAAACTTTTCAATGGTTCCTTTTCATTCTGGCTTGATACTGTTGAACAAAGTGTATAATGAATTTGAGGTATCCTCAGGGGCGATAAGTATGATTGCTTCAAATGCACGTTAATGGATACATTCACCTTTGGTAGCATATGCAACATGGGAGTATGGCATCATGCTGCGGAAGTCTGCCCCCCAACTTTCCACCCGCATACCCTCATGACGGTGGGCAGCTTAAAAATTGAGAACCTTGTTACAATGCATTTATATGCTGTCTTAGCCAGGTGTAACAATCTATACAAGTTGTTTTGACATGTAATTTAAATTCATATAGTATTACTACCCTATATTCCACTAAAATTATCTGCACGAAAAATGAGCAGCTAGCAAAAATAGTATAGTATTCTAGTATAGTATTACTGTCCTTTTTTAATATCAGTTTAGCCTTCAATATCCACAGTTTTATTAACACTTTATCTTTTTAACAGGCAAAATACATCTCTCACTGCATTGATGAAATCAAGCAAGAACTTAAACAGGATAATATTGCAGTGAAAGCCAATGCCGTTTGTAAGCTGACCTATGTGAGTATATACATTATCCCTATTTTTGCCATTTTTAGCATGTCGCCACTATATACAAAAATCGTACTGAAAATTCAGTCTCTTTGGACTTGCAGAATTGTGCTTGAATGGTAGGGACAAAACACTCACTTTTTGTCTTTGTTTTATTTCTCTTCTTCGTTGTTCCCTTTTGCCCCTATTTTGCACTGGAAATGTCTATTTGCCCCATTCCAGGCTCAACAGCGTATTGTACCAGAAATCCATTTATCCTATCTCCAACACAACAGTCCCAATGCAGATATCACACCCACCTCTTTAATTTCAGCATTACTGTAAGGCAGGCCATAGACGATGCATTTTTTTTTTCCCTGCAGAAAGAAATTTACACTACTCCCCCATCAACACAGTCAGTGCTGACAGAGGAATCCCTGCCGCAGAGCGATTGTTTTTTCTCAGTGGGGGAAGCCGTCACTGCTGGGAGAAGACAGTGATTATTGTTAATGGCCATAGAAACCGCTAGCGATAATCGCAAGTGTATCTGGCAGGCTGGTTGTACCCAAGTTGATTAGTCAAGTTGGGTATATTCAGCCTGCCCACACACGATTCGAATCTCTACTGGTTCCTGCTGAACTGGCCAAGATTCGAACAGTCTATGGCTGCCTTATGCCAGGAAATGTCCTTGTGCCTCCACCCATGGTTAAGTAACATATTCTTTTGTTCATCCCCTATGTCCAGCAAACAAGCATATTGTTCGTTTTCATCTCTCCTTCATCTCTGACTGGTCATTACCAATTCTTGTATGTGCTCATCCGAGGTTGAAAAACATTTTTCTTTTTTTCTTTTTTTTATTCCTATTATGCTTTAGTGTAATTTCCCTGCAGATAACGGCACCCTTCCATACATTTTTGTATGTTGGCAATTTATAGGCAGAATTGTAAGTAGGTTGGAGGCATCTCATTGTGTTTCTCAGTGCATGCATCTACTCCAAAAGAGAGTTTGTGTCAGCTGACAATAACAAAACTTCCAATAAATTGATATGCTCCGAGGTCTTCGATAGTGGTGGAATAAGATTGCGTCTTATATACATCTCAAAGCTAGGTACTTGACCCCCTTTACGAGTTGTGAACAGAGATTTTAGTTCTTTGTGCTACTTTTTTGCTATACTTTGAAGGCCTTATGTGCTATCACTTTTCTCTTTCATTCCTTGATGGACGCAGCCTCTTATTCTTGACGTGGGGTTTATGGACCTTTCACTAAGAGTGGACTAGGCAGAACGTAGTTCAGCTAAAAGCAGACACAGCCCCTCCCAGGGGGCAGTCCTCACTTGGCATAATTCCCTCCTGCCCTGCTCAGCAATTCTGTTTTTTCTGCCTAGTGCAAGGAGTAGGACCTGGCTCCCTGCTGGGATCTGCGGTTCCCCATTTTTTTTCTTTTTTTCTCAAGTCTTCTGATGAAGAATGCAATCAAGTAGCTGGCTTGGTGACAGGCTGGATATCCTAGATCCAGGGAGTCTCCCCAGCGCGGCCGACGTATGCAAGCCGACCCTTAGCTGTGCGCGTTGTCGGCCGAGTCGAGCCTCGTTCCGTGTGGGGCAGCCGGCGGGTTAAACTCCCCGCCAGCACACCTAGGACCAGGCCCGGGGCTCGCGTCATGGGTGTTGCGTGGCCGGCAGGTCTGCTTCAGGTGGCTACCCGCTATGCCCGTCCAGAGTGGCGAGTACGCTCCCCCCCCCCCCCCAGGTGGGCTTGATCCTTCCTACCCCTTACTATTTTGTGTCCCCCCCCCCCGGGGCTGTAGCTCTCCTGCCTGGCTGTGCTTCCTCCTGGGTGGGCTGCGGGCCGGTGGTATGTCTATACCTGACCGCCATTTTCCTGTAGCCGGCCGCGTGTGCGTCATGGCCGCCATTTTTCTGTAGCTGGCCGCATGTTTGGCCTCTAGTGCACACGGCGGCCATCTTGGCGTGGTCCGCCGTGTGCTGGCCTCAGATTCGCTAGCTGGATGGGCGGTCCTGGGTGTCTTGGAGCCGTGCCGTAAGAGCCTCCTACACGTGGGGGACGTGGAGCAGCAGCAGGGTGGTTACGGGCAGCTACAGCAGCGCTAGCAGCAGCACCCTCGGGGTTGGTGTTGTGAGCCCTCCTGGGTGCCTCTGGGGCCCTAGTGCGGCAGCTTGAGGGGTGGTGTGGGGCGCCCGGTCCGGTCTGGCCTGTGGGTGTCTTCCGGGGTGCAGTGCAATGGCGGCTGAAGCAGGTGCTTCCCAGCCAGAAGTCTCCGGTGGGGATCAGGGAGCGCTGAGACCTGTGGTTCCGCTGGACAAGTTAAAAGCCATTCTGGAAGAATTCTTCTCCCGGGTGGAGCCGATCCGTGACCGTGGGGTGGCGAAGAATCGGCCACCCCCTCCCCCGTCCTCCAGTGAGGACTTGGAGCCTGAGGGGGGCTCCGCTGTGTTGGGGACCCCCCTGGAGTTATCGGAGGGCGAGCTCGGGGACCCCTCTGATGATGAGGATGAGCCTGAGGGAGCCACCACAGCTCGTGAACTGGCTCTGCCGTGCTCCTTGGTCTCGGTGGTCCGTGAGACGCTGAAACTGGGCCCGGCTGCGACACAGGGGGCACCGTACGCTTTTTGGTCGCATAGGCTGGCCTGGACCCCTAAGTTATTTCCCTTATTTGTCGTACTTTGATCAGTTTGTTTACAAGGAATGGCAACGACCTCAGGGTTCATTTGCCATGCCTAAACATTTCTCTGTGCATTATCCCTTTGAGGATACCCTATTGCAGAAGTGGGCGTCTCCTTCGGTGGACCCACCGGTGGCCCATCTGAACACGGCGACCACCATTCCGATGGAGGGCTCTCCATCCTTTAAGTACCCGGCCGATAGGAGGACTGAGGCGGTGTCCAAGGCAATGTTCCTGGTCGCGGGGTCGGCCATGAGGCCGGCGCTGGCTTCGGCGCTGGTGGCACAGGCGCTTACGAAATGGGCGACCATTGTGCACCAGGCTTTGGTGACTCTCCAGGCCCCTCCGGAACCTGTGCAGATAGCGGACCAGCTGATTCAGGGCCTTAAGTACCTCTGTGATGCGATCCTCAACATGGCTCCCATGCTGTCGAAACTGTCCATGTCCGCAGTCATCATTAGACGTCTGCTGTGGCTTAGATGTTGGTCGTGAGACCAGGCGTCAAAGAGGCCTTTTGAGGGTGGTCGTCTTTTTGGGGCTTCCCTGGGTGAGATCATCAAGGATTACACTGGGGGGGAAGAGTACGTTCCTCCCAGAGTCTGGAAGGTGTAAGGAGCTCCGGCGTAGGGTGGGCCCTTCCTTCCCTACTCAAAACATGGTCTCTCAGCCCGCTAAGGCCTCCGCGGGGGGCCAGAAGCGTCCTTGGCAGCGTAAGGCCGAGAAGGCGGAGGAGAAGTCCTCCTCCGCATGATTGGTCGCCCCCGCCCGTTCGGGTGGGGGGGTTTTTGCGGTTCGCGGACTGGTGGACCTTTCGCATCTCGGATCTCTGGGTGCGTGAGGTGGTTTCGTCCGGGTATAAGATAGAGTTCCGTACCCAGCCCCCGGACAGGTTCTTCGCCTCCAATCTGAGGCTTCCCCCGGGGTGACGGCAGGCCCTGTTTGGGGCCGTGTAAGTCCTGCTCCACCAGGGGGTGATTGTTCCGGTCCCCTCTGTGTAACGTTTCCGCGGTTTTTATTCCAATCTTTTTGTGGTTCCGAAAAAAGATGGGGTCAGGCATGTCTTGGACCTGAAGGCTCTCAACCTCTTTGTGAGGGCACGGAAATTCAGAATGGAATCTGTCCACTCTGTGGTGGTGGCGCTTCGCCAGGGAGACTTCTTGGCCTCCTTGGACATCAAGGACACGTATCTGCACGTGCCCATATGTGCGCGCCACCAGCTCTTTCTGCGCTTTGCGGTAGGGGATCTCCACTACCAGTTTGTGGCCCTTCCGTTCGGTCTGGCCTCAGCCCCGCGGGTCTTCTCCAAGCTCTTAGCCCCACTACTGGCCCTGCTGCAGCAGAGGGGCATAGCAGTGGTGGACTATCTTGAAGACCTCCTCCTGCAGGCGGAGTCGGCCTCAGCCTTGAGAGACAGTGTGGCCATCACCTTCGGTTTCCTGCGGGACTTCTGCTGGGTGATCAACCTTCCGTAGTCGGTACTGACGCCGTTGCACTGGTTGGAATATCTGGGCTTGGTCCTGGACACGGAGCGGGCGAAGGTGTTTCCTTCTGCCGCCAAGGTGTTGACGCTCCAAGTCAGCGGTGGTCCTCTCTCAGATTTTGCACGAGGGTGTTGGGGCTGATGGTCTCCATCTTCGAGGCAGAGTCATACCCGACCCTGCAGTGGGCAATTCTGCTGCGGTGGGACAAGTCTACGTTATCCCTGAATCGGGTGATCAGGTTGGATCACCGGACCCGATGTTCCCTCGCCTTGTGGCCGCGGGCCCGGCCTTGGGGCTGGGGAAGTCGTTTCTGCCCATGGAATGGACGGTGGTCGCGACGGATGCCAGGATGTCGGGGGGGGGGGGGTCCTGGGGCTGTTGTCGACCCAGGGTCACTGGTCCCCGGAGGAGCCCCGTCTCCCGATCAATGTGCTGGAACTTCGAGCGATCAGGCTTTGCCTCTCCCACTGGTCGGGGACGTTGCACGGTCATCCTGTTTGGGTCCAGTCAGACAACGCCACGGCTATGGCTTACGTGAATCATCAGGGCGGAACGAGGAGCGCGGCAGCAGCGTTGGAAGTAGCCCACATTCTGAGGTGGGCAGAGCTTCACTTGCCAGCAATCTCCGCCGTTCACATTCCGGGCGTCAAATTGGCAGGCGGACTAGCTCAGTCGCAAGAGGCTGGATCAGGGAGAGTGCTCCCTGTACCCGGAGGTGTTCCGCCAGATTTGTCAAAAGAGGGGCACGCCAAACGTGGACCTACTGGCATCCCAGCTCAATCGGAAGGTGCAGGCCTTCGTGAGCAGATCAAGGGATCCGTGGCAGACGCGGCGGATGCCCTTGTGGTCCGTGGTCTCGGTACCAACTGCTTTACGCCTTCCCTCCGCTTCCGCTGCTCCCACACCTACTGTGCAGGATAGAGGCAGAAGGGATCCCAACCATTTTTGGTAGAGCCAGATAGACCTCGGTGTCCTTGGTATGCCGACGTGGTGTGGATGGTGGTCGATGTTCCCTGGTGGCTCCCGATTCGCGAGGACCTACTTTCACAGGGACCCCGCTTTACCCTCACTGGCTTTAACGGCCTGGCTATTGAGTCCCAGGTGTTAAAAGATAGGAGACTGTGAGTCTGTAATTCCCACTATACTCAAGGCGCGTAAGGCCACTTCGCATAAGATCTATCACTGCACCTGGAAGGCTTACATTGCCTGGTGCGAGGCGGGGGGATGGAACCCCCGTTCTTTTTTAGTGGCTCGGGTGCTGGCCTTCCTTCAGCAAGGCCTAGATCACAAGTTGGCATTGAGCACGCTTAAGGGACAGATTTCTGCCCTGGTGATCCCTTTTCAGCATCCTTTGGTGACGCATTCATTGATTCGTACCTTTGTCCAGGGGGTTCGTCATGTATTTCCCCAGGTACGGGAGCCTTTAGCGCCTTGGGACCTTAATCTGGTCCTTTCAGTGCTTCAGAAGCCACCTTTCGAAAATATCAGGGAGATTTCCCTGCAGTTGCTTTCACAGAAAGTGGCCTTCCTGGTGGCGATTACATCCGCTAGGCGGGTGTCTGAGCTGGCGGCTCTGTCCTGTAGGTCCCCGTACTTGGTCCTACATAGCGACAAGGGGGTTTTGTGCCCTTCTCCTTCCTTATTAACGAAGGTGGTCTCTTCTTTTCACATCAATGAGGACATTGTCCTCCCTTCGCTGTGTCCGCGCCTGTCTCATCCTAACCACATCGGTACCGGGCACGAAAACCCCCTTCCTGTCCAGGCCATTTTTCAGCTTTCAGCGCTATCACACTTTGAATGACAATTACTCAGTCATGCAACACGGTACCCATATGAAATTTGCGTCCTTTTTTTCACACAAATAGAGCTTTCTTTTGGTGGTATTTAATCACTAGGAGGGGGTTTATTTTTTGTGCTATAAATATAAAAAGATTGAAATTTTTTTGAAAAAATGCCTTTTTCTTTGTTTCGGTCATAAAATTTTGCAAATTAGTAATTTTTCTTTGTAAATTTTGGCCAAAATTTATACTGCTACCTATCTTTGGTAAAAATAACCCAAATAAGTGTATATTATTTGGTCCTTGTTAAAGTTATAGAGTCCACAAGCTATGGTGCCAATCATTGAAAATTGATCAGATCTGATCACACCTGATATACTGACAGCCTATCTCATTTCTTGAGACCCTAACAAGCCAGGTCCGTAAAAAAGTTTTTTTAAAGTTAGAAAAATATAAATATCGTGTTTTTTATTTGGGGGAGGATCACTAATTTATGGTGGTTTTCTTTCGAGATAAACACACTTTTTTTCCTGCGTTTAAAGTATACCCA
>BLSH010051826.1:118358-128929 GCA_018402905.1 Glandirana rugosa
CCCCCCCCCCCCCCCCGAAAAAATAATTAATTTTAAATTTAGAACTGTAAAAAAAAAAATAATAAGACTTGGTGACTTTTTTTGGGGGATGACAATTTCCCCCAGGTCCGCCTGCACTCGGCCTCTCCACGGTGACGACCTTGCCCCTCCACAACATCCTCTGCTTCTTCTTCCGGTTAACCTGATCCGCCTCCTGTCCTGATTGGCTGGGAAGAGCAACCAGAAGACAATAGCTAATATTGATTCGCTATTGTCACAAGTGGGTGGGTTCACTGCGCCCTGAGCCCAACGTTTTTCAAGCCAATTAGAGCCTCAGGTTCTAATCATGTGGCTTGAAAAAAAAAAAAAAATGAGTCCAGCTCCCTGCGGGGGGGGGAGACGCCCCTAATGGACCGGCCGTTCATGGTAAGACCCGTTGTACATGGAGTGGATTCTGTCAAGCAGATCCACCTGCTCAGTGGAAAAGCGGTCTGCTGATTCCCGCTGAGCAGGTGGATGGCAGGTCCGTGTCCGCTCCGTTGATGCAGAGCGGACACGGACACTGCCCGCTTTTCTCTATGGGGCGGTCAGATGGAAACGGACTGCCTGTCCAATTCCATCCGATACCATCCGATCTGGTCTGCTATATGGATGGGGAATGGGTTGTTTTGTAGGGGGTGGGGGGTGCATTCTTAAGGTCTAACATTCTTTCTGTCTTGATAGACACAATACAATGAGTGTTTTCACCCTAGGACAGCAAAGTGTGTTAAAGTGTTACTAAACCCACAACAGTAAAATCAGTCTGTATATGCAGAATAGCGTGCTTGTTATACTCACTGTGGAATTTAAGTGGTTAATCCTCTGCATTGTGTAAAAAGGCTTTGCTTGCACTGTCTGTGTGTAAGGCCATACTACACGCAGGCAGGGTTGTAAGTTTGCACATGCTCTGTTCGGCCTCTTATGCGGTGTTGGAGATTTCCTGTTTCAGTTGAGTTTTCAGGTCACATGGTACTTACATCACACATGTGGGCGTGTACAGATTCTAAATGACTACCCAGACCCTCCCTCCCCTCCCACGCCCAGTAACCAAAAAAGAACACAGTGGGTAGGATATCGCATCTAGAATCATGGGAGATCCACCTCCCATAAAAGCACATGGACACAGACTGCAGTGGATTTCTAAAGGCAGTGATTCCATAAATGAGATGGCACCTCTGCACGTTTTTGCGGCATCAGTTGCAGCCGTGCATATTGAGGTCATAGATATTTCTTTTACTTTTGCAAACACCCCACCCCTTGTCATCTTCATCCTCCTCTTCACCACACCTGAAAAACTACAACAAATTTGCTAACTCCCCACCCCGTTATGCTCCTTTTCATCACACCTGGCCATCCGCTACAACCTTGCTAACACCACACCCCCTGTCCTCCTCATCATCCTCTTAATCACACCTGGCCATCCACTGGGGTTTTAGCAGGTTTGCAGTGGATGGCCAGGTGAGATGAAAAGGAGGATGAAGATGACAGGCAGTGGGGTGTTAGCAAGGTTGCAGTGGATGTCCAGGTGTGATGAAAAGGAGGATGAGGATGACAAGCGGTGGGGTGATTGCAAAAGTAACCGTATAGAAATCTCTCCCTCGCCTTTGAGGACAGCACCATGGAGAGCGCGCAGCTCCACCTCTTTCAGGAAACACTGCTGTGTCACGCCCCTTTAAAAGCATCCGCTTCCACCATGCCGTCCTGGGGGAGGGAGCGTTGGTACCTCGTTTGTTATGTCTGGCCAGCCCAGCACGAACGGAGGGCTGCTCCGGTGTCCTTTCCTCCGTTGGCTCACAGGAGCAATGGTCCGGCCGGGGGTCCCTGCTCCAGGCGTCTGGAGGCCGCGGGCAGTGTGTTGCATGACGGATCCGGATCCAGGCCGGCGGGTGACATCGCATCTGGTGGCGGGACTTCCGGTGGGAGCGTGGCGACAAGTGGTTCCGGCCGCCGTGGACGCAGGAGGAAGGGGCGGGTCACTTGGCGAGGGCTTCCTTCCAGTCCTTCACAGTAAGGAAGCCTGGAAGGAGGATTTTTAAATCCAGCATGTTGGATGGCACAGCGGAGCTGCAATGAAGGGGCAGACCACGGAGGCGGCGGATGCAGGCGTCCTGAACCCTTGCCAGACCCAGGTGAGAGAAGTGCAGAGTCACTGGGTGGTTATTGTATCTGCTGTTTTGCCTTCCTATGGAAACCTGCAGCTGTCTGTCCAGGTTAGGACAGGTCAGCAAGGATGAGGAAGGTTTTGTGGTGCTGGGTCTCACTCTTCTCTCTCTCTTGTTCGGTTGATTTCACTAAAATACCAGTTGGTTGTGTCTTTAAGGGAAAGGTTGCGGCTAAATCTGAGAGAATGTCAGTGAAAAAATGCCCCTCTTCCAAGATCTCATTGAGAGATTCCTGGCCCAAGCCAAAGCCTGCATTGCGGGGATAGTAAGGGAAGAAACATCACAAGAATGCAGGCAGCTCCTTTCATCGGTTAGAAAGGAGCTGGCGGAGATACTGGGGTCCGTGAGATCTATGATCCAGAAACAGGGGGTCTACCTGGACCAGGAGCTCCCATCCTGAACCTCAACCTTCCACTTCCCAGTTAGAGGAGGAGGAGTCAGAAGAGAGAGAAAGTATCCCGCCCTCGATCTTGGATTCTGAAGAGGAGGAGTTTGAGGAAGACGCTAAAGCATCACGTTACAAGCTTTCTCTTGAGGAGGTAAAAGACCTTCTAAAAGCAGTTTATACTACCTTAGAAACTCAGGAGGAAAAGATTTCATTGTCAGTCCACGATAGGATGTACCAAGGACTGGAAGGAAAAAAACAGAGTTTTTCCGGTACATAAGGTACTCACGTAAAATATTAAAGAGTGGAAGGACCCAGAAAAGAGTCAATTCCTTTCTAGATCGCTTAAAAGAAGGTTCCCGTTTGAGGAAGATGAAGCTTGTGTTTGGAATAAAAAAAAAAACAAAAATTGACGCTGCTTTTTCTCATGTTTCAAGGAAAACCGACTTGGCCTTTGAGGATATGGAAGTTCTCAAATATGCAATGGATAAAAGAGCAGAGACTCTGTTGAAAAAGGCCTGGGACTACTCTTTATCCAATTTAAAACCTACTATGGCCTCAACAGTAGTTGCAAGGAATTTAGAAGCATGGTTAGAGAAATGAAAAAAGCGCATGGAAGCAGGTACATCCAGAAATTTGTTAGAATCCTTTCCTACTCTCATTATGGGGGGTAAAATGCATGTCGGACGCCTCGGCAGAGTCGGTTCGAATGACTGCCAGGTGCTCGGCACTGATTAATTCAGCCAGGAGACCCTTATGGCTCAAGACTTGGTCAGGGGATTCAGCCTCAAAAATTTAACTTTGTGGGATTCCCTTCACTGGAGACTTAGTTTTCGGTCCGGCTTTGGAGTCAATTCTGGATCGTACAGCAGATAAAAAGAAGGCATTTCCGCAAAAGAAAACAGTAGTCCCAGCAAAAAAGAATTTTCGTCCTTTTCAGCAATCCTACAAAGAGAAGGACCAGAAGCAGAAGATGGCGTGGACTCCCCAGAGAGGTAGGGGCAGAGGAGTGCTTTCCAGAGCCCCGGACCTGGGGAACAAAAAGCAGTGACAATTGCCTTCCAGTAGGAGTGAGACTACAAGCTTTCCTTCTGGCCTGGAGTGAGATAACGACAAACACCTTTGTATTGAGAATAATCGAGCAGGGGTACGATCTAGAATTTTCCCAGCAACCCCCACATCGCTTTTATTTGACAAAACTCCTGGGAGCATGGGAGAGAGCCCTGGCCATGGCGTCTCTCTTGGAGGAACTGATACAGCAGTGTGTGATCACCTGATTCTCAGAGGAAAAGATGGGGCATGGATGTTATTCCCACATATTTTTAGTCAAGAAACCATCAGGGAAATTCCGCTTGAGTCTATATTTGAGGATCCTAAACAAGTCAATAACATACAAAAGGTTCAGGATGGACTCCATCTATTCGGTCAAGAATCTGCTCATGCGCAATTGCTTCTCAATTGATCTCCGGGATGCATATTTACACATCCCCATAGCGGAGAAATCTCAGAAGTTTCTTCAGCTAGCGGTGGACAGCGGATCAGGGATAGTTCACCTACAATTCAGAGTCCTGCCTTTCGGTCTCTCTTCTTCACCGCCGCAATTCCAGCTGTACAGTGGGCCAGACTGCATACCCGCAGGCTGCAGTGGGACATACTTCAGAAATGGTCTCATCAGGAGCCCTTGAACAAAAATATAAGATTGAGCACAAGAGCAAAAAGATCCCTTTGGTGGTGGGGAAACACGGGAATCTTGTCAGGGGCTTGCCATGGTGCTTCTTGCCAACCCATCACCTTACAACAGACGCAAGCACTTGGGGTTTGGGGGGGGGGCACACCTAGGGGAGCACACAGCTCAGGGCGAATGGTCGAGGATGGAAAAAGGAGGTCATTCAATTGGAGAGAATTAAAAGCAGTGCATCTGAGTTTGCTGACCTTCCAGCAGTCCTTAAAGGGGCAACATGTACTGATTTTCTCAGACAACATGACAACGGTCTATCTATCAAAGCAGGGAGGAACAAGGAGCAGGCTCTTGCTGGAGCTAACCCTTAGCAGGAAAAGAGTAAGGGAATCAGAGTGGGTCCTGAGTCAAGTAGCCTTTCGGTTAATTGTCCAAAAATGGGGTCAACCCAGAATGGACATGTTTGCAAATCAAAGCAATGCCAAGGTGCCAGATTTCTCTTCACTGCAGGGGGAAGATCAGGCGGTGGGATTAGAGGCCTTAGCCCACAGATGGAACTTCCCCTTGTCCTACTCCTTGACCCGGGATCTCTCAATCTGGTAGCGTGGTTTCTGAAGAAGACCTCTTAAGGCACAAAGGCCTGTCGGAAAAGGTGACACCACCTTAGTAACAAGCCAGAAGAAAGTGACTCGGGCAATTTACTTCAAAGTCTGGAAATGCTATAATACCTGGTGTTCCAGCAGATCTTTTGATTTCACTAGTTTGGTTTCGGTTTTGGAATTTCTCCAAGAAGGCATGGAGAAGGGCCTGGGACAAGCACCCTCAAGACACAGGTCGCCTCTCTGTCGGTCTTCTTAGAAAGCAGTTTATCTAAGGAGCCGTTAGTTTGTTTTTGCAGGGCCTTGGCCAGAATCAGGCCAGTTCCCGTTAAATTTTTTCCAAGTTGGGATTTATCTTTAGTTTTGCACGGACTCACTATGACTCCTTTCTAACCGCTAGATCAAGCGGAGTTAAAATTTCTTACGTCAGACTATTTTGTTGGTGGCAATAACCTCAGCGCAGAGGATTAGGGAGCTTCAAGCTCTGTCTAATAAAGAACCCTTTTTTTAGATGCTTCCGGACAGGATCATTTTGAGGACAGACCCGGGGTTTGCCTCTGCGTTCCATCGATCACAGAAAATTGTTCTCCCAATGTTCTGTTCAACACCTTTAGTCCTGAAGGAAGAAGTCTTTCATAATCTGGACGTCAGGAGGTGCCTTTTGAAATACCTAGAGGTAACAGAAGTTCTCAGGAAAACATCCTCTTTGTCTTAACATTTGGAGCGCATAAAGGGGAAAGAGCATCAAAGGGCACGTTGGATAGGTGGCTGAAACAGGCCATCAGAGAAGCATATCAAGCAGTGGGGAAGGAGCCTCCAGAGGGCATTATGTCTCATTCTACGAGGGCAGTGGCAGCATCCTGGGCAGAGAGAACAGGAGCTTCACCAGAACAGATCTGCAAAGCTGCCACGTGGTCTAGTTTCTCCACATTTATAAAGCACTATAGGCTGGATCTTTTGATGGCAGTCCTTTGGCAGGAAGGTCTTGCAAGCTGTGGTCCCACCCTGAAGTAAGTGCTCAGTTATCTCCATGGTACTGTCCTGAAAGGCGAGGGAGAAAAACCTTAGTTAGACTTACCGCTGACGATATTTCTATGAGCCTTTCAGGACAGCAGCTACTACCCGCCCTAGGTGTTGATGAGTTATTAACTAACCTGGGGTATTAGATGTGTTTTTGTCTTCCAGCATGTGAGAGGAATTGGGAACGTTTGACGGCATGGTGGAAACGGACGCTTTTAAAGGGGCATGACACAGCAGTGTTTCCTGAAAGAGGTGGAGCTGCACTCTCTCCATGGTGTTGCCCTGAAAGGCTCATAGAAATAACGTCAACGGTAAGTCTAACTAAGGTTTATCTATGACCTCAATATGCATGGCTGCCGGCTGCAACTAATGCTGCAAAAACAAGTACAGGGGTGTTATCTCATTTATGGATTCACTGCCTTTACAAATTCACTGCAGTCTGTGTCCATGTGCTATTATGCGAGGTGAATCTTCCACGATTCTAAATGTGATATCCTACCCACTGGGTTCTTTTTTGGTTACTGAGCGTGGAAGGGGAAGGAGGATCTGGGCAGTCATTTAGAATCTGTATACACGCCCACGTGTGATGTAAATACCATGTGACCTGAAAACTCAACTGAAACAGGAAATCTCCAACAAGCATAAGAGCCCGAACAGAGTATGTGCGAACTTACAACCCTGCCTGCGTGTAGTATGGCCTTACACACAGACAGGGCAAGCAGGAAGTATCTGGCCATACAAGATCAAATAGTCTTTTTACACGATACAGAGCATTATCCCCTTAAATTCC
The DNA here is from genome assembly GCA_018402905.1 of Glandirana rugosa. Classification (NCBI taxonomy): domain Eukaryota; kingdom Metazoa; phylum Chordata; class Amphibia; order Anura; family Ranidae; genus Glandirana; species Glandirana rugosa. Next base: position 125,011 of record BLSH010051826.1, read on the forward strand.
ACAGTGAGTACAACAAGCAAGCTATTCTGCATATACAGACTGATTTTACTGTTGTGGGTTTAGTAACACTTTAATGGCAGAATCGGCAGGTGAAAATTAAGGGTGGGGGCAAGGATGAATGCAGCCACCACATATAAGGGCTGGTAAGCTGCAATATATATATAAAAAGGTTGCTCTTGTGCTTAAATATATTTTAGATTGATCTTTTATTTTCTTCCGTTCTTTTGCTTTTAGTTTGGTGCTCTGACTCCCTTGGAACCACGACTGGGAAAGAAGCTTATTGAACCTCTGACCAACTTAATACACAGGTAGTTTAGTCCAGCCTTTCTTACTTTTTTAGTTTTTTAGTGGAAAAGTGCTAAATATTGTTTTAAACAGGTATTGTTTAATTATTTTCTTTTTGGTTATTTATATCATTAGTTCATAAAGCTGAGCAAAAATCGTTTCTCGTGAAGGACTAATGCTGCTCGTTTTCAGGTGCATTATGTATACTTCTGAGCTGCCTCAAAGGTGCTTTTTATCTCTCGACCTCCTCACAAGCTGCATTCAGCTACTTTTTGAATTCGCTGTTAGGAAGAAAGGCAGTTGTGATGCATTTAAATACCCTGAATTAGAAAAATATATCAAAGTATGTCTAGGTCTAGGATCCCAAAGAGCTGATTTTTGAGCTAATGTGCATACTACACATACTCATTGCTTTACTCTATGGCTCACAGTTTTCCATATATATGCCTAAAGTATATAATCCTGCAATATTTATTTATTTATTTATTTTTATACAGCACATCTGCAATGTCCTTGCTCTATGAATGTGTAAATACTGTAATAGCAGGTAAGTGAATTCAACATGATATTGACAACGATTAAAAAAAATAAGGCCCATGCACACAAGATATTTTGCGAACTCTGCTAAAAGCCTTTCCTCTTGGCAGCAGTGCTTCTGGCAGAAAAAAACACCTGACTCTTGAAAAAGTGTCTAATGTGTTTAGGCGCGTTTACAGGTGTCAAGTGCTTGGGTGTTAGTTCATTTCATTGGCTAGAATAATATTTTTTTTCTAGACATTGAAATTAATTGCTCACGTTAACAAGTTTACACGCATTAAGCTTTTTTTTTTCCGGCTAAAATGCTTCTGCTTCTAGATGCACTGGCAGTGTTTTCTTTTTATTTTTCTGCCTCTAAAAGCCCCCGCCACTAAATGTTGCTAATAGTTTGTGTGTGTTAGGACATATAGGGTAACATGAAGGGGAGTTTAGAGGCAGGAAAAAAATGCCTGACACCCCTAGAAATAGCTGCAAAAACGTTCAGTGTGCATGAGGCCTAAATATTATGATTTAGGGTGTTACATAAAACCTTTTTTATCTGGGAAGTAGGGCACAACGGTTCTGTTATGGTGACTTATCCCAGATTTTATTGTACCTTCTGTGTGTACTCGTTACACAAAAATCATCTTGAATTCCAAAATTTACTGAGATCTTTTCTCATACACCAAGACCATCAATTTTAGTACTCCTATAAGGCTAATTTTCAGCTGGAGTTTTATATTGTTACTCCTAAGTTGAATTCCAGACACAGTTTATTTGACCATTGCGGAACTCTGCATTTTAAGAAAATGCAGCTGCTGTTCCTTATTCAGGCACCTTCTCAGCATTAAGTCTTGCAGGAAGCTGACTCCCAGGGTCATAAAATTATTTTGTGCTCTTGTAATGCTCCCATTCCGTTCAAAGACTTTCTCTGGTGTTACACGTTTCAACTTGTAATAAGACATCCAAATCTTGTATTGAAAACAAATCTATGCTTTGCCCATATAGGGCAGAATTTATGGGTTTGCTTTTTTTTTTTTTTTTTTCTTCTTTTAACATTATATTTTTCCATTGTAAACAGTTAAAAACTGGTAATGCTAGTACCTTACATTGTTACAGCGTTGATTGGCAAGAGTATTTTTTTGAAGACCATCAATTTTTTTACTTTTAGAACAGGGGAGACCCAAAAACAGGAGGAGAACAGGGCAGAGTTTTAATATGGATGCGAGCACAATGATAGGAATCATTTGGGCAATGGTAATTTGAACTGTCGGTCTTGGGATGGGAGAGTGAGGGCAGGAAGGCAAAGGTTCAGCAAGCGGTAGAACAGAATTAATGAAGGAAGAGGCAAGCATAAACTCACCTTTGCTTTGCTCCATTGCCACTTAATTTATATGCTGGGAGGGAAGAAAATCCTTGATCTATCCATGTATGGAAGAGCATATGACTCCCTTCATTTAAAGAAGAAGTCCAGCCTAAGCTTGTTTGGCTGGGCTTCTCCTATGGATCAGAGGAGTGCAATCAGTTTTGCACTCCTGTGACCCATTTTCAGCAGAGAGTGGACTGAAGTCTGACGTCAGGGATGTACATCCAGGCACTGCGTCATCCCGACCACGGAGTCTGAATCCGCCAGGTGCCTGGACTGACGCCCGTCCGCTGAGAGCCTGCTCTGCCCCTCCACGGCTCAGCGCACCAATGAGCATGAAGGGAGATGAGCAGAGAGCTGTGACTGACAGTCTGCAGCTGTTTGCTCACGGAGCTGTGAAAGCAGAGTCATAATCAGTGTTCGATCGCTCTGTTTTCAGTGTAGAAGCGCCGGAGGAGGAGGAGAAGAGCCAGCAGGAGGCGCTTAACACAGGGGCGACTTGTTAGGGAACTTGAGTCGCCTAACAAGTCCACGCTCCAAGCAGTACAATGGAACCATTCTAATAGGAGCGACTCAAGTCGCTCCAACTTAGAAAAAGGTTCCTGCACTTGCAAGCTGCGCTGAAGTTGCGCTGCGCAGGGCGACTTGAGTCGCCCCTGAACAGGAATGCATGAAACAGAGGGACTGACAGTGATTTGAGCGTGCAGGGCTGTCCCGGGAGAGCGCGGGGAGGCGGGATGATGTCATCCATGCAATCGATGCTGCCCGTTCTCTGAATCGTTGCCGAATCGTGCAAGGCCGCATCGGGATGCAACGATTATTTCCAACACCTTTAGTACACACAATGAGATTAGCTGGTGAATGATCGTCCGTTTATTTTTTTTTTTTGCACTCTAGCCTCCATATCGAAAACGAATAGGTTACTAAAGTACAAAAATTCTCTTATGACAGAGAAATTCGTAAGTGATGTAATGTATTTGTATTGTATTTTCGGATGAAAACTGCTAATTAATTGAAAATGGTATGATCTGGTATCGTACTAGAAAATTTTTCGGGTTTGTCCCTTTGGAAAATTTCTGTGTACTAACGGATCAGATTATAGTAAGATTGCATCGAAAGCAGAATTTTTCATCCAGTTTTCTCATTGTGTATGAGGCTTAAGTACCACAAATCACTGTTTACAGGGACAAGACGGGAATGTCTCCAGAGTTGTTGTTGTTTTTCTTTTTTTATTTTTTTTACTAACACTGGTAACATACTCTTTCTGCTGAATACAAATGTATTTAGCATCAAATCCTTGCATTGTACTTTGTGAATCGGATACTTTCCTAGAGATATTTGGAGTCAATCTCAAGACTCAACATTAACCACTTGACCACTGGGCACTTAAACCCCCTTCCTAACCAGACCAATTTTCAGCTTTCAGTACTCTCACATTTTGAATGACAATTACTCACTCATGCAACACTGTACCCAAATGAAATTTTCGTCCTTTTTTCACACAAACAGAGCTTTCTTTTGGTGGTATTTAATCACCATTGGGGTGTTTATTTTTTGAGCAATAAATGGAAAAATACCGAAAATTTTGTAAAAAAATGCATTTTTCTTTATTTCTGTTGTAACATTTTGCAAATTAGCAACTTTTCTTCATAAATTGGTGTATATTATTTGGTCTTTGTGAACGTTATAGAGTCTACAAGCTATGGTGCCAATCACTTAATATTGATCACACCTGATACACTGACGGCCTAT
>BLSH010051826.1:187734-198411 GCA_018402905.1 Glandirana rugosa
GCCTCTTTTCCTAAAATGCCATTCAATATTATTTTAGGGAAAAATATTATAACTTACCGTAAAATCCTTTTCTCCGAGTTCACTGACAGACGCAGCACCCACCCCTCTGGGCTCTGTTTTGGTACGGCTTGTGTACAAACTGGAGAGTCCTCTGTGAGGGGGGGTTTTAATGTAGGAAAGGAGGACGGCCCCCAGGGGAGGGGCCAGCTGAATTCTTTCCCTGCCTAGTTAACTCCTGGTAAGACGAACATAAAACCCCACAAAGTCAAGAAGAGCTGCGTCTGTCAGTGAACTCGGAGAAAAGGATTTTACGGTAAGTTATAATAAAATCCCTTTTTTTTTTGCTTAGAATAAAGATCACGATTCTCGTGGCGTAACATCTTACGTATACAACAAAATTGGGTTAACTTTTCTGTTTAGTTTTTTTTTTTTTCAAAGTGTCGTTTTTCCCACAAAATTGCATTTGAAAGATCGCTGCGCAAACACCGTGTGACATAAAATATTGCAACAACCACCATTTTATTCTCTAGGGTCTCTGTTAAAAAAAATATATAATGGTTGGGGGTTCTAAGTAATTTTCTAGCAGAAAATACTGAATTTTTACCTGCAAGCAACAAATGTCAGAAAATATTTAGTCTTTAAATGGTTAAACTGAATTCTTCTATAGGAATTCATTCCTTTGATAATTTGAAAGGTATCTCTTTGCTTGTTTTATCAGCAATGTTCTCAGACTTGGCAGGCTGCCCAGATAGGAGAGACTCAAGTCGCTTCGACTTAGGCCTCATTTACACTGCTGCTGGTAAACGGATGTTTAGAGGCATTTGGACATTTTTTTCAGCTGCCCCTGCTGTTATCTTTTCAGTACATTTACACAGGTCATTTCCAGGCAGTTGAGTTTAGAGGCTTTTTTTGGAACGTAAAATGGGTTCAGACGCCAGTTTAGAGGCATTTGAAACGCCAAACCGCTAGTAAACGTGCCTAAACGTGGTAACTCGCGTCTAGGAGCGTTTAATTTACAGCCATTTCCATTTTTTAAAAAAAGTTGTTTTTTCAAAAACGCTCCTATATGTGACCGTGGCAAAACGCTGCATGCAAAATGGACGTTTTAGACGCCGGTTTTTAGCTGTCAAGATAAAACCTTCAGTTCAGGATAGGTTGAAGGTTGAAACAGCGTCCCGAGTAAATGGAGCCAGGGGCCCATGTGCCTCCCTTGTACACCTGAATAGGAGGGATTGCATTAAGAGGAATCAATCTCCTCCATTTTCCTCTATCCAGTTTACTTGCTTTCTGCTGTTCTCAGAGTCCCTGTGTGCCTCCCTGCCCCCGCATCCCCCCCCCAACAGAGCTGTTGTCTTTCCCCCTTCTCTCTCCTGCCAGCTGCTGTAGAAGATGCCATGATGGAGAGATGGGAACGGGTTGGTCAATTTGTCATTTACCGGCTCCTTCTTTTTCTGAATGAACAGAGTCAGTGATTGGTACCAATTGGTTCAATTACTACTGAAGAATAGTAAACTGTTTTTTTCTGAATTAATCGGAGGCTTGTTGCACAGCTATACCTGTCCATTCATTCTGTGCAGCTGAGGCTACACAGATGGAAATTGAGAGCTGAGGTTTGTTTAGACCCCTTGTATCTCATCAAAGCCCCCCAACAGAGCTCCTAAAAAAATTGTAAAATAAATAAAATTAAATGGTAAAAAATTAATAAAATAAAGATTAAAAACTACTGACACCAGTGAGGGGAACTATTAGGATTGTCAAGGTTGCAATTGTGACCGGGCCCTGGCATTTCACCACCATGGGAAGGCCCGAACTGCAGAACTTGCAAAAGGCCCCGCTGCGGTACCGTAATAAAGGGACCCGCAATACGAGTAAAGGGCCCCAGGATCAGTGGGAAGAGTGAAGGTCCCTGGCCAGGGGTCAGGGGGCCCTTCATAATTTTTTGCATTGGGGCCCTGAAGGTTCTACTTACGCCTCTGAAGGGAGCCTTAGAAAAGGGTTTCTGGGGGGGAGACTTTAGGTGACTTGCATTGACTTATATTATTACAGTCAAGTCGCCCGACAAGTCGGATCGCCCAGTGCAGCCAAGTGTCGTGTCCCAGTGTGAAGCTTCTTATCTCCTCCTGAGCTGACAGTTATTTCTAGTGTCTCTGTCTCCATTATGACTGCACTGAGAATCGCGGTAATGCGAGATGGAGATCGCAGGGGGGCGGAGTAAATTTGATATCACAGTAGTTTTACGATTAATCGTGCAGCTCTAATTCAGTGATGGGTTTTCTTTTTAAAGGAGATGTCAAGCCAAAACTTGTTTGGCTATACTAATATGGATCACAGGAGTGTAGTTCGTTTTGCACTCCTGTGACCCGTTTTCAGCATAGAGCAGGATGAAGTGCGCTCTCTGCTGACGTCACTGCTGTCAGTTCAGGCACTGCGTCATCACGACAATGGAAGTCGGGATCCTCCAGGTGCCTGCACGGACACCCTGGCTCAGGCTGAGCCGGCCTCCCCGGCCCCTCTACAGCCCACCGCTCCAGTGAGCGAGGAGAGGCAGAGCAGAGAGCTCTGACTGACAGTCTACAGCTCTCTGCTCGGGGAGCTCTGAAAACCAAGCGATTTGACAATGTTCGATCGCTCTGTTCTCAGTGTAGAGGTGCCGGGGGACAGATGCAGCATCAAACCGATGCTGCATCCACCAAGGTAAGTAGTATTTAAAAAAAAAAAAAAATCTTCTTAACTTCTCTTTTAAATAAAACTGAAAGCTACCAGTCTGGCTAAAGGTATTGATATAAAGATATTATACTCTATGTGCATGCATAGAAGGATCTTTAAAGAGGATTTCCACGCCCCCCCCACGAAAAAATTATACGTCAGCAGCTACACATACTGCAGCTGCTGACTTTTAATATTAGGACACTCTACCTGTCCTAGTATCCAGCTATGTTGACACCCCAGCTGATCTTTCCATTGGCTTTCGGGTGCTGTCAGTGCCATTGCCTATAAGTGAAACCAGCAATGAAGCCTTGCAGCTTCACAGCTGGTTCTCTACTGTGCATGTGCGAAGTGCACTGCACTTTGTGAATGGCCTGGTGGTGGGGGGAAAGAGGAGGGAGGCCGAACTTCAGAACATCTCGCCACAGCCAGGTCTCCCGGAAGTGGAGACGGACGGGTACCTGTCAAAAACTCTGCTTTAAGTATAAGATAAGCTCACACTTGACCAAAAATACGAATGTGGACAGTAACATGAACCAAGGAGCCTATAGCTTCCGCAATCTTTTTTGACAAATTTAACAAACATTAAAATAATGCACCCCAGACGTCCTCTAGTGATTTTTCTCCACATCACTGATATTCCATCTTCCACCCCTCTTAATTTTTATTAATGCTTGTCAAGCGCAAATTAAATGCTACAGACACATTTTACAGCGGTTTACCATTGGCATGAATGGTAGGAGTGGACAAGCTTCTATTGCTCTCAGCCTTCACATTCATTTCTTAATTTTTGCTGCACAGCATCACGGAGTTGCATGTTTTTCAACTGTGAACAGCTCTGTCCACTATCCATATTATTCATTGCAGGCACATGCGAGGTATTGCTACAAATGTCGGAGTGAGTAAGGGCAAGAGTTGTAGAGTCATCGTTCAGAATTAATTCTACAAGGATAATCTGTAAAGTCATAGTTTGCTGCCATTGTGTGCATGGTTTTAAGTCTTGACATGTTTGTTATCTATTTGCTCTACGCAACATCTTTTATATTTTCCCAAAAATTGAGTGTGCGTGTGCACTAAAATTAATTTTATGCATTTTTTTTTTTCTCTGGGGCCCCTGCTTTCAGAAAATATATATATATTGGAGGTTCTAAATCTTTTAGCAAAAAATATTTGCCCGAGTGTCAAGTGGTTTAACGGTTTTGTATACTGTACCACTGGCATAATCTTCCCTGAGTTTTTCTACTTACTTTGTACTCTACCATTGCGCCCATATATTTTAACATGCTTTCTTTTTTACAGATGTATCAAGACTCCCCTGGTGTTGATCACATTCCTGTGGTGCAGATTGACCTGTCTGTTCCTCTTAAAGTTCCAGGTATCTTACTGAGCTACATATTGTTTATTCGTTTTTTTTAAAAATAAAATTCTTTTTGAGTTTAAAAAGGCATAGAAAAACAGTAGAAGTGGCACCGACCCAGTTTGTGGTCTACTCAGGGCCCAATATCAACAATGCATAGCAGGTGATCCTAACTAACACAGACTACTGTCAATAACTATACAGTTCCTCAATCCCCCCTGCCCCTTAACAACCTAGAACCCAGCTCACTCCAGTTCTTGTAGAATGTCCATATCAGGAAAGAAAGAAGCGCACCAGTCTTTACACTGAGTATTCAAAAACCAGTCATTGTGGAAAAGTTGTATGCAGCCCAAGGTCTGTACCGTTTTAAACCGAATGAGAGAAGGGCATAATGACCTTAAATACTGTACACTCTTTATATGCCATTATGGGCTTTTGTGTATACAGGAATCTACCATTCTCTCTTATCCCACAGTGACATCAGATTTATACCAGGCTTGCCACACCTCAATTTTTTTTCCCCACATCCTCTGGACATGTATGCAGCCTTGTAGTTAGGCATCAGAGTTCACCAACCCTTTCCAAAATGACAGACTAGGGGGCCCAGGCTTCTTCCAATGCAACAATATTGCCTTCCTTTCATAAAATAGCAAGATGTTGTAATGCTCTGCACCCTGGAAGGAGCAACCTCTTCCATGAGGCCCAGCAGACGCACTCTGATTGTCATGGGAACTGGAACCACCAGAACTTCCGCTATACCTGACGTGACCTCAGTCCAATAGACTTGGATCTGATGACACCCCCAAAATATATGGTCTGCTGCAGCAGAGAGAAGGAACACCTCCAACATGCAGCCGGAACAGAGGAGTAAATAGTAGCCAATCTAGCTGGTGTATAATAAATCCTATGTAGGAATTTGAAATGTATTCACCTGTCCCTAGCTGATACAAGATGTTTAAATGGTTGATCCCACATGCCACCCCAGACCACCCCCTGAATATCCGTTACCTCAGCCTCACAAGGATCCCTATCTCTTGTGACTGACTCCTACCTTTTTTTAAAAGAATTCCTTGTATGTCACTGATAAGGTTTTGTAGCGAGATCTTCCTCTGTTAGTAAGCTCTCCAGATAAGAAGGCAGAGATTCCACCTTCTTATCTCTAAACTGAGCCTGAAAAGCATGGTGAAGTTATAGGAACCTAAAAAAATGAGTTAGGAAGGTTGTGCCTAGCTTCCAGCTGATCAAGATTCAACATGTCCCCATCTCTGGTTACATTTTTTAAGGTTTTCATCCCCTTAATCGCCCACACCATGGGGTCGGGAAAGGCAAAGAAATGGGATAGTCTGGGATTCATCCACAAGGGAGCTGAGGGGAAGACCCACAGAAAATTGGGACAAGCCAGTTTGACCACCTCATCCCATGCTTTATTAGTGACTTTCATAGTGACTTTCATAGTCTGTGTAAGGGGAAGAAAAGATTTTGGACCTCTGTATAGGGCCAAACATAAGGATTCGTATGACCCCAACTGTGCAGCCTCCAATACTATAGCCGAATCCCCACCATCCACCATTAACCATCTGTGTCCAAACATCATCTGACCTGCTAAATAATATATTCGTCAATCAGGCAAGCCAGACCCCCCCCTGCTCCAAGGGTTTTTTTAACACCTTTATCCCTGTTCTGGATGATCTAGGTGCCCATAAGAATGAGCCTGTAACCCCGTCTAGTTTTTGAAAATGGATTTGGGTACCCATGTTGGGGCATGTCTCAAGAAATATAAAATGACTAGGAGAATTTTCATTTTTAGCAAGTTTACTTGCCCTATCAATGACAGAGGCAGTTTCTGCCCGGCCTGAACTCTCTGCTTAAGTCACCAGAGGTAGTAGATTTTGCAAAAGATGGTCATTAACATTTGCGGTGATTTTTACCCCCAAATACGTGAGGGAAGAGACCCACCTCAGTGGGAGGTCGGGATCTGCCACCTCCCTCGCTCCCTCGTCTATCGGCAATATAGACAATTTGGTCCAATTAACCTTTAGACCAGAGTATAAAATGAATATATTCAGAATAATTAATGCTGCTCGCAAGGAATCACCCAGGTCTTTAAGAAACCTCAGCAAATGGTCCTCATAGAGAGCCAAGCATTCACTAATATTTACCTACTCTAATAGCCTCTACCTCTTGTGAGGACCTAAGGACAACCGCTAACGGCTCCATAATGAGATCGGAAAGGGGAGAAGGGACACCCCCTGCCTGATTCCCCTGCCGACTCCAAAAAAATGGAGAGGCCTAATCGTATTCCCACTCGGCGAGAACTGTATAACATAGTGATCCGTTTCCTAAACGCTGGTCCGAAACCCATCCACTCCAGAACCCTAAGCATATATTGCTAATCGACTGAATCAAAGGCTCAGGATTTTTAGGTCCATATTTAGAACAGTGGGATGATACGAGGAACATTCAAGGGGATCCTTACCAGGTTTTAACAGAAGGATCATATACGCATCTAACATAGAGTTCGGAAGCCTCTGATTCTCCAGGCAATGTTCCAATAACACATTAAGTCTAGGGGCCAACAGGTCTGCATTGGACTTATAAAAAGCTGCAGGAAACCCATCTGGCCCAGGAGCTTTGTGGGGAGTGAATGCAAAAATAGCTGTCTCAATCTCTTTAGTGGTAATTTTAGCATCCAGGGAATCACTGTCCGCATCAGACAACCCCGGGAGACTTAGATCCCCAAGTAGACTATCCAAAGCAGATAAGTCATACAGCAGAATGGGAGCATACAGAGCAAAGAAGAAGTCAATAAACTTAGACATTATAGTAGAAGGTTCTGTGGCTAGGTCTCCCCCCTTTTGCCAGATGACTGGAATGTTCGTGATTGGGTTGTAGTCAGCCACCTACATTGCAAGCAGTTTACCATTCTTGCCCTGTGGCCAGCCTCAGTATGGGCCAGATTTGCAAATTGCAGCGAAAGAAGTCATCTGGCCTCCAACAGAGCGCTATAAGTAGCATCTGAGGGAGAATTGACGTTTTCCTCCTCACACTCCTTATCCTGTAACAGACTGAGCTCAGCTTTATGATCCATACGTGCTGTTTTAATAGCAGAGATACATTCTTCTCTAATCACCGCCTTAAATGCATCCCATACCATAGATGGCTCCGCAGTGTCTTTGCTAAGCGACCAATAAGAGGTAACTGATTTTTGCAGATGGAGTGAGTACCTGCGATCATTCTCTAACCAGCCCGGCGAGAGTCTCCATCCCTCACCCTCCCCGCATGGAAAGCTAGGGTGAGAGTGGCGTGTGATCAGAAATACCCCCAGCCAAGTAGGATATCTCATGTATAAATGGTAACCGGGCGGTATTGCCAAAGGCTAAATCCAATACTGGCAGAAGGTCGATGAGTCAGTGAGAGTAGCATCTGTAGATAGGATGCTTCCATCTCCACAACTCAGACAGCCCATCACAGATGCCCGAGAGAGAAGTTCAGCTGATCCCCCACCCCCTGCCCGGATTGGACATGTCCAATGCTTCCAGAATAACATTGAAATCACCCATAGCACCATGGGAAGATGGGTAAGGAGAGCCAGTTTAACAAATATCTCATACAACAATTGAACCTGGAATGGTGAAGGTAAGTATACGTTCACAAGCAGCAATTTATAATGGCATATATTTAGCACCTGGTGGATGGTACTGGGATTTGGAGTAAGAGTGAAAGACTCTCTGGATCCATGGCCGGCTTAATGCAGGTACCTTATTACCATCCAGATGTGGCTCCTGAAGTACAACATGCGGCTTGATGTGTTGAGATATTGGAACACCGAGGCCCTTTTATGCTTATTATTTAACCACCTTACATTAAATGATACAAATGTAGCTGTGGTAGCCATTATAATGCAACCTAAAAAGTATATGCCAGGAGAAGATTAGTAGCATAGAAAATTCAATGAGAGTGCGCAGAGAAAGGAGATGACCTTTTCCATAAAGGACTGGTGCAATTTCCAAAAACCAGTGAGCTGAGTCAGTCAAGTCCCTCCCTGCCATTATACCAGAATCAAACTTGAAAAAAGAAAAAAAGTCCGGTTTGCGGTTTGATCCCAAACACGAACAAAAGAACACTGGAGTTCCAACCAAATTTCCCAAAGTTTTGACAGTTCTAAATGTTATCCTTGTTTTTCCGCCGGAAGCCCCTTGTCACAAGAGTATGCAGCAGTTCAGGGCAGACAGCAGTAATTTTTTAAATAACCATGATAGATGGTGCCATCTAGTGTTGTCGTAAGGTAATATACAGTATACAATGTTGTGTATCTGAAAGAACATCTGTAAACTAAAACTTAACAGTAAACTGTAGTCCAGGTTGCAAGGCAGAACAGGTGCAGCAACGCACTGAATCTGGTATCCCGGGCATAGTGTCAATTTTCAGAATGGCAAATCATAATCCAATTAGACTTCAAGGTTTCCTGTTAAGCCACTCACAGGCCTCCTGCTGGTTATCAAAGAATTCACTGCCCCTTTAAATTGAACACAGAGCGTGCTGGGATATAGCATGCTGTACTGTATTACCTTGGCTCTCAACCTTTTCCTGATATTATTAAAGGAGCGGCGTTTCCTCTGAGTTTCAGCTGAAAAATCAGGGATCATATCTTGGTCTCTATAGTTCAGGAACCTGACCAGAAAGGGCCTTGGGGAAGGCACCAGGGGGGCCCCTCTCAACCACATATGTAGGAGGCAAGGAGAGTAGATGTTTAAAGAATTGTTCAGCAAATATAACTGGCTTAGCCCCCTCCATTAGCCCCACCACCCGCACACTATTCCTTCTCTGCCTGTCTTCAGCGTCTTCCGCCCTTTGCTGGAGCGATCTTACCAGATCCTGGAGTTCAGTCAGATGGGATCTGTGAGAGTCAGAAACATCCTCCACTTCCGAAATTCTGTCCTCAGCCATGGTAAGTCTGCCACAGATCTTATCCAGGATGTGCCTCATAACAGTGCATTCAGAGGCCTGGTGATCTATCCTCCCCATTACCGTGGCTCTGCTGGCATCTATGGCCTCCAGGATGGATCTTGTGATGGCGTCTGGAGTAGCACCCAGACCTGGAAAGGTGGGGAGGGACACCCCAGAGCTGCCATCCTCTGCGTCCACTGATCTCTGTTGTTTGGCGCGCTGAGCCGGCTGCTCTGAAGACAAAATGGCGGAGCCTTGTCCCAGGCCTTGTAAGGAGTGGGTCTGGCGCTGCTCCTGCGGCGCCTGTTTCACAAGTTTAAATGCCGCAGTTGGCATTTGCAGGACAGGATTGGTACAGTCCGGGGATACAGTTGTAGTAGAGCCGGGTGTGAGAGCCCCAAAAAGGCAGATGATTACAGGAGTGATACAGATCTCTAGAAGAACACTTGCCACATTCACATCTAGTCCCCCCCCCCCCCCCCCAAATTGTTTATTCATAAAGTAAATCTATAATGTGATTACACACCATGTTTGCATTAATAACCCATTATACAACAAACACTATGGGAGCCATTTATTAAGCAAATTAGGAGTGCCATTTGCTGCAAATCCGGCTGTGTGTCACTTAGTAATGCCTCTGTGACATTTTTTCTGTACATTTACTACTCCTGCACCCAGAATTCTGTCAAATGTCAAAATTGCATGTCAAATTGCCTGCCAAATCGCTCCAATGTGAGTCTAGGCTAATTACTGAAGAATTCTAATAAAGATTTATTACTTAAGATGAGACAGGTGTTCTGTCTAAACAGGCACACAATTAAACATGTTTGGGATCAGGCTTGATTCTGTGTTATGGGGAAGAGCAGCTGAAGGAGGAACTTATGACTGTTAATTTAAGCTTGTATTAAAGAGGTTGTAAACCTCAAAAAAACCCAGCAAGACAAAGGCATAACAAGCTAGTATGCATCGCATACTAGCTCATTATGAAATACTTACCTTAGATGGAAGCCGTTGCAGCGGTCCCCGCACAACGGTGTGATGGCCAACATGTCTCCTGGAGCTTCTTCCGGGTTTGCGGGCTCCGACCCTGTGATTGGCTGGGGCCGTGATGCCGTCACTCCTGCACATGTGCGCGGGAGCCACCAGTCAGGACACGGGCCCTGAAGAAACGGCACCAGTGGGCCGTTTCTTCAGTGCACATGCGCCAAGGACGACGGCATAAGCAGATACAATGACTAAGTTTAAGAGATATTTACGGTACCTACGGGTTAGCCTTATTTTAGGCTTACCTATAGGTACAAGTGGTGTAACAAGGTTTATAACCACTTAAAGTGAACTTACCCAGTGAAGAGACGTACACACCCTTCCCCCACACACGGAAAGGAGGTTAGTCGAAAGAGTATCAGAGAGTGTCGCAGATCGTTAGTTGAGGAGGATCTGTCCTTACTCCTTCACCTTTTAGATTGTCTTATTATAGTTTCACTTCTATCTTCTATCTGTACATTCTGAACATATCCCTCTAAACACAGTAGTGACACATAGTAGATTCCGACAAGTGAAGTGACCCATTCAAGTGAAATTCACCAATATTTGGAACAATGTGGTGAACATGGATATCCATTCGGATTTTATTCCGATTGGGCATCCATGGCATTTATAGAGAATTT
>BLSH010051826.1:219250-231024 GCA_018402905.1 Glandirana rugosa
TGGAGGAATCCTACTCTGCCCGCGCCTGTGTCGCTTCCCTCCTGTTACAGGAGTAACTACACTTTTCTCTGGTGGAAGCCATTCTTCCTTCCTCTTCCCGCGTTTTGGCCGAACAGGGATACATCCTGGTTCATGCCCCTGGATGTCCTGTCTCGGCGGTCGAGTCTGTGGGTAGATCGCCTATATTTAGCGGTGGTCCTTCCGGTGAAAGACACTTTCGTCGACGTCCCTTTAAAGGGACTATAAAAGCTTTCCGCCGAAGACTTCGTGACTCAGATTTCTGCCCTGGCGATTCTATTTTCAGCATCCTTTGGCGACGCATTCATTGATTCGTACATTGTCCAGGGGGTTCGTCATGTAGCTCCCCAGGTACGGGCGCTTTTGGCGCCTTGGGACCTTAATCTGGTCCTTTCAGTGCTTCAGAAGCCGCCTTTCGAAAATATCAGGGAAATTTCCCTGCAGCTGCTTTCACAGAAAGTGGCCTTCCTGGTGGCGATTTATATCCGCTAGATGGGTGTCTGAGCTGGCGGCTCTGTCCTGTAGGTCCCCGTACTTGGTCCTACATAGGGACAAGCCGGTTTTGCGCCCTTCTCCTTCCTTCTTACCGAAGGTGGTCTCTTTTCACATCAATGAGGACATTGTCCTCCCTTCGCTGTGTCCGCGCCCGTCTCATCCTAAGGAGGTTGCTTTGCACGCCCTGAATGTGGTTAGTTCTCTGCGGGTGTATCTGGCGGCCACGGCCTCTTTTCGCTTTTTGTTGCAGTTGATGGTCCGCGCAAGGGGATGGCGGCCTCATCGTCCACTATTTCCCGTTGGATACGACAGACGGTGACCCGTGTGTATGCTGTTCGGGGCCAGGAGTCCCCCCTTTCCGGTCACGGCTCACTCTACCAGGGCGATTAGTACTTCCTGGGCTTTCCGACATCAGGCGTCGGTTTCTCAGGTGTGCAAGGCGGCCACTTGGACCTCTGTGCACACTTTTTCAAAATTTTACAGAATCGATGTTGCAGCGTCCTCAGATGCTGCTTTTGGCCGCTAAGTTTTGCAGGCGGTAGTGTGAGGCGTGTCTGGCACCTCCCGGAGAGCTCTTCTGTTGGGTACTGTTGTTGTTGCCCACCCCTCGTTGTGACACTGCTTTGGGACATGTCAAGAATAAGAGGCTGCGTCTGTCAATGAACGAAAGAGAAAATAGGATTTTTTGACTTACCGCAAAATACTTTTCCTTGAGTTCATTGACGGACGCAGCACCCACCCCTCTTTTGTTGAGTTTGTACTGCTTGTTATGAACGGAGTTGCTGAGCAGGGCAGGAGGGGTTATGCCAAGTGAGGACTGCCCCCTGGGATGGGGCTGTGTGTGTTTTCTAGCTGAACTACGTTCTGCCTAGTCCACTCCTAGTGAAAGGTGCATAAAGCCCACATGTCAAGAATAAGAGGCTGCGTCCATCAATGAACTCAGAGAAAAGGATTTTACGGTAAGTCAAAAAATCCTATTTTTCAAAAGTCCTCAGATCCACTCTTGCTTCTTTGTTTTTAAGAACAACTCTCTTCTTTGTCTGACCACATAGCCAGTTCAAAAGTCCTTCCCTCCCCCCTAAATTCCTGTACATCATATCCTGTACAACCTCTTCTGAACTCATAAACCAGTCCATTCTCTTTAGTTACAAATTTGTTTGGTAAATGTCCCCCAATGAGTAGTATATATTGTTATTAACATGTTGTTTGTTTGTTTGCCTGCGTGTCTATTCATAGTCTCCATTGTTATCGTTCATATCAACTAGGATACATTTCTAGATTTACAGTGAGATTCATTTAATATTTGCATTTCCTCAGGGCTTCCTATGTCAGATCAGTATGTAAAACTTGAAGAGGAACGACGAAGCAAACAACGTCAGGAAAAAGACAAGAAACGGAAGAAAGTAAAAGATAAGAAAGGTAGCAAGTCTCGAAGACAAAAATCTATTCACACAGAGAGTGATGAAGATATTGCTCCGGCACACCAGGTTGACATTATCACTGAGGAGATGCCAGAGGTTACGTTTCATTATTTTTACACCATCTGAAAAATGTGTATTTTATTATTTATTTATTTTGTATTTGCACACAGATTGATCCATCTGATGTCCAAAGCTGGCTTTACAGTCTACAGTTTTTTTTTTTTTTTTCTTTTTTCTTGTGATTTTGTATTTTTGGTATATACTGTGGCTACACATTGGGTGGAATGGAGGAATTTTGGCTTTCTCTCCTACGCTGGAAATTTTTAGCTGATTGGCACAACAGAATAACGCACAGCAGAGAGATAGGACAGTGAACCACCACAACAAAATGTGCACTAGCATACTGGTCCACAAAATTTCTGAAGGACAATAAAAAAGCCTTTTTAACCACTTCAGTACCATAGGATGTCCTTAGGTTGAAGTGGTTATACCGGGATGATACCGGGACCTGCAGGCATCCCAATATTAAAATTTCCAGCCGGCGATTCCCTCTAAGGCAGAAGTGATGTGAGTGGCTGAACAGTCACTCAATCACTAATGCGATGCCACCTTTGTGACCCCGGAAACCAAAAGCAATGAGGATTTTTTCACTTCCGGCTTTGGCTTTTTGTTTAGGCCAGCAAAGCAGCCAATCAGACCGATCTGTGTCTGATCGGTGGCATTGGAGGTCAGAGGAGATATTTGGGGACTGATAGGCCCCAGATCTCTCCATAAAGAGGACCTGTCACAGCTCATACCGTCACAAGGGATGATGTTCATCCCTTGTGATAGCAATAAGGCTGCTTTCACACTGGGGCGGGCGGCAGTGGTAAAGCGCCGCTAGTTTCAGCAGTGATTTTCCGCTGTTATGGCGGCACTATGGCAGGCAGGAGCACGGAGCTTTTAACCCCCCACAAGGGGTTAAAAAGCGGTTAAAAGTGCCGCCAGGCAGTTTGCAGCCACTTTTGGAAGCGCTTGCTATTGATTTCAATGGCAGGGGCGGTGGAGTAGCGTTATAAACACTGCTCAGTGCACCATCCCAAAGATGCTGCTTGCAGGACTTTTTGTAACATCCTACAAGCTTACCGCCCCAGTGTAAAAGCACTCAGGCTTTCACACTGGGGTGGATGGGGGGGGTGTTTTTCAGGCACTATAAGGATGCTCTTATTCGCTCAAAAGAGCCTGAAAAACGTCCCAGTGTGATAGTAGCCTAAAGTTGATAAAAAAAAAATACAGACCGTGAAAAAAAAAAAAAAATCATAAAATAAAGATAAAAAATGTAAA
The DNA here is from genome assembly GCA_018402905.1 of Glandirana rugosa. Lineage (NCBI taxonomy): Eukaryota > Metazoa > Chordata > Amphibia > Anura > Ranidae > Glandirana > Glandirana rugosa. The sequence continues at coordinate 222,508 of BLSH010051826.1, forward strand.
GCGCCCCTGTCCCTGCGTGCTTATGTGCAAGGGCGATTGCATATGCAAGTTATGCACGCGGTGATCGAACCACACTTGTGGGGTATTATCGAGAGCGTCAAAGTGAGAGCAAGAGTTCTTTCACCAGACCTCTTGATCTTATTGTATTTGTGTGCAATAAAATTCATTAACGTGCATTTTTTTGCAAAATATATTGCGTTTGAAAAACCTCTGCACATATACCGTGTGACATAAAAAAATTACAACACCCATCATTCTATTCTATAAGGCCTCTGGTTGGTATATATATATATATATATATATATATATATATATATATATATATGACAAAACAATTATTTGATCCCCTGAAGATTTTGTAAGTTTGCACACTTACAAAGAAGTGAAGGGTCTATAATTTTTATCATAGATGTATTTTAAATGATCGGGACGGAATATCAACCAAAAGTCCAGAACAAACACATGATACAAATGTTATGAATTGAGTTGCAGTTCAGTGTGTAAAATAAGTATTTGATCCCCAAGAAAAACATGACTTAGTACTTAGAATCCCTTGTTGGCAAGCACTGACGTTTCTTGTAGTTGGTGACCAGGTTTGCACACATCTCAGGAGGGATTTTGGTCCATTCTTCTTTACAGGTCTTCTCTAACTCCTTAACCGCTTGCCGACCGCTGGTCGGCAATTGACGGCGACAAAGTGGCTCTGTAACGCAAATCGCCGTCATACGACGGCGGGCGCGATACAGAGCCACTGTGAGCGCGCGCGCGCCGCTCACTGTGTTCACGAGGGGGGGGCAGGGAGCGGGTGCGGCGGCTTCGATTGCCGCCGGCCACCCGCGATGCCCCCCCCCGGAGCGAATGAGCGGAGGTCCGTGTATGTAAACACGGACCTCCGCTCTGTGTGAAGGGGGAAGGGCTGTGATCACAGCCTTCCCGTACATGAAGGCTGTGACCACTTCCCTTCCCCAGCTAGGCAAGCCCCCCTACAGTTAGAACACGCCCAGGGAACATACTTAACCCTTAGCGTGCCCCCCTGCAGGTTAACCCCTTCACTGCCAATGGCATTTATACAGTAATCAGTGCATTTTTATAGCACTGATCGCTGTATAAATGCCAATGGTCCCAAAAAAGTGTCAAAACGTTCCGACATATCCGCCCCAATATCGCAGTACCACTAAAAATCGCAGATCGCCGCCATTACTAGTAAAAAATAAAAAAAAATAAAAACCCCAAAAATGAATTCTCATCATCCGTAAACGCGACCACTTTTGCGCAAACCAATCAATTAACGCCAATTGCGATTTTTTTTTTATCGCAAATATGATGAAGAATATAAATCGGCCAAAAACGGTGAAAAAAAATGTTTTTTTATATTTTTTTTTTGGATTTGTATGTTAGCAAAAAGTAAGAAATTTGGGTTTTTTTGCAAAATTGTCGCTCTTCTTTTGTTTATAGCGGCGATCAGAAATGACGCAGAGGTGATCAAATACCACCAAAAGAAAGCTCTATTTGTGGGAAAAAAAGGACGCAAATTTCGTTTGGGTACAACGTCGCACGACCGAGCAATTGTCAGTTAAAGCGGCGCAGCGCCAAATCGCAAAAAGGGCTCCGGTCCTAAAGCTGGAAATCCTTCCGGTCCTTAAGTGGTTAAAGTGTAAGTTCACCTTTACAAAAAATCTGTAAGGTGAACTTAAGCTGGACCCCCTTCCCATCACACCTGGTCCCGGTAACCTGGAGTCCAGCGATCACCCGTTCTGACAGATTGTATAGCACCTTTACCAGTCCGGGGATTTGAAATCCCTGGGGCTTTCTCTCTTCGCCTGCGGTGACAGGACAGGCTACGTGGGTTCTGATTGGTCGGCGCCGCCCATGTGACGGCACTGATCAATTAGATTGCTCCTAGACGTACCTCTTTACGAGGTATGCTTAGGAGATTAAGCCAAGGTGATTTCTTAGCCCCGGACCGATGAGGCGGCTATACGAGATCACCTAGCGGGTCATCGCTGGGCTCCCGGTCACCGGGACCAGGGGGGATGAGGAGGGGTCCAGTGTAAGTTCACCTTATAGATTTTTCTGTAAAAGTAAACTTATCCTTTAAGGTTTCTTGGCTGTCTGTTGGCAACTTTTTTCAGCTCCCTCTATAAATTTTCTATAGGATTAAGGTCTGGAGAATGACTAGGCCACTCCATGACCTTAAAGGAGTTGTAAAGGTAGAAGGTGTTTTATCTTAATGCATTCTATGCATTAAGATAAAAAAAAAAAACCTGTGTGTAGCAGCCTCCCCAGCACCCTCTAATTACTTACCTGAGCCCCTTCTTTCTGCAGCGATGTCCATGAGTGTCTTAGCTGTCCCAGGCACTCCTCATGATTGGCTGAGACACAGCAGCAGTGATATTTGCTCCCGCGGCTGTCAGTCAAAATCAGTCAGCCAATCAGGGGAGAGCGGGGACGGGGCTGGGTCGGTGCTCCCTGTCTGAATGGATACACTGAGCTCTGACTTGGCTCAGTTGCCCCCTGTAGCAAGCTGCTGGCTGAGGGGGCACTTGATAGGAGGGAATAGGAAGACTATTGCCCTATAATATCTAATCATGTCTGGTATCCCAAGGCCCCTGTCGCGTTTCGAGCGGTGTAGGATACGCATTGCTAGTCTAAGTTTCTGAGAAACCCACACGAATGCAGACATCATACTAGAGACTTTAGAAAAAAACGTGCTAAGCAAGGGCACAGGCACCATTTGCATAAAAAACAAAATACAGGGAAGAACGTTCATTTTGAGGATATTCACCCTCTCCAGCCATCTGAAGGCAGTTTTGGTCCAGGTGTTGAGATCCTGTCCCACCTCCGCCATGAGAGCAGGATAGTTGCGATCATATAGGGTCTCAAAGCGGTCTGTTATTTGTATCCCTAGGTACTTCAGAGAGGACTTGGTCCAAGGGAAGGGAAAAGCAGCCCGTAGGCTCGCCTCCAGCGACGGGGCAAGGGTGACCGGCATAATCTCCGATTTTGAGATTGGAGAGTGCCCCATATTGTTGAAGCTCTAGCAGTAGATTGGGCAGTGATATCGGGGGATCCGAGGGGTGGAAGAGCATGTCATCTGTGTATGCTGATAATTTATGTTCAGTGTTCCACACTCTCAGCCCCCTGATATTTGGATTAGCTCTAATCGCTCGCAGCAGTGGCTCCAACACCAGTGCGAATAACAGAGGCGAGAGGGGGCACCCCTGCCACATGCCGTTCCCTATTTGAAATTTGGGGGAGAGAAAGCCGTTCACCCGGACCCGCGCACTCTGGGCTGAATAGAGTGCCATTATCCAAGCCAAAATGTGCGGTCCCACCCCCAAGGTCTCTAACACCACCCTTAGAAAGACCCAGTCCACCCGGTCGAAGGCCTTCTCCGCATCTGTAGAAAGGATGAGATAGGGCCCCGATCCCGGGTGGATGCGCGCCCAGTGAATGAGGTGTATAGCCCTTAGTGTTAGTTATCGCAAGCCTCTCTACCCGCTACGAACCCTGTCTTGTCGGGAGGCACCACGCCGGGGACAAAGTGTTGCATGCGGTTTGCCAACATCTTTGCTGGGATTTTTACGTCCACATTCAACAAAGATATGGGACGGTAGTTCTGCGGCAAGGCGGGAACTTTCCCCCCTTTAGGAAGAACGGTGATGTGTGCCAGTAGGGCCTCCAGTGGCATTTTACCCCCGTAGCCAAAGAGTTGAAATAGCTGCACATACGGTCAAGGAGCAGGGGAAGGAAGGTCTTGTAGTATGCCCCGGGGAAGCCATCGGGGCCAGGGCTCTTCCCATACGGCAAGGCCCGCACCGTCCCCTCAATTTCTAGAGGTGTGATTGGGGATTCCAATGACGCCCTCTGTTGTTCCGTCAGGGAGGGGAGACCGACGGCTGCCAGATCATCCTGGATTGCTGCTCGCCTGGAGTCCAGTACCTCCGACATCCTCCCCAAACCCAGAGAGTACAAGTCCTTATAAAACTTGCCGAACACGGCAGCTATGTCGGATGGGCGCGTCACCTCCTCTCCTGTCCCTGAACGCAGTTTGTGCACATAAGTTAGTGCTCTGCGCTTGCGAAGGGCCCTGGCCAGCATTCGGCCACATTTACTGCCCTGCTCATAAAACCTGTGGGAGATGTATTGCAGCTGTCTGCAGACTTTACGATCCAACAGCCGCGAAAATAGGCTCCGCAAGTCCTGCAACCGTTGCAGAGACTTGGGATCTCCCCTTCCTTTATGTTGAAGCACCGCCTGTTGAAGCGCAGCCAGCACCATTTGATAGTCAGCCTGCCTAGCCCTTTTACAGAGAGCCCCCTGAGAAATCAACTCCCCCCGTATCACCGCCTTATGGCCTTTTCCATACCATCCCTCACTGATTCCGGCCCCACCATTCTCCCGGAAATAATGGGTAATGGATTCAGACACCTTCGCAACAGCCACTGGGTCGTCCAAGAGAATCTTGTTTAGGCGCCACAACCAAGTTCTCTGTGCCCCTTGCAGTACCTCAAAAGTGATCGATACAGGCGCTTGATCAGAAATGGTTATATTTCCTACGGACGACTCCAGTAAGTGCTCCAGGGTGTGGTGATCCACATAAAGAAGGTCGATCCGCATGTACACATTGTGCACGGAGGAAAAATAGCTGAAGTCCCTATCTGAGGGGTGCAAAACCCGCCAACTGTCCAACAAAAAATGAGATTGCATGGTCTTACGGAAATGTTTGAGGAATGCATAAGAATGCGCTGAGCGGCTGTGCGACGTGTCTAGCGTGGGGTCTGGGCTCACATTAAAGTACCCTCCAAGGACCACCTGTCCCTCCCTAAATTCTGCTAGCTGATTCATGGTCGTGTCTAAAAAGGAGAGTTGGTTCGAGTTAGGGGCATACATTGTTGCAAATGTATGTTTCGTCCCCGCTAATAGCCCTTTGACGAAAACATACCTCCCCAGGGGGTCCGACATATGCTCCACTGGCTGGAAGGGACAGGATTTATGAAAGGCTATGGCTGTGCCCTTTGATTTGGGGGTCAGGGAAGTGCTCAAAAACCACTGATTGAACAGATGTGTTTGCAATCTGGGTGTAGATTGTGGGGTAAAGTGGGTGTCCTGTAAAAATAGGACCTGGGCCCCTAATCTTTATAGTTTTATCCACAGCTTGCTACGCTTATGTGGGGAGCACAAACCTCTGACATTTATGTAATTACCTTGAGGGATGCCATGATGGTCTGGGCAGGTCAGCGAAGCAGAGTCAGCGGTGGTACGGCTTGCACTAATGGCAGCCACGGCCGCAGACACTGGAAAATAATAGAAAAAAGAAGAGAGAGAGAGAGGAGAGAAACAGAACAGATTAACATTATGTCAAAACCAATATAAACCATGTCTTCTGGACAAGGTTGTCAAGAAGAGGCCTGCCCGGCTTAGAGACTATAAGCAGGGAGGGCATACAGCCCAGGTCCCTCCAGTGGAGGGCACCGGCGCCCCAGCCTACCAACCCGTCTGGGGGACATTCCACAAAAGGGGTGGCCTAATCGGGGAACCGTGGCCATCATGAGGGGGGGGTAGAGGTAGCCCTGGGGGTCCCGACCCCGTCCACTGCCTGCGCATGGCCAAAGTGTCTTAAACCAGGTAGTGCAAATTCAGCTGTGTCGCAGAGTAGCATAGTGCGGTATTTGGGCCCCAAGAGGGCTAGACCAGTGCCAGGCAACAAAGCCCATCAGCCTCTCATCATCAAGGGTGATACTGGTGCAACCCCCCCTCCCCGACAAGTTCACACTGTCTTAGTAGACACAAAGTTCGCAAGTTCCAACAGGGCAGCATCATGGGTGGGGGGAGACCAGTCCAAAATATTGCAATCCAGAAATGCCAGAGAAAAAGTGGGGGGGGGGGGGAGATGGGTAGGGCTATAATGTCAGTGGCCTGTGGGTCTAGTTCCCCGGGATGGACGGCCCCGGCGAAGTACCGGAGGCCCGGCGTCTGCGACCTCTTGGGCGGGGTTTCCCTTTCACCTGCAGCCATGGCATGGAGGGGAAGGGCCGGGAGGTCCAGGGTGCCCCTCCAATCCGGAAAGTCCACCTCCCCAGACCAGCTGAATTGCGGTAAGTCATCTTTGGAGCGAAGAATATGTTGCTTACCATCCTCCTTCACCTGAAGGCTGAAGGGGAAGCCCCAGCTATAGGCAAGTCCCCCATCCAGGATAGCGTCCAGCACCAGGCGCAGAGCCCTGCGCTGTATAAGGGATCGTTTAGACAGGTCCTGATAGGACAGCTTTGCCCCGTCTAAATCGTAATAAGGCTTGTTGCGCATTTTCTGCATTATGTGTTCCTTTATCGTGTATTTGTGTAACTTGCAGATTATATCCCTGGGGTTTTCAGTGTCCTGAGAGGGTGGTCTAAGGGCCCTGTGCGCACGGTCAATTTCCACCGGTGTGTCTGCCGGGAGCCCCAGAATGTCTCTGAAGATGTCTGACAGTGTGAGAATAATGTCTCTGGGTGCTGTTGCTTCAGGGAGACCGCGAATATGGATATTCACCCGTCTGCTGCGGTTCTCCTGGTCATCTAGCTGGGCGAGTATGGTCTCCATCCTCTGTTCCTGGGCAGCAAACTTTTCCTGCAATGTGGCAATATGGGGCACAATCTCCTCCACCCTGTTCTCCAGTGTCTCCACTCTACCCCCCAGCTGAGTTGTATCGGCTTTGAGCTGTGCAATGTCCCGGGTAAAGGCCTGTTCCACCATAGCTGTGAAGCGTTCTAAGTCCTCTATAGTGGGAAGGGACAAAATATGGCATTTCAGGTTGCCGTCTCCTGCTATGTCGCCCAGGTCAGAGCAGCGGTCCAGTGAGGATGTGGAGCCGGGAGAGGAGGGCAGTGGGGGAGCGGAGTCACTCACCAGCCTAGGAGACAGGATCTGTGAGGCCTGATGCTTCTGCGATGGGGCCGCGTGGTTTGCGGCCTGTGACTGTGCCGCCATCTTGGGAGCTCCCCGTCTGGACCTGCGGGCCTCTGGAAAGTAGTTGTCCAGGGGCCCCTGGCGTCCCTGATCTCTCAGCGGTGGCTGGGACGATGTCCTCCTGCACAGGGGCATACTCTGGTGCCGTCTGTGGCTCCAATCGCCCCGGTTAGCCGTTGGAAAGCTGCGGTGGAAGCGAAGCTGGAGAGAGCCACGTCCTCACGCTTCCATGTCTCGGCCACGCCCAGTATAACATATTTAAAAAAAAAAAAACAAGCCTTTACAATCACGTTAATGTGCTTCTTCTTGAGCTACTCTTTTGTTGCCTTGACGGTATGTTTTGTGTCGTTGTCATGCTGGACGACCCATCTTCAGTGTTCTGGCTGAGAGAAGAACGTTCTTATCCAAGATTTTACAATACATGTCCTTTGGCCCCTCAATGCAGCAAAGTTGGTCTGTACCTTTAGCAGAGAAACAGTCCCAAAGCATCATGTTTCCACCTCCATGCTTGAGTGTAGGGATGGTGTTCTTAACCCGTCCAGATCCGCGATATAGCCAAAGTACGGCTCCAGCGCGGATCTGAAATGCCGGGTGGACGTCATGGCCATGTGCGCGCTCCTGGCACGCACTCGCAGTCCGCCCGAGACCCGCGATCCCCTGTCAGACCTGCAGAACGGGGAACCACCGTTGTAAACACGGCGGTTCTCAGTTCTGTGACGGGACATACCAGATCTACTGATCCCTGTCACTGGGATCAGTTAGATCTGTTATGTCCCAACCAGCCCCGCCCCCCCACAGTTAGAACACACCCAGGGAACATTGTTAACCCCTTCACTGCCCCCTGCAGGTTAACCCCTTCACTGCCAGTGACATTTATATAGTAATCAGTGGACATTTAAATTTCTGATCGATTTATAAATGTCATTGGTCCCAAAAAAGTGTCAAAGTCCAACATAACCGCCCCAATATCGCAGTCCCGATAAAAATCGCAGATCGCCGCCATTACTAAAAAAAATAAAAACGCCATAAATCAATTCCCATAGTTTGTAGACGCGGTAACTTTTGAGCAAACCAATCAAAATACGCCGATTGCGATTTCTTTTTTTTACCAAAAATATGTAGAAGAATATATATCGGCCAAAACTGTTGAATCGTTTTTATTTTTTAATTTTTTTTTTGGATATTATAGCAAAAAGGAAAAAATATTGGTTTTTTTTCAAAATGGTTTCTCTTTGTTTGTTTATAGCGGCGATCAGAATTGACGCAGAGGGGATCAAATACCACCAAAAAAAACCTCTATTTGTGGGGGAAAAAATGATATAAATTAAGTTTGGGTACAATGTCGCACGAACGCGCAATTCTCATTCAAAATGCGACAGCGCTGAAAGCCAAGGTGACTGGTTTTGTTCCTGTCCAGGGGCCTGGCCAGCAGCATGCCTCTCTATGGGGAGGTAAGTCTGCTCCGGGTGGCTACCCGCTGCGCCCGTCAGATTGGTGAGTGGACGGGGACCTGTCCTTGTTTTGGTCAGTGGAACCGAAAGTCGCGACAGCGTAAAACTTACTCTTAAC
>BLSH010051826.1:244430-256200 GCA_018402905.1 Glandirana rugosa
TAATATATATATATATATATATATATATATATATATATATATATATATGTATATGTATATGTATATATGTGTGTGTGTGTATGTATGTATGTATGTATATGTGTCACCCCTTTTATAAATAAACTAGGTGTTGTCTAAAACATTCAAACGGGTGAATGTTTCTATAATTCCCAGATCTTATTAAAAAAAAGTTTATGAAATAAATCCCATGTTTTTCATTGATTGTTTAGCGTAGTTTAAGACTTGTCGCTTTTTCATCAGTTTGTCTTCACGTATTTCCTATGTTTTAAAGTCTAGGGATTCCCCAGATCTTGGAATTAGTATCCTCATAAAATTGGTGAACGTATATATATATATATATATATATATATATATATATATATATATAATTGGGGTTCTAAGTAATTTTCTAGAAAAAAAAAAAGTAGATTTTTACATGTATGTGAGAAGGGTTGGCCCGATATTGAAGCAGTTAAAGTATTTTTCACTGTGTATTTTAGAATGCCCTCCCGAGTGATGACGATGACAAGGATCCAAATGACCCCTACAGAGCTCTAGACATAGATCTGGACAAGTATGTGCTCTTCTTCCACTAGCAAATATATACGGTTTTATATGTTAAAAGGAGGCATGAGAAGGTATAAATAATACATTCATGACTTTTTGCTTTCAGACCTTTGGCAGACACAGAAAAACTTCCAGTCCAAAGACACAGAAACACAGAAAATCTAAAATCTCCGGAATATGAAACCTCTGTTTTAGAGTCAAAGGTCAAAAAGCCCAGTAAAAAGGATAAAAAACAGTCAGAGACCGAGCGAGTAAAGAAAAAAGAAAAGAAGGTGAGTTTTTAATCCTTTCGAGACCTTGGGCATATCCCATATGTCCTGGCTTTGAAAGGGCCAAAATTGGCTCATGGCTACTGCCTCAGCCATGAACTTCTTTCGGTTTTATCAGCAGGCTGAGGGGTGATTCATTTTTAATTCCAGGTATGGATATTTTTGTATAATTACAGCTTGGACCAATGTAAGTACACTCACCGGCCACTTGGGTACACCTGTTCAATTGCACGCTAATCAGCCAAGCACATGGCAGCAACTCGATTCATTTAAGCATCTAGATGTGGTGACGATGACTTGCTGAAGTTCAAACCGGGCATCAGAATGTGGAAGAAAGGAGATTTAAGTGACTTTGAACGTGGCATGGTTGTTGGTGCCAGACAGGCTGGTCTGAGTATTTAAAAAACTGCAGATCTACTGGGATTTTCACGCACAGCCATCTCTAGGACTTACAGAGAATGGTATGTAAAAGAGAAAATATCCAGTGATCAGCCCTTGTGTGCACGAAAATGCCTTTATGTCGGAGGAGAATAGGCAGACTGAGTCGAGATCGTAGAAAGGCAACAGTAACTCAAATAACTACTCGTTGCAACTCTGGTATAAGAATACCATCTCTGAACGCATAACACCTCGAACCTTGAAGCTGATGGGCTACAGCAGCAGACCACACTGGGTGCTACTCCTGTTGGCTAAGAACAGGAAACTGAGGCTACAATTTGCACAAGCTCACCAAAATGGTACAATGGAAGATAGGAAATATATTGCCTGGTCTGATGAGTCTCGATTTCTGCTGATGTCCATCCCTTTATGACTACAGTGTACCGATCTTCTGATGGCTACTTCCAGCAAAATAATGCACCATGTCACAAAGGTCAAACCATCTCACCATTGGTTTCTTGAACGTGACAATGAGTTCACTGTACTCCAACGGCCTCCACATTTACCAGATCTCAATCCAATAGCGCACCTTTGGGATATGGTGGAACGGAAGATTTGCATCATGGACAAAACTGCAGCGGCTGCTTGATGCTATCCTGTCAATATGAACCAAAATCTCTTATGAATGTTTCTAACACTTGTTGAATCTATGCCATGAAGAATTAAGGCAGTTCTGAAGGCAACAGGGGGGCCAACCCGGTACTTGCAGGATATACCTGATAAGGCGACCAGTGAGTGTATGTATGCATATTCCTTACCTGGCTTATCCCAGTGAAAGCTGGAAATAACTTTAGTAGACACCACTACTAAGGTGATAACCACTAACTTCCAGGTCCTTTGCTGAGCAGCTGCCCTGCTGAGACTACAAAGCAGGATGCTCAGTCGGCACAGGAACGATTTCCTGTGCATATAGCAGTGGGCAGCAAAGGCAGGCACGGCTCCTTCAGAAGGAGGGAGCGGGCAGGTGGTGAGGCCCCCCGGTGACCCTCCTGTGGAAGTCCTGCTTAGTCTTGGTGGGGGGTGGGGGGGGGGAGTGCCTGGTCTCCTGGTACTACAGGTACCAGTTTGAGGGCCACGCTTCCAGGGTGGGTTATAATGGCAGCCGATGCAGGTGCTTCCCCACTTGACCTCTCCACGGCGCTTATGGACTGCAAGGCGGTCCTGGGTTTCCCGGGCGGGGACGTGGGGCCGTACCCCCCCTCCTGCCTCTGGGATGAGTCAGACCCTAATGAGGGCGCCCCCCTTGAATATCGATTGGTGTGCCCCGGTTACCCCGAATAGTATGGAGGGGTATGCTGTGGTTACTGCGGCGCACGGGAAGGCACCAGATATCGCCTTGATCGTAAACGGATGACCGGTGGCAGTTGTCCTGTGTTCTCGAACATGTTACTTAATGTGGAGTGTAGCCCAGCCCGCGTCACAGGCGGGCCGGCACCGGTCTGCCCGGCAGTGGCCCCCTTCTCCCATTGTCGCGGGCCACGAGTTCCCGGGTGGAGTACGGCTGGTCCCTTGAAGGGAGGGGCCGTCCCTGTCCGGCCGCTTAGCCCGGCCCGTGTGGCTGTGGGTTCCCCAGGTGTCCTACCTGGAGTGCAGCTGCGGGCACTGGGAGTGGTCTCAGCCCCCCTTTTTCTGTACATGGCAGCCCGTGGTTGAACCCACTATGTTTCGCCTAATCGTGGTGACAACGATCTTGGGGGAGGCACACCGTCTTTAGACCTGGCTGACAGGAGCGCCGAGCCTGCCGCCAGATCTGGGTTGTTCTGGCAGGGTCAGCTTTTCACCCGGTATTGGCTTCTACTCGGATGTTGTAAACTCCCTCGGAACAGGCTGAGCTTTCGCACCACAAAGCTTCTTATTCCAGGTTCCTCCTGCATGGGTGGGGCGCGCTGACTGGCTCCTTCATGACTTGGATGTCTGTACCCTGGATGTGGCCCTCCTAGTACCTTGTTGACTAGGTCTTCAGTAGGGTCCTGTCGGTTAGGCAGGCCCTGGCGGTCTTCGCTTTTCAAGTAGGTGGCTCTTAGAGCCGCGTAGGATGGTAAGGATCCTACAGTGGGGAAGAGCTTTTGTCTTTCGCTAGGAGGTAGGGAGCCCCGTTGCACGGGTCTCTCCCTGGCGGCCCAGAAGAGGTCTCTTTTCCTTCGTTCCTTCCGCCGTCGGGCTAGGGTTCCCAGCCCGTCAAGGATCCCGCAGGTGGGCGGAAGCATCCCTGGCAGCATAGGTGCGACAGGCCAGGAGACAAGTACTTCTCAGCATGAAGGGTTGCCCCTACCCGTGATTTGGGTGAGGAGATGCCTGCGGTCGATGACTTTTCTGAATTTCGGTCCGCTGGGTGATTTTTTGTCTGGGTACAAATGGGATTTCGTTCCCGTCCTCCCGGGCAGGCCGCCGGCCTGGCTGGGAACTGGCTTCATCGAGGGGTAGATACCCTTGTCCCGTCCTCGGGGCGTACCCTGATTTACTCCGTCCCGCTTGTGGTCGGAGGAGAATGGGGCCCGGCCGGTATGGCTCGGTGGCCCTCCACTCCCTTGTACGTGTATGTCTGGCCACCATGATAGGTGGCGCACCAGGGTTTCTTCCTGGCTTATCTTGACAGGGAGGTTGCGCACCTGCATATTACCGTATTTTCCCTGCACTGGCGCTTCCTGCGCCTTGTCGGTATTGGAGCTTCACTACACGGTTATGGCTCTACCGTTTTACCTGGCTTCTGTGCCTCGGGTCTTCGCCAGATTGATGGCCCCGGTTCTGGCCCTATGAGGCTGAGGGGCATCACGGTGGTTCTGGCCGACCTGCCCTAGCGGACGGAGTCGGCTCCAGCCCTGAAAGACAAGGTGACAATCACCAGGCGCACGCCTTGCGAGTCTGGCTGGGTGATACTTCTCCGGAAATCTGTGTTGGCTCTACCGTTTGGAGGTTCTGGGTCTGATCCAAGATTCAGTCCAGATGGAGATTTTTTCCTTCCTATGACCAAGCACAGATGCTTAAGTTGGCGGGTCGGTCCCCGCTTTGCCAGAAGTGGCCCATCCTGCGCCTTGCAGGTGGTTTCTGGGCCTCTGGTATTCCTCCCTGGCGGCGATCCCGTTTGCGCAGTATCACACTTCTACTCGGCAGCGAAGGTGGTGTTCTGCAGTGGGACAAGTCCCCCTCATCCCTGGTTTGGTTGATCAGGTTGGACCGCCAGGCCAAGTCCTCACTACTATGGTGGTTGTGGGCTCTGGCCCTGCATTTGGGGAAGTTGTTTTCTAACCTGTTTTTTTGGACGGTGGTCGCTACGGACGCCAGTCTGCCTGGCTGAAGTTCTGGGGGTTTTGGCGACCCTGGGTTGCTAGTCCCAGGAGGAGTCTCGTGTCCAGATACATGTTGCTGATCTCCGGGCCATCTGGCATTGCCTCTCCCACTGGTTGGGGAGGCTGTAGTGTTGTCCTGTCAGAGCTCAGTCAGATATTGCCACGGCCGTGGCATATGTGGATCAGCAGGGCGGGACAAGACGCTTAGCTGCTGCTTCAACGGTGGCTCTCGTTCTGCGGTGGACAGACCTTCACGTACGGGTGATCTCCGCCGTTTACATTTCAGGTGTCGAGAGTTGGCAGGCGGAGTGCCTTGGTCGTCTGAGGTTGGATCAGGGGGGATGGTCCCGGAATCCGGATGTGTTCTGGCAGATCTATCTGCGTTAAGGTACGCCAGTCATAGTTCGACTGGTGCCCCGGCGGACTCGGAAGGTACAGAACTTCATGAGCTGGGCAAGGGACCCGTTGGCTGACGCGGCGGGTGCCCTTGCGGCTCTGTGGACCCATCTTTGGCTCATCTATGTTTTTTCCCTTCTCAAGCTGCTCCCACGCCTATTGCGCAGGATAGAAGTGGAGGAAATACCGACCATTCTCGCAGCGCCGGATTGGCCCCGGCATCCTGGGTACGCCGACATGGTGCGGATGGTGGTGAATGCTCCCTGGCGTCTCCCGCTTCGCGAGGATCTGCTGTCCCAGGGCCCCATCTTGCACCTTGCTTTGCCCTCGCTAGCTTTAACGGCCTGGCTATTAAATCCCAGGTGTTAAGGGATTGGGGGGGTCTCGGCATCGGGGATTCCCACCATGCTCAAGGCGCGCAAGTCCACTTCACGCAGGATATACCACCGCACCTGGAAGGCTTACATTGGTGCGAAGCGGGGGGGTTGGGGGTGGAACCCCCGTTCTTTTCAGTAGCTCGAGTGCTGGCCTTCATTCAACACGGCCTAGATCACAAGCTGGCATTGAGCACCCTCAAGGGACAGGTTCTGCCCTGGTGATTATTTTTCAGCGTCCCTTGGCGACACATTCTTTGATCGTACCTTGGTCCAGGGGGCTCGTCATGTCGCCTCCCAGGTACGGTCGCTTTTGGCGCCATGGGGCCTTAATTTGGTCCTCAGTGCTTCAGAAGCCGCCTTACGAAAATATCAGGGAAATCTCTTTGCAGCTGCTTTCGCAAAAGATGTCTTTGCTGGTGGCTATCACATCCGCCAGGCGGGTGTCTGAGCTGGCAGCTCTGTCCTGTAGGTCCCCGTACTTGGTCCTACATAAGGATAGGCGGTTTTGCACCCTTCACCTTCCTTCTTGCCGAAGGTGGTATCTTCTTTTCAGATTGAGGGCATTGTCCTCCCTTCGCTGTGTCCGCACCCGTCTCATCCTAGAAGGTTGCCTTGCACTCTCTGGATGTGGCTAGGGCTCTGTGGGTGTATTTGATGGCCACGGCTCCCTTTTAGGAGGTCGGATGCGCTTTTTATCACGGTGAATGGCTGCGCAAGGGGCTGGCGGCCTCGTCGGCCACTATTTCCCGTTGGATAAGACAGACGGTGACCCGTGCGTATGCTGTTCGGGGACAGGAGCCCCCTTTCTGGTCACAGCTCACTCTACTTGGGAGATTAGTACTTCCTGGGCTTTCCGACATCAGGCGTGCGTTTCTCAAGTGTGCAAGGCGGATACTTGGTCCTCTGTGCACACCTTTTCAATGTTTTACAACATTTATGTTTCAGCATCCTCAAATTCTGCTTTTGGCCGCAAAGTTTTGCAGGCAGCGGTGTGAGGCGCGTCTGGCTCTTCACGGAGAGCTCTTCTGTTGGGTACAGTTGTTGTTGCGTTACCCACCCCTCCTTTTTGACACTGCTTTGGGACGTCCCCACATGTCATGGATAAGATGCTGTGTCCGCCAATGAACGAAAGAGAAAATAGTATTTTTTGACTTACCGTAAAATCCATTTTGCTGAGTTTATTGACGGACGCAGCACCCACCCCTCTTTCTTCAGTTTGTACTGCTTGTTACGAACTGTTTGTGCTGAGCAGGGTGGAGGGGTTATACCAAGTGAGGACTGCCCCCTGGGAGGGGCTGTGTCTGCGTGTAGCTGAACTGTTCTGCCTAATTCAAAAAATGCTATTTTTCTCAATGGATGCAAATCTATCTCTGATTTGAATGTGGTAAAAACAGTGATGTCACTGTCCCTCTTCTCCACATTGCTCAGAGAACAGTTTGCACATCCTGCCCACTGCTGGCATTCCACACTTTCTAGTGTGTAGGCTCACTGTGGTTCCTCCTGCCATCTCAAAGCCATGAGCCAATGAGAGGAATTGCAGTGTGAGGCAGGGGAATAGAAGTATTCAATCTACCCTGAAGGGGTAAATATCTGCATCTGCCAGGGAGAAGCAAAGTGGCAGTGTATCAGCACATGTGCCATCGAAAGGTGAGTATATTATCTCTTCTTATAGAGAGTTCCCATTGTGTACAAGTGACCCTGTGGTGACGGGGTCATATTAGGGTAGGTTTTAACAGTCATTGGGAATGGGGTGATGGTATAAATTGTAAATTGCTTCATACTGGAATTCTCATTTAATTCTTATACAGTAGCCGATATTTGTGATGTTATTTACAGGCCTGATTATGAGTTTAAAAATACAAAAAAAAGCCAATACATTTTCTACAGTGATATGTCCAATGATTAACGCTGAAACTGTGTTTTAAAATATGTAAATTAAACATCCATTATTTTGTATCTCATTTGCATATTGTGACAGAAAAGTAAAGAGAAAGAAGAAAAGACAAAGCGCAAGAAATCTGTAACCAGCACTTCTAGGGAGGAAGAGTTAACCGTAAAACCTGAAGAGGATAAAACGGATGACAAAGCAACGTCAGATGTGAGTAGAAAGTCGTGTTTACTGTGTTGTGTAGAATGCGAGTATGTGTTTTTCTACTTCCTAAGCATATATACATTCTGTTCTACTCCACTTTAGCAAAACCTTTAACAGAAGAAATATGTTGGCTGCCATTTCTGATCTCCTTCTGTAAATGCTAGTTTCTTTCTCATCCAAGAACACAAGAATGAGGTTTAGGGCATAAAAATTGTAGACTAGCCCACGTATAACATCTCCCCACCCATCAAGTGTTTTGCTAGTTTCCTATGAGGTCAGATGCTTGCTTTTTTTTTTTCTGCTTTGCTTAAAAAAAAAAAAAAAAAGTATTTTTCTAGTCTTGACTTAATTTTTTTTCATCTGTGACTTGAACCACTTCAGCCCCGGAAGGATTTCCCACTTTAGGACCAGAGCACTGTTTGCGATTCGGTACTGCGTTGCTTTAACTGACAATTGCACGGTTGTGCGATGTTGTACCCAAATAAAATTTGCGTCCTTTTTTCCCCACAAATAGAGCTTTCTTTTGGTGGCATTTGATCCCCTCTGCGTCATTTCTGATTGCCGCTATAAACAAAAGAACAGCGACAATTTTGCAAAAAAACCCCACAATTTTTCATCGGTTTTGGACAATTTATTCTTCCTCATATTTTTGGTAAAAAAAAAATATTGCAATCAGCGTTTATTGACTCGTTTTGTGCAAAAGTTGCCGCATTTACAAATGAGAATTCATCTGCGATATTGCGGTAGACCATTTTGACACTTTTTGGGACCATTGGCATTTATACAGCGATCAATGCTGTGAAAATGCATTGATTACTGTGTAAATGTCACTGGCAGCGAAGGGTTAACCTGGGGGGGCGCTCTAAGGGTTAACCGTGTTCCCTGTGTGTGTTACTAACTGTATGGGGACTGGGCTGGCTGGGGGAGGAGAGTGATTGCGGCTCCCATATACAGGAAGCCTGAGATCACATCCCTTCCCCCTCTGTCAGAACAAAGATCCGTGTTTAAATACACGGACCCCTGTTCTGTCACTCCGGGGGGGTGATCTTGGGTACCCGGCGGAGATCGAGTCAGCACTACCTGCCCGATCGATGGATTGTGGGACAGGTGACTGTTAAAAGTCATCAGCTACAGTTTATTTAGCTGCTGAGTTTTACTTTTTACAAAAGAGACTGTAGCTCCTCTTTGACTACTTTAGTTTATTTTGCTTTACTATTTAATCTGGATTTTTCAGTCAACTCATCGACCCTGTGATGTGGGGATTACCTGTAATGTTGCTTCGGGCACTGGACACTGTATGGGTGCTCACCCTTGGCACTTAGTGCAACGTATGTAGTCAGCCATAGTGTGCTTTACAGGTCCAGGACTGTGGTGTATTC
Source organism: Glandirana rugosa (assembly GCA_018402905.1). Lineage (NCBI taxonomy): Eukaryota > Metazoa > Chordata > Amphibia > Anura > Ranidae > Glandirana > Glandirana rugosa. Next base: position 253,236 of record BLSH010051826.1, read on the forward strand.
CTATGGAACCCAGTCCCCGAAGACCCCTTTTGGGGAGGGCTATGCTCATCGAAATGGGCAAAGCCTGGACATTTAGATGCAGCTCAGTGTTGTGTAGAGGTAAGACAGGGTCAACCTGTATGCTTCTGACTGTTGCAGTTAAAGTCCTGGGCTATACTTGAATTGTATTCCCTACAGTGTAAACTTTTTTAAAATTTGGCACTAAAGCTCAACCACTCAGCTTAGTCTCAGGTAGATGACCAGGTTTTAAGTCAGACCGCGGATCGGACAATTTTCTGCCATTTCTGCCCAGATTTCTTATATGGTAGTGGTTCTACAGGAAGGTCTACGCCCGAGTTGTGGTCTTCTGGACACCCTTACCCTATGTTCCACATTCTACTCCATGAGAACCCCACAAAGGAATATATTTACATATAGTTATGGCGTAGATGAGGCGCAAGGAAGCAATTGAACATTTGCTCTGTCAATGCCCTGCACAACACTTATTCTTGGTGTGATGATGTGCTCCTTGCAGTGGTGCAGGAGATGGCTCTACCTCCGGTCTCTGCATCTGTTTCTAGCTGTAGCTATATTTCAGTTACGCAGCAAGTGACCTCCCTGCCAAAAGCAGAATTTTCTTCAGTCACAATTCCTCTGAAAATAATGGTTTTAATATAGCCATCTTTGCCCGGGGCTCAAAAACTTCACTCTTCTCCTCTTACTCCTGTTTCCGTGGCTGAGTCAGATCCTGTTATGCCTACCTTAGAAAAGCCAGACACAGAAAGTCATGAAAAGAAATAACGTTGAGGTAGTATTGGAGGAAGCTGTGGAAAGTTTTCTGCTGCTATGTTGAAGAGGGAGCTTCATGGAACATGCTTGCTGATGTGGAAAAGATCACTGCTGACGTTCACAGAACCCCTCTTTGGGTTTAGAGATATGCAAAATCTTTAAAGACATTTCCTTCCCCATCCCATTGTTCTTGTGTTCCCTTCCACCAGTCGGGTTGTGGTATAACATTCATCCCTGTACACCCTTTTAGGCATACCTCTTGTGCACCCCACCTCCTTTTTTTTCATTTAGGCAGTGTAAGATTTGGACCTATACATGCAGACCAGCTTGTCTACCTGGTGCTTGTGGTCCTGTTTTTGTCCAAGTTTTTCTCAGGTCTGTTGACAGCTTCACAGTGTTGGTTTATATTGTTCCACCTGTTTTTGGTGGGTTTGTGGTTTCTCACTAGGTTCAGTGTTCCTTCGAGTGGTGTAATTCCTGTTGGTGATCATCTCTGTCCTGGGCCTGAGCATCAGTTTGCTCCGCTGTTTGCCTTGTAGGGGGCTGCTTCTCATCGGGTTCAGATTTGAACGTTGGTCTTTCTGGTGCAGTGCCTTGAAAAAGTTTTCATCCCCCTTGAAATTTTTCTCATTTTGTCATGTTACCACCAAAAACGTAAATGTATTTTATTGGGATTTTATGTGATAGACCAACACAAAGTGGCACATAATTGTGAAATGGAAGGAAAATGATAAATGGTTTTCCAAAATTTTTACAAATAAATATCTGAAAAGTGTGGCGTGCATTTGTATTCAGCCCCCTTTCTCCTATCACCTTCCAGGACGGCACACCTGAGAGAAGGGCCTAGCAGTCAGCACCCTTAGGGTACAGATTGCATCCCTGTCAGTCTTCCTGGATAGAAATCTAGCAAAGGAAGATCTCATTAAACATTTCCTGGTGGCTAGGGAAAGGATTACCCCAGTATCCAAGGGAAGTTTCCCACTCTAGGACCTAACAAGGGTTTTAGAGGCGCTATCTAAACACCTGTTTGAACCGATAGGGGAGGTCTCCTTTAAGTTTCTAACCTTTAAGTTATCATTTCTCTTTCGTTCTTCAACAGGCACAGCGACTCTTAGAACTAAGTGGGTTATACTGCCCTTTTCAGGAGTTTACTAGGCAGAACAGGCAGTTCTAACAGCAAAAAAGAACAGTAACAGACACAGCCCCTCCCGGGGGGCAGTCCCCACTGACCGATAACCCCACACCCAGCTCCTGCTAGCTCAGTTTTCTCTGCCTAGTGCAAGGAGTTAGACCTAGGCTCCCTGTTGGGATCTGTGGTACCTCTCTGGGCCACTTCGGCTGTTTGGAGACAGCCTCACAGATGAAGACTACAATCAAGCAGCCGTGATGGGCAACAGGCTGGGTCTCGGACCCAGGTAGTCTCCCCAGCCGGCCATCACGCGTTAGACCGGATGCTTCGTGCTGGGTCGACCGCGACAAACCCCGACTGGACGGGGTGACCCTGCGGGTTAAACGCCCCATCGTACGGTGTGCGCCCAAAGCCGACCGCTCCCTCCGGCCTAGCTGGAAGAGTGTAAGCTGTCTCGGGTGGGATCCCCCTGGTGGCTCGTACTCCCCCCCCCCCCCCGTACCCCACTCCGTGCTCCTCTCCGCCTCCCCCTGGTGATCCCGGGTATGTGGGTAATGTGGGACCCTCGGGGCCCTTCCCTCCCACGCTGTCGCACCATGGCCTCCCCGTGCTCGCTCCTTCCCCCCCCCTCTGGTGGGTGATGCGAGTGGGGTCTCCCCCCTGGACGGTCGAGGGGGGGGGCCGGGGGCTTCCCCTCCCCCCCGCATGAATGGGGTAGATCAGCCCGCTACGCCCCCTAGGGTGGGCTCTGTCGAATGTGAGAAGGTCGATCCGGCCTCCCTCGCCAGCCGAAACCCGCGTGTGGCATGCTACCCCGCAAATTGGGCGTCCCAGTGGGGCAGGTCAGCCCCAAACAGCGCCAGCTGGGTCGTGCTTCGTAGGCCAGATTGCGCACTACCGGCCGACCCCTCTGATGGACCCAGGCTCTGGGTCGGACAACGGGTAGTGCCGACGAACTAACATCAGAAGTAGACACTCCGACAGAGGTTTGTCGGCTTCACCGGGTCTCTCCATGGTGTCTAGGGTTGTCCCTCGGATCCAGATTGAGGAACGTGATCCGTCTCTTTT
>BLSH010051826.1:266673-289067 GCA_018402905.1 Glandirana rugosa
TTATAGGTGACTAATGACATATTTACAGTAATCGTCACTTCCCCAATTGGACTACCCCACTAGGAACACAACCCCTAGATCACCCCATCAGGTTAACCCCTTCACTGCTAATGACATTTATACAGTAATCAGTGGATATTTAAATTTCTGATCGCTGTATAAATGTCATTGGTCCCAAAAAAGTGTCAAAAATGTCCAACATGTCCGCTGCAATATCACAGTCCCGATAAAAATCGCAGATCGCCGACATTACTAGTAAAAAAAAAAAAAATAGTAAAAACGCCATCAATTCTCATGGCTTGTAAACGCAGCAACTTTTGCGCGAACCAATCAATAAACGCAGATCGTGATCTTTTTTTTTTTTTGCCACAAATATGAGGAAGAATATATATCGGCCAAAACTGATGAATAAATTTGTTTTTGTTATATATTTTTTTGGATATGTATTATAGCAAAAAGTAAAAAATATAGTTTTTTCCAAAATTGTCGCTTTTTTTTTTTAATAGCGGTGATCAGAAGTGATGCAGAGGGGATCAAATGCCACCAAAAGAAAGCTCTATTTGTGGGGAAAAAAGGGCATCAATTTGTTTGGGTACAACGTCGCATGATCGCGCAATTGTCAGTTAAAGCGACTCAGTGCCGAATCGCAAAAAGCGATCTTGTCCTAATGTGGGATATCCTTCCGGTCCTTGAGTGGTTAATGGATGAGAAAGAAATCACTTTTCAGTCAGACACTAAAGCATTCAGCAAAGAAAGTCCGAAAACTACTGAGCTTCATATAGTCATTTACTCAGAGCATTAAAGCATAAGGATCAACATCACAGCTGGGCAACCAGCATTTACAGAAGGTCAGCTTTAGCCTACCCTATAGCTTTCATTAGAGATTTTTTTTTATAGAATATATTTATAGATTGTACCCTTGGATTGGCTCAGTGCAGGGATGTGGAAATTTGGACACAAGAATCAGGCTGTCACCTTCTCTTTTCACTGGGTTGAACTGGAGCAGACCAGTTTAGTGCCTAAGCAATTTAAAAAAAAAAAAAAGTTTTTTTGAGCACAGTCTTGCAATGCTAAAGTGAAATGCTGCAACATAATTATAATTTATAGCCAGGTGGTGGGCAGAGTTTAACCTTGCTTTGTCTGAAAATATTGTATTTGTGTGTTGGTGTAACTAATCAAGTGATTGTAGTGTTCCAGTCTTGTCTGTTACTCTTGTTGCGTGTGTTAGCCACAATTTCCCTTGTGTGTACATTGGCTCGCCTTTGCTCAATCACTGGATCTTTGGTTTTCAGGATATCGATTTCTGGCTAACTAGCTCCTTGGCCCCAGCGCAGGCACAGGTTGGTAGATTGGCAAGGCAGTAAGTACCTTTAGTTAAATTAATTAAAAAAAAAAAAAAAAGTGCACCTTTTGTGATTAAAAAAAAAATACCATCACTTTTGATCCTCACACTTGTGTGATCTTTTAAGAGGGATTTGCTGTAATAAAGTAATCGTTTCTGCAGCGTAGAAATTCTCTAGGTTTAGCTGTAGCTGGGAGAGCATGCTCTAAATGAAATGCGGCTCTTTATTTCATACCGCGTCTGCATGCCACAGTGCAGTATGGTATACATGTACTGGCTTCTAATGCGGCTACACTGCATTGTCATTTAAATACAGAAGGAGATAATTGACAAATCAAAGGTGATGTTTGCATTGATTAGCTGCTTTTTAATTGGTCTTAAGTTAATTTTAAAGGAGTTCTGGAGCCAGTTATGAATAGTTTGTCTTTTTGCTGTCTTTCAAGGGGAAAACCCTGTAGGTATTAACAGTGCTGTGCGCTGCCACGGTGTGAAATGGGTTTAGTGTCATCAAGGGTTCTCATTCAGGCAGCTGGATGGGCTCCAGGGTGCTCTAAGTTACATAGGAAACTTAGAGGTCCAGTTTCCTCAGAGGCTGGTAAAATCTCTCTTGGAACCTTGAGTCTGGAGGCTTCATAGAGATTTGGAGGGAGGAAGTCTCAAGTCCTGGGTCCAGGTTTTGTGGACAACCAACATACTGGACTGTTCAGGACTTTAAGATGTGACTCTGGTTCAAGGCCCATTCAGGAGGAATTCATCTAGGAGACATGTAGCAAGGAAGCTGCTAGGTGCAGACTTGTCCGGAGGAGACCGACAAGGGCCTTAAGTGTGAGGTCATAGCAACAGCAGACAGGAGGCTGATGAACATTTATTTTGTGGTGGAGAAATGCAGAGAAAAAACCCTTGGAAGGAAACCATGTTTGACTTGAAATGTATTTTAATATGTGGTCAAGAAAAGCCCTTAAAAAGTTGATTTTAAGCGAGTGGCTGCATTCCTAATGCTCTATGGTTTGAATCTCGTCCTTGCAGTATGCATGTTTCCTGCTTTCCCTGCTGATGTTTGGGACCATGACCATAAAGATTTATAGTGATGGCATAAATGCGCTTCTGTATTTAGAAATATCTGCTGACCGCTTATTATTCAGGAAGTATGAGCCAGCTGAATAGCTGAGGATCGCAATAGGGCTCTAGAGAAACAGCAAGAGAAAGGAACATCTCTTCACTATGGTGTGAACGAGGCCTAAGGCCTCATAGACCCCATGTGCAGACATGTCAGTTTTTCTGCACGCGTTTTGCAAGGGCACAACAGAAACCTCTATATGCCCTGTTCACACCACAACACTGGGATCACATGCAATGTTTTCTGCACAGACATGACATCAACATTAGTGTGAACAGGGCACATAATTGACGCTCATAAAAACTAAATTCATTGCCTATGTAAACTCATGTGAAACTGATGTAAATGTATGTCTCTGCAAGTGAAATCTGAGTGGGTTTCCCATTTTTCATACACGTATGTTGTGAACGAGCCCTAAAGGTTTCAGGAAAGCTGACAGTTATGCTAGTGATTTGTGAAAATTTGTAGTCAAACTCAGACTGTATCTACAAAAAACTATTTTCAATTTGTTTAAAATCCATGATTTACAAAAACGTATAGGGTGCAAAGAATACTGCCTAGCACTGCTTACATCCCTATTGGTATTGGTTTTTGCTCTTTGAAAGGGAGACAATTTGTGCCTCTGTGACTTACTGCAGTCTCTGTAACTTACTTTGTTCAGCCCTATTTCACAGCAACACTGTGATCTAACAGTTCAATAGGGTGGGAATATTGCCTAAGGCTTCATGCACACGGGGCGCTTTTTCAACCTCCCCTGAACGATTTTTTTTTTTGACAGCTAGAAGTCGGTGTCTAAAACGTCCACTTTGCATGCCGCGTTTGCGTCTAGGAGCGTTTTTTTTTTATTATAAATAAACACCTGTACGAACTAATCTAAAACTGCTGCCACCCCCTTCTTTATACCTACACTAATTACCCTGTGGAAGAAAGATCTGTATACATACCTATTCTCAGGCCACTCCGGTCTGCTCATGTGATGAGCTCTCCTCTGTCAGCTAGCAGGTGCTCGAAGGGAGCGCCGACAAAGGATGGCCCATAGTAAGGCTATAGGTGGCATCTCCCAGATATTCCAGCAATTGTCAGAGCGCTCTCCTCTCCCCTGTGGCTGGTGCTGAGCAGCGTGAGAATAAGTAAGCATATGCATCTTTCTTCCACAGGTTTGTTAAAATAGGTGTCGGAGCAGTTCAAGGCCTCATCTACACGGGCGTTTTGAAAAAATGAGCTGTAACGTCGGGTCCGACGCCAGGAAAAAAAGGCTTTAAAAACTCGATTTCATCGCTGTTTTGCATTGGAGTTAATGCGCGTTATTGAGCGTCAGGGCTAAGTCACGTTTTGTTTGAAAAGACATCCCTCTGCTATCTTTGGACATTTTAAAACCGAAAACGCTGGCGCTAAAAATGCCGGTTAACTTTGCTACGGCGCTAATGCGTGTTAGTGAGCGTTATTGAGCGTTTTGCCAGTTCAGTGTCAAAAACGCTCTAATGCTGCAGCTTTGGAATGCGCGGGTCCTGCGTTAGATTTACAGCTTAAGAATGCCGACGCTATCTCAAAAACTCAAAAACATCAACGTGTATATGAGGCCATAGAATAACATGGTGTGGCATTTTTAAGCTGTAAAAACCGCTCAAAAACGTGGCGTTAATATCACCCATGTATATGAGGCCTTAAGATTAGTGTAAGCCCAGAATTCTACTTAAAGAATTGAAGCTAACTTGTTTTAAATGCTCTATTCTGGACCATTCAGTAGGGAAAAATCCTGCATAGTTATCTTTTTATGATGGGGGCTGGGCAGCTGTGTTTTCTATAATTCACCCTATCTGTACAGTGCATGCAGGCCTTCATTCTCATTTGCAACTAGATTTTCGCACATTCTGTCCTAAAACTGACAGCTCCAGTCGGAGCCGCTGTACTAACGATCGAACGTTAGTACTGCGATCTCCCCCGCTGAACTGTTGTGTTCTAACAGAGTGACTGTACCCCCTCCAGAACAATGATCGGTGCTCTCAGCCATTGGCTGAGAGCACTGATCGGGAGTCAGTCGGCTGCTGGTTTTCCAGCATGCTTGTCCAACAGAAGCCAGACACACAGCCGACTTCTGTCAGACCGGTTGACATAAACACAGGCAGAATGTCAGCCGATTTTTATTGAACTGGCCGATGTCTCCCAACATTTGGCCTGTGTGTACGAGGGTTGAAGGTTAAATGGCTTTTTGCATTGTATGTTAAAGCGGAGTTACGCCTGGGGAAAAAGAAAATGAAAAGTCAGCAGCTACAAATACTGTAGCTGCTGACTTTTAATATATGGACACATAACTGTCCAGGGAGCCCACGATGTCGGCACCCCAGCCAATCTTTGGAACGGCGGTCGGGTGCTGCCGCCATCACCACTAAGGGAAACTGGTTTTGAAGCCTGTCGGCTTCACGGACGGCTCCCTACTGTGCATGCGCAAGGCGCACTGCCCTTACTAATTTGCCCGACGGCGAAGGAAGGATGGGAGGGGCCAAACTTCCTTGAGGCGGTGCCACGGGCCCGTCTCAAGTGGGGAAGGGGGACTTGTCAAAAACAGGTCCCCCGTTCCCCCCTCCACTCTGAAAGGTGCCAAATGTAGCACTGGAGAGGGGAAGGAAGCAAATAAGCGGATGTTCCACTTTTGAGAACAGACAGCAATAGTGGAAATAATGTAAATTGACAAACTAGTAACTCCTTGGCAAAATATTTTTTTATTTTCATTTCATCTGGACTCCTTTTGTAAATGTGTGTATGGGTCAATAAGAAAGGTATATGTTTGGAAGCAATATGGCAAGTATTTCTTCTAAAGTTTTGCAAGGGAAATAACTAATACCATATTATTCTATAGCAGGGGCCTTCCACTGAGACTGTGCCTGAACCAACTGAAACAATGGAGGAGCCAGTGGAAGCAGAATCAGTACCAGTAGAAAAAAACGAAGAAGATACAGATAAGGTAATTAACTGATCTCTCTCTTTTTTTTCATTTACAATGTGGGAATTACATTTCCGTTTGGGTTAATCCATGATTATTTTTTTACTGTTAAAAAGTGTAGAAAACGTTGTGGGACGGGCAGTCTCAAAATTATTGCTTGCCATTAAAACAAGTCTGATATTCTTGCTGCTATAAAAAAAAAAAAGCCTTGTAATAGTATTTGTAGTTTTCGAGATGGAAAGTTGTGAGAAAAAAATATTGTGGACCCTTAGAGGTTGCTTCATAATGTGATCTGATCTTCTTTAAGGCAGAGCTCTTCCCAAGAGGGGAGGCTCCACTTTTTTGCAGCCCCCCCTTCCACTGCCACATTTGGCGATTTTTTTTTATTTATTTATTTTTTTTTTTTTTTTTGGCGGGGGGAGCGGGTACCTGGTTTTGACAGGTTGCAGCTCCCACTTCTGCCCCCCCCCCCTTCCCCCGCAGTCTTCTGGGACACATCACAGGTCCCAGAAGCCTACAGGGCCAGTCACAAGGCGCAGTGTGGCTCACACATCCACAGTAAGAAACCGGCTATGAAGCTGCAAAGCTTCACTTCCTGTTTCCCTTAGTTACTGTGCTGGCGCCTTCACCCGAAGCCAATTGAATATCGGTTCGGGTGAGGACATCGCTGGATCCCTGGACAGATAAGTATCCTTTATATTAAGTCAGCAGCTACTGTATTAATCTCCCCTCGAACATAGTTTTAATGCCTGTTGGTCTTACCAGTAGATCTGATTTTTTTTTTTTTTTCACTTCCTTTGAAAGGTGGTGAAGGTGTCCGCTTTTATTCACATAGCTTAAAACCTTTTTCAAAATGAAGCAATCTTTTGCTGTAACTGCTTAAAGTGTTAGGTTGAGTATGGGGTTTGTTCTTTCCAAAACAAAAAGTGTTGTCACCCTATTATAGCAAGTGAAGAATTGTGGATCTACTGGCAGGATCTAGCGACAATAAAACTAAAGCTGGCCATGGATGGTTACAATCTCGAGCCATGAATGGGCAGGCAGAACGTACCCAAGTTGATTTGATCGACTTTAGTACAACCGGCCTGTCCGATTTTACATGTGATTATTGATAGTGGCTGTTATAGCCACTAGCAATAATCACTGTATTCCCTGCAGGGAGACCACAATGGCTCCGGGGGAGGGATTCCCCCATCAACACTGACTGTTGATGGGGGAATCAAGCAATTTTCTTTTTGGCAACCCATGGTTGCAGGAAAGAAAATCACTCCGTCTATGGCCAGCCTTAGTAAGAGGAGGGTCTGGGCTTAGAACACCAAAAACGAACTGCCAATGCTAGTACAGACAGCGTCATGTATGTATAATTTAATATTTCCTATAGTTCTACCCTTAACACTATGTTTAACTACATAAAAAAATGTGCTTTGCAATATAGCTGTATTCATAAGTTTTTGTGCCCCATACCAAATGCATTTTTTTTTAACGTATGAAGATACTTTTTTTTATTGTTGGATAGAATGGAAATGGTTTAAAACACCTTTAAGTTTTTTATTGCTGTCTGAGTGCCTGCTCTTATATCTGACCAATGTAAGTAGTTTGTAGGGTGGTGCGCAGAGGGCAGTATGTAGGGCGGTGCGCAGAGATCGGTATGTGGGGCGGTGCGCAGAGGTCAGTAGTATGTAGGGCAGTATGCACAGAGGTCAGTAGTATGTAGAGCAGTGTACGCAGAGGTCAGTAGTATGTAGGGCGGTATGTGCAGAACTCAGTAGGATGAAGAGAAGTGTACAGAGGTCAGCAGTATCAAGAGCAGTATATATAGATCAGTAGGCAGAGGACGGGGGGTCAAGAGGACATGGTACGGGTGGGGGGGGGGGGGGTCAGGAAGACACAGTGCAGGAGGGTGAGGGGCAGTGGTGTCAAGAAGGTACTCTGTGGGGTGGGGGGTCAGGAGGGGGGTCAGGAAGACATGGTGCAGGGGGGGTCAGGAATACGCGGTGCAGTGGGATCAGGAAGACACGGTGAAGAGGGGTCAGGGGGGGTGCTGTGCAAGGGGCACTAAATCACCTGCTCGCACAGGGGAGTGATCACTTCAGTTCAGGAGTAAAAAAAACTTCACAATTTCTATTCAGATCTTTTCATTGTGCCTAAAGCCAAAGCTCACATTTGCCTAATCCTGGATCTGAAGGGGCTAAACCAGTCCCTTCAGGTGCAAAATTTCCACATGGACTTGGTCAGGCTAGTTGGTCACCTTCCTTCCTACATCTGTGGTTTCTGAGGTTTGCGGTAGAGAACCCAAATTTTCTGTTTGTTGCCCCTCTGTTATTCACCAAAGTGCCGGCTCCAGTACTGGGTTTCTTAAACTCTCAAGGTATTCCCATTGTGGGTTACCTGGACAACCTTCTGGTCTGGGAGAACGCTCCCTCTCTTCTGGAGTCCAATGTGCATTGTACTCTTCTCACTTTGGAAAGGTTCAAATGGATCCTGAACTTTCCAGCAGTCCTCTTAGGTCCCCCATCAGAGGTTGGAATACTTGAGCTTGATGTTAGACACAGATCAGTCAAAGGTGATTCTACCCCCAGGGAAATGTCTGTCACTTTGAGCTCAGGTGGAGACACTTCTGCATGACGGTTCTGGGAAAGAACCATCAAGGAAGTGCCGTTTGCCCAGTTTTATTCCTATCACTAGAAGATGGCAGCATAAGCCTATGTAATGGATATGAAGATACTCGGTGTCCTGTGATGTACTCCAAGAAAAGGATTTTACAGTTAAACCAAAAATCACTTTTTCTTTTGAAAGTTATCCGTTTTTGGAAATTATTTTTCAAGGCATTAACTTGTTTTGTAGACTTATATGTAGACTATATACAACTTTTGAAATTCTAGTCAATTCAGAAAGGTGTTATTTTTTTTATTTCTTTATGGACAGAAATCCCATCGGCACAAGAAAAAGCACAAGAAGGAAAGGGAGGATGCCAAGGATGAAAAAAAGTTGCGCAAAAAGAAACACCACCACCACCATCATCACCATCATCACAACGAGTCTCATGAAGGTGACCACCCAGAATCTGTGCATAATGGCACCTTGGATGAAGAGGAACAGTTACCAGTAAGTTGAACAAAAATATGTTCATAATTGAATGGCATAAGTAATATGTGGACTGCATAATTGGCTAAATAACTGCTTAATAACTGATTTTATTCAGATTCTCTGTATGCATGTATAATGTGTGGAAAATGTGTTGGGTACTGACCAAGGGTGACGTCTTGTTCACCTAGTCCTAGGCGATGACTTAGGAAGTGGAGTCGGTACCCATCACAAAAAGGTATCTACCTGCTCCAAAATAACCTGCAAATTTGTTGGGTTGGCAGGCAGTGAGGAAGAAGCAGTAGTTTTCATGTTGATGTGATGGTCTGCTCTAGGGTACTTGCACAATTCTTCCACTTTTTACTTGTAGAAGATGTTTTAATTTCCCTAACACATTTGTTTCCATAAAGATGGTTAATCCCCAAACCTGAAAGACCTTACCACTTTTAGTTTGGTTTGTACTTTTTGAGCAGCCTTTGGTTATGGTGAAAAAAAAAATACCCGTGTATGCCACCTTAATAAATATAAATGAAATGCAACAAGAAATTGTGGCTGTCCCTTTAAAGTGGAATATACCACCTACAGATTCTAAAAAAGTAGGCCAATATTGGCAAAGATATCCAATTATAGGGACAAAATCCCCATCCTCCAAAAAGCTAGAGAAAAAGGTAATGTTTTTTCAATGGGGCAAGAATCTCCATATATCCAGACTTTTCCCCAGACCTTCAAAAGCGAAGAGCCAAGTTTATAGAGGCAAAACGAACTCTGCAACAATTGAAAATTAACTATGCTTTATTATACCCGGCACGCTTAAGGATCATTGCATTGGGGGGAACACAGTAATTTGACACCCCAAAGGGGGTGGGGAAGTGTCTGGAAGACAACAAGGAGAAGCTGCGGACCCGCCAACAGTTTGGGAATGAATGATTAATGAGCAATCAGGCACATAGTTAAAGATGGATGTTAATGTTTCCTATTTATTTATTTTTTTGGAGAGCAAGGACAGGGCACCACACAATAAGAAGTATGAGTGTTGCAGTGAGAAGAAATGGCGTATTGCTGAAGGGGGGGGGGGGTGAGGGGAGGAAGGAGGAGGTGTTTGGCTATGGTTGGCTCACGTAGGGCAGGAATGGTCGCAAAACAAGCCCCCAGGGGTAACCTGGTTAGGGTGGGTAGGGAGGGAGAGTTTTTGGGGCGTACGAATGGAAGCACGAAGGGTGTGAAGTGTGTGGTCTGTAATGACATGTTAATATGGAAGAAAGGGGTCTGAATAGAAAACAGGTTTGATTATTTCTTTTTTAGTCACATGTAAGAAATTTTCACTAGTAAAAAAGAGAAGTGTTATTGCTCTCACTATAATGGATCATTTGATCCTCGTTAAGAGAACGCCTCCCTTCCCCTTGTATGGGACGAGGCAGCTAGCTCTTTATTATTTTAACATCAATGGGGTGGTTTTACACAAAGGGAAAATAGGGGTTCAAAGGGAGGGTTTATTATAGTTTTTGAGATTTTTTTTTTTTTTTTTTCCTTTTTCTCCTACGTTCACTGACAGACGCAGCTCTTAATTGACTTGTGGGGTTTATGCTAGTCACACTAGGATTTAACTAGGCAGGGAAAAGAACAGCTGGCCCCTCCCATGGGGCCATCCTCTCTTCCCACATAAACCCTCCACATAGAATAGCTCACCAGTTTTAATGCCTAGTTTGCAAGGAGTTGACCTGGCTTCCCATAGGGGACTGCGGTCTGATTGTGACCGTTTTTTTCTGAATTTTTTCTTTTCTTTTTTTATTTTACTACTTCTATCAAGCATTGAATCTGCTATCAAGAAGCCGGCCGGGGCATAGAGGGTCGTTCGGACTCTGTACTTTCCCCGGCCTGGCCGACCGATGCGAGCCAGTCCCCCGGTATGGGGACCCGCCGCATCGTGCCCGTTCCGTGCGGGCGGCCTGGGGTCTCCCCCCATTTGCACCCAAGTTGCGATCTGGTTAGGGCGTCTCGCTATCGGCCGGCAGCATCCCGCTCAGGGGCGGAAGGTCTGCATACGGGTGGCTACCTGCTACGCCCGACATGAGTGGTGAGTGAGAGTTCCCCCCCCCCTCCCTTAGGAGTGGAGGGGGGACCGATGACCCCCCCAGCGATTTTTTTTTTTTTTGGGTAGCCGCTGTTTAGGGGCGCATGGGCCCCCTTTTCCAACCCCCCTCCCCCCCCCCCGCACCGCACTCGATCGTTAGCGCTGTTTTTTTCTGATTTTCACCGCCATGCGGTGATCCGCCGCCATTTTGCGGCAGGCCGCCGCCATTTTGCTGTAGTCGCAGACATACTGAGCCTATGGAGCTTTCCCTCTAGCGCTTGGAGTGGCCATTTGTGGTACTGCACGTTCTCCTGCAGGTAGTTTCGGCCTCTAGTGTTCACTCTGCGGCCATATTGGTTTCCCCTGCTGCTGTAAAAACGTGCTACAGACATTTTCCATTCTCTTTGGAAAGGTGTGTGCTCCTGACGGCGCAGCTCTTCTGATGGTCCTCAGTTACAGGCAGCAAAAACAGCAAGTATAGCTGGGCTCTCCTGTGGGTTCTGGTGGCGGCGGGTGCAGTCCTCCTGGGTCTCCGTGTACTGTGGGGTGGTGGTGTGCGGCTGTGTGGGGGTGCCTCAAGTGTTACTATTCACCTGTGTGTTACTGAGGGTGATTTCAGGGGAGATCGATGGCAGACCATAATGCTGAACCCACTGGGGAGGTCTCGGCATCGGCGCAATCTGTGCAGGGGGCTTTTTTAGACCAGCTGCGGGCTGTCTTTAGTGAGTTTCTCCCCTGGGCGGATGTCGCCCATCAGACCCCTCAGAAGCCTCCTCATCCCCCTTGTTCTTCAGGGGAGGACTCTCATCCTGAAGTGGCCTCGGGGGTCACAGGGACCCCAGTGGACCTCTCTGATGGCGAACTGGGTCCCTCGGACAGAGAAGGGTACCAGGGGGCGGCGCTGTGCCTGAAAAAACGCTGGTTTCCGCCATTATTTCTGGAATTCGCACCTCTCTGTGACTGAGCCAAGATGGCGAATCGCAGACATCACGTATGTGTGTGGGTCCACCAGGGCCCCCAAGGCTTATCCCTATGATCAATTTTTTGATCATTTGCTTTATCGTGACTGGCAGCGTCCGCAGCATTCTTTTTCGCTGTACAAACGGTTTGCCGCTCGCTATCCCTTTGAGGAAAGCTTTCTGAAAAAAATGGGAGTCGCCTGTGGTGGACCCACCGATAGCTTGCCTGAATAAGGCGATGACCATTCCGCTGGAAGGGGCCCCTTTCTTCAAGGACCCAGCTGATAGGAAGACAGAGGCTCTTTCCAGCGGCAGGCTCAGCTCTGCGGCCGGCCCTGGCGGAGCAATATCTGTCTGAGCGTATGGAGGAGCTCCAGAGTCATCTGGAATGTGGCCGCCTGATGGATGCGCCACAGAGAGCTGACTTTTTGCATCAGGGCTTCAAGTACCTTTGTGATGCGGCCGTGGATTTACTTCCTATGTTGTCCAGAATGGCGGTTTTTGCCGTCATCCTCAGACGGGTTCTTTGGTTACGCTCATGGTCCGGAGACCATGCGTCCAAAAAAGGTCTCACAGACCTCCCTTTTCAGGGTGGACGGCTATTCGGTCCATGTCTGGATGAGATCATTAAGGATTTCACAGGAGGTAAGAGCACTTTCCTCCCAGAGCCCCGGAGACGGGAGTTTTGCCGTAGACAGGGGCCCCCTCCCTCGGGTCAGAAGAGGTTTTTTCCCACCCTGGGCGCAGCCGGAAAAAGGGCCCATTCCGGTAAGGCAGCTGCAGGGGCCGGAAAACGGCAGTGGCAGCGCAAAACCGAAAAGGCGGAGGACAAGCCCTCCTCAGCCTGATGGGCTGCCCCCGCCAGGACTTTGGGTGGGGGGACGTCTGCTGGGATTCGCAGACCGGTGGCTTGCTCACATTCCCGACCGGTGGGTCCAGGAAGTAGTGTCCACCGGGTACAGGATAGAGTTCAACACTCTACCCCCAGACAGGTTCATCACATCGAACCTAGGGCTCCCGCAGGCATGCCGGGAGGCCCTCTTCGGGGCTCTCCAAGCACTCTCGGACCAAGGGGTGATTGTGCCAGTGCCTCCAATGGAGAGGTTTCGAGGTTTCTACTCAAACCTGTTCGTGGTCCCCAAAAAAGCGGGGGGGGGTCCGACCAGTACTGGACCTGAAGGCCCTGAACCAGTATGTGAAAGCGCGAAAATTCCGGATGGAATCTATCCGCTCTGTTGTGGCCGCCCTCCATCAAATGTACCAATTTGTCCACAGCATCAGCGTTTCCTTCGCTTTGCAGTGGGGGACCTCCATTATCCATTTGTGGCACTCCCTTTCGGTCTGGCCTCAGCCCCTCGAGTTTTCACAAAACTGGTAGCTCCAGTTCTGGCGTTACTGAGACAGAGAGGCATTGCGGTAGTAGCCTACCTCGACGACCTGCTCCTGCAAGGGGAGTCCGTCTCGGCTCTGGAGAAGAATGTGAGAATCACCATGTCTTCGCTGCGGGACTTCAGCTGGTTGCTCAACCTGCAGAAATTGACGGTCTCTCCATCTTTTCGCCTAGAATACCTGGGTCTGATTCTGGACACAGAACAGGCGAAGGTGTTCCTCCCTCCGGCCAAGTTGCTGTCGCTGCAGTCCGCAGTGCGCTCCCTACTGTCACACCGTCTGTCTTCATTACGATTCTGTATGCGGGTGCTGGGGCTCATGGTCTCGACTTTTGAGGCGATACCTTACGCCCAGAGTCACACTCGGCTTCTTCAGCGAGCAATCCTGTCTCGGTGGGACAGGTCTCCCCGGTCCTTGGACATTCTGATCAGCCTGAACTCCCAGACCAGGGCGTCTCTGACCTGGTGGCTTCGGGACTCGGCGTTGACTCAGGGGAAGTCGTTCCTGCCCTTTCGATGGGTGATTGTCACCACGGATGCCAGCCTTTCGGGCTGGGGCGGGGTCCTGGGACATCTTTCTGCCCAGGGCCGTTGGTCGACACAGGAAGCTTGTCTCCCCATCAATGTGCTGGAACTGAGAGCAATCAGATTATGTCTATCTCACTGGACAGTGAGGTTGCAGGGTCGTCCGATTTGAATTCAATCGGACAATGCCACAGCAGGGGCATATGTGAACCATCAGGGTGGCACGAGGAGTCCAGCGGCGGAGGCAGCCCTGATACTGCATTGGGCAGAACTCCACATTCCGGCAATCTCCGCCATTTACATTCCAGGCGTGGAAAACTGGCAGGCGGACTTTCTCAGTCGCCAGGCGCTGGACCCGGGAGAGTGGTCTCTCCACCCGGAGGTGTTAAACCAGATTTGCCACAGATGGGGGATACCAGACATGGATCTCATGGCGTCTCGGTTCAATCACAAGGTGGAGAACTTTGTGTCCAGAACGAAGGATCTGTTGGCAGTGACCACGGACGCTCTGGTGGCCCCCTGGGGCCGTTACCGCCTTCTGTACGCCCTCCCTCCGATAAAACTTCTACTGCGATTGATACGCAGGGTAGTAGCGGAGGGGATACCTATGATCCTAGGTGGCTCCAGATTGGCAATGGCGCATGTGGTATGCCGATGTGGTGCGAATGGTGGCAGTGGCCCGTCTTGCACCCTGCTTTACCCTCGCTGGCCTTGACGGCCTGTCTATTGAGTCCCAGGTATTGAGGGATAGGGGGGTCGCTGACTCCATGAACCCTACCTTGCTAAAAGTTTGCAAGATATACCACCGCACCTGCAGGGCTTACATAGCTTGGTGCGAAGCGGAGAGTCATAACCCTTGCTCTTATGTGGTGTCTAGGATACTGACTTTTTTGCAGCAAGGCCTGAACAAAAAATTGGCCTTGAGTACTCTCAAGGGCCAGATAACGGCTCTGGCGATTCTTTTTCAGAGACCTTTGGCTTCGCACTCACTGATTCGTACCTTTATACAAGGTGTGCGACATGTGGTGCCTCGGGTGAAGGCCCTGTGGGATTTGAATTTGGTGCTTTCTGTACTTCAGAAACCGCCCTATGAAAAAATCAGGGAGATTTCCCTACAGCTGCTGTCGCAGAAGGTGGCCTTTTTGGTAGCTATCACTTCCACCAGACGGGTTTCTGAGTTGGCAGCACTGTCGTGCAAGTCTCCCTACCTAGTCCTACACAAGGACAAGGCGGTCTTGCAACCCTCTCCTTTGTTTCTTCCGAAGGTGATTTCTTCTTTCCACATTAACGAAGATATTGTTTTTCCTTCATTGTGCCCATGTCCATCGCACCCAAAAGAAATTGAGTTGCATGCCTTGAAAGTAGTGAGGGCCTTACGAGTGTATTTAGCTGCTACAGCTTCTTTTCGGAAGTCTGATGCCTTATTTGTGCTGACAGAGGGTCCGCGCAAAGGTTTGGCGGCCTCGTCGGCTACTATCTCTCATTTAATTAGACGGGATGTGACCCACGCATATTCTGTTCGAGGCAAGGTTCCCCCCTTTCCCGTCACGGCTCACTCTACCCGGGCGGTTAGCACTTCCTGGGCTTTCAGACACCAGGCCTCGGTGTCACAGGTGTGCAAGGCAGCCACTTGGGCCTCGGTGCACACTTTTACTAAGTTTTATAAGGTTGATGTGTTAGCATCTTCGGATGCTGTTTTTGGCCGCAAAGTTTTGCAGGCGGCAGTGTAGGTGTGTTTGTTCCTTGGGTACCTGTTGGGTACAGTTGTTATTGTTTGCCCACCCCTCTTTTTGACACAGCTTTGGGACATCCCCACAAGTCAATGAAGAGCTGCGTCTGTCAGTGAACGTAGGAGAAATAGGGATTTTATTAAAACTTACCGTAAAATCCTTTTCTCCGAGTTCACTGACAGACACAGCACCCACCCCTCTGTGCTCTGTTTTTGGTACGGCTTGTGTACAAACTGCTGAGCTATGCTATGTGGAGGGTTTATGTGGGAAGAGAGGATGGCCCCATGGGAGGTGCCAGCTGTTCTTTTCCCTGCCTAGTTAACTCCTAGTGGGACAAGCATAAACCCCACAAGTCAATGAAGAGCTGTGTCTGTCAGTGAACTCAGAGAAAAGGATTTTACGGTAAGTTTTAATAAAATCCCTTTTTTTCTGTTACGTTCACTGACAGACGCAGCCTTCTTTGACATGTGGGTTATATGCAGATCCTACTAGGAGTTAACTAGGCAAAAAGAAAGAAAGAAAGCAAGCTGGCCCCTCCCAGGGGGCCGTCCTCTCTCTCTCCCTTATAACCCCCCCCCGTCTCTGCTCAGCATATCAGTTTTAATATGCCTAGTGCAAGGAGTTGACCTGGCTCCCTTATGGGACCTGTAGTTTAGATTTTTCTGCTACCGCTTTTTTATTTTTTCAAGCTATCTGATGAAGACTTCTATCAAGTAGCCGGCTGGGGCATAGAGGATAACTTGCATCCTGCAATTTCCCCAGCACGGCCGACCGATGCGAGCTAGTCCTATGCTGAGGCGGGACCCGCCGCATCGTGCCCGTTCCGTGCGAGCGGCCAGTGGGTGACCCCCACTTACGCCCGGTGACCGGACTCTGTGCCTGTCCAGGGGCTTGGCCTGCAGCATCCCTTTCCGGATGGGAAGGAAGGTCTGCGACCGGGTGGCTACCCGCTACACCCGTCGGAGTGGTGAGTGACCCCCCTCTTCCCCCCTTGGGGGTGCGGAGGGGGCGCTGGGCGTACTGTGACGATTTTAGGCCGACCGGTGGAGGGTGGTCACTGGGCTAGTGTCCCTCTGGGTGTCCTCACCCCCCCCCCCCGCTCCGCACCCCGTTCTAAAAACGCATCTGTGCGTTTTGTACCGCCATGCGGCGTTCCGCCGTCATTTTGCCATAGCCATTTTGCTGAGGGTTTCCCTATAGTGCCAGTGGCGGCCATTTTCTTGTAGTCGCGGGCTGTATACAGGCTTTTGGCCTTTTGTGGATGGCATCGGCGGCCATATTGGATGTCCCTGGAGCAGTGTAAAACGTGCTGCTGCCGTTTTACTTTCCTTTTTAGTGGGACAGCGTGGCTGAAGACAAACGGCGCTTCTTTCTGGCGGTCCTGGTTTATGCACTCCTGCTGGGAGCAGTTCTGTGGGCACAAAAACAGCAACTATAGCTGGGCCTTCCCTGGGGTGTGGTAGCGGTGGGTGCAGTCCTCCTGGGGTCTCCCTGGCATTCTGTGGGGCGGTGGTGGGGCTGCATTGTGGGGGTGTCAGTCCATTTTTTGCTAAAGTTGACTGTCATTTTCGGTGGTGCGATGGCAGATGATCCTGCAGCCCTTCTGAGGAGGAGTCAGCGGCAGCGCAGCCTGCGCTGGGGGCACTGGTGTCCTTTGATCAGTTGAGGGCAGTGTTTGGGGAATTTCTTCCCCGGGTGGGGCCGAGCAATGCTCTGGGGGCCCCTAAAACACGCCCGCCTCCCCCTTGTTCCTCAGGGGAGGAATCTGAACCAGAGGTGGCCTCGGGGGTCAGGGACCCCCGTGGAGCTCTCAGAGGGTGAGCTGGTACCCTCAGACAACGAAGAGGACCATGGGGCCTCAGTTGCATGTGAAAAACGTGGTATCCTCACTGATTTCTAATATCCGTGCGTCATTGCGAATGGCAGCGTCCGCAGAATTCCTTTGCTCTACCTAAACGCTACGCTATCCCTTTGAGGATAGTTTCATAAAGAAGTGGGCGTCCCCCACAGTGGACCCTCCGGTGGCTCGCCTGAACAAGGCGACGACCATTCCATTGGAAGGGTTCCCCTCGTTTAAGGAACCAGTCGATAGGCGGACGGAGGCAGTGTCTAAGGCACTTTTCCTGTTGGCTGGATCAGCCATGCAGCCGGCCCTGGCATCTGCCATGGCGGCGCAATATCTGTCTGAATGTATGGCAGAGCTGCTGCAATGATTTGGACTGCGTCAGGACACTGGACATGTCACAGAAGGCAGACCATTTGTTTCAGGGTATTCGGTACCTGTGTGAAAGGGGGGGGGGGGGGTCAGGCCAGTTCTGGACCTAAAGGCGCTAAACCACTTTGTGAGAGCGCAAAAATTTCGGATGGAATCCATCTGTTCGGTCGTGGCCGCCCTGCACCAAGGGGAGTTCATGGCGTCTCTGGATATCAGGGACGCGGATCTCCACGTCCCCACTTGTCTCCGGCACCAGCGCTTTCTGCGCTTTGCGGTGGGAGACCTTCACTACCAATTTGTGGCACTTCCCTTCGGTCTGACCTCGGCTCCCCGGGTGTTCACCAAGCTATTGGCCACGGTGCTGATGCTACTGAGGCAGAGGGGCATTGCGGTGGTAGTGTACCTCGACGACCTGCTCCTGAGAGCGGAGTCTGCTTTGGCTCTGGAGGAGAATGTGGCTATCGCCATGACCTCGTTACAGGACTTCGGCTGGCTGATCAATCTGCAGAAGTCGACATTGACACCGTCCTGTCGCATGGAATATCTGGGTCTGATCCTGGACACGGAACAGGCAAAGGTGTTCCTACCTCCAGCCAAGTTGCTGACTCTGCAATCAGCGGTGCGAACCCTGCTGTCACGCCGGTTGACTTCCTTACGGTTTTGTATGCGGGTGTTGGGGCTCATGGTTTCAGCCTTCGAGGCAGTCCCTTACGCCCAGAGTCACACTCGGCTACTTCAGCGAGCGATTATGTCTCGGTGGGACAAGTCCCCACTGTCCCTGGACCAGGTAATCAGGTTAGATTCTCAGACCAGAGGGTCGTTGACATGGTGGCTTCGGGCCCCGGCCCTTTCGTTGGGGAAGTCCTTTCTCCCCCTGAATTGGTCGATAGTCACGACGGACGCCAGCCTATCGGGGGGGGGGGGGTCCTGGGACAGTTGTCTGCACAGGGCCGCTGGTCAGCGCAGGAATCTCTCCTTCGGATCAATGTGCTGGAGCTGAGGGCGATCAGGCTCTGCCTCTCCCACTGGATCGAGAGATTGCACGACCTCCCGGTTCGGGTCCAGTCGGACAATGCCACGGCAGTGGCTTATGTGAACCATCAGGGTGAAACGAGGAGCTCGGCAGCAGCTCTCATTCTGTGATGGGCAGAACTTCACGTGCCAGCGATCTCCGCCATCTACATTCCGGGCGTAGAAAACTGGCAGGCGGACTTCCTCAGTCGCCAGATGCTGGATCAGGGGGAATGGTCCCTACACCCAGAAGTGTAAAGCCAGATTTGCCACAAGTGGGGCACGCCAGATGTGGACCTAATGGCGCCTCGGTTCAACCACAAAGTGAAAAACTTTGTGTGCAGGACAAGAGATCCGTTGGCGGTTGCCACGGACGCACTGGTAGCGCCTTGGGGTCGGTACCGTCTTCTGTATGCCTGTCCTCCCATCAAGCTTTTACCACGGCTACTGTGCAAGGTGGAAGCGGAGGGGATTCCGATGATCCTGGTGGCTCCGGATTGGCCTCGGCGTCCTTGGTACACCGACGTGGTGCGAATGGTGGCAGATGTTCCCTGGCATCTTCCGCTGCACGAAGATCTTTTGTCTCCGGGACCCATCTTTCACCCTGCTTTACCCTCGCTGGCTTTGACGGCCTGGCTATTGAGTCCCAGGTGCTGAGGGATCGTGGTGTAGCTGAATCCGTGAGCCCCACTATGCTGAAAGCGCGCAAGTGTACTTCGTGCAAGATTGATCATCGCACCTGGAAGGCTTATAGTGCCTGGTGTGAGGCGGGGGGTTGGAATCCCCCGCTCTTATGTTGTGTCCAGGGTCCTGACTTTTTTTTTGCAGCGGGGCCTGGATAAAAAATTGGCTTTGAGTACTCTCAAGGGTCAGATTTCGGCTCTGGCGATCCTCTTTCAGTGGCCTTTGGCGTCACATTAGTTGATTCTTACATTTGTACAAGGTGTGCGCCATGTGGCTCCTCAGGTACGGTCGCCGATGGCACCATGTGATTTGAATTTGGTGCTTTCTGTGCTGCAGAAGCCACCGTATGAGAAGATCAGGAATATTCCCTTACAATTGTTGTCGCAGAAAGTGGCTTTCTTGGTGGCCATTACATTCGCTAGGCGGGTGTCTGAGTTGGCAGCGTTGTCCTGCAAGTCTCCTTACTTGGTCCTTCACAAGGACGTGGCGGTCTTGCGCCCGTCTCCTTCGTTTTTACCAAAGGTGATTTCTTCTTTTCACGTTAATGAAGATACTGCTCTTCCTTCGTTGTGTCCGCATCCTTCACATGCAAAGAATTTGAGTTACATTCATTGGATGTTGTGAGAGCTTTGCGAGTGTATTTGGCGGCTACAGACTCTTTTCGGAAGTCTGACGCGTTGTTTGTGCTGACGGACGGTCCGCGTAAAGGAATGGCGGCCTCGTCGGCTACTGTTTCCCGTTGGATCAGACAGTGACCCATGCGTATTCTGTTCGGGGCAAGGTACCTCCTTTCCCAGTGACGGCTCATTCCACCAGGGCTGTTGGCACTTCCTGGGCTTTCAGACACCAGGCCTCGGTGTCACAGGTGTGCAAGGTGGCTACCTGGGCCTCGGTGCACACGTTTACTAAGTTTTATAAAGTTGATGTGTCAGCATCTTCGGATGCTGCTTTTGGCCGTAAAGTTTTACTTGCGGCAGTGTAGGCACAGCTGGCGCCTCCTGAGAGGTTTCTGTTGGGTACAGTTGTTGTCGTTTACCCACCCCTCTTTTATGACACAGCTTTGGGACATCCCCACATGTCAAAGAAAGCTGCGTCTGTCAGTGAATGTAAGAGAAAAAGGGATTTTATTAAGACTTACCGTAAAATCCTTTTCTCTGAGTTCACTGACAGATGCAGCACGCGCCCCTCTGCATTGTGTTTGTACGGCTTGTTACGAACTGATTTGCTGAGCAGAGCAGGGGGGTTATATGGGAGAGAGAGAGGACGGCCCCCTGGGAGGGGCCAGCGTGCTTTCTTTTTGCCTAGTTAACTCCTAGTAGGATCTGCATATAACCCACATGTCAAAGAAGGCTGCGTCTGTCAGTGAACTCAGAGAAAAGGACTTTACGGTAAGTCTTAATAAAATCCCTTCTTTTCTTCTTCCCTCTTTGTATGGGCCCCATTGTTCTAGGTCGGTATGGTCCCAAGGTCGTTTACATTCCCCCCCGTCTCCTTTTCCTGATGCAGACTAAAAGGGTCAGGATTGGATCATGGAATGTCAGGGGACTGGGTAACTCGGTAAAGAAATCTGCAGTTTACCTATATGGATGTGCAGCAGGTTACTCTGTCTGCAGGAGATGCATTTTATACGGGACACTATCTCCCCACAAGGGGACAAAAGATTCCCCAAAGACTACCATTCAACCCACATGTCCTACTCAAGAGATGTGAGTATCTTGGTGAAGGGTGGTGTGCAGTTCTCCTGCAGACGGGAGTAAAATTGATAAATATGGCTGGTATATTGTTTTGCACTGTTTAATAGAGAACATAGAAATCATTTTAGTTAATATATATATGTTCCGCCACCATTCAGAGTGGAAATATTCTATGAGATTGCTGAATTTACATTGGACAGGGCCCATATCCCAATAATAATGGTAGGGGACTTTAATATGGTCATTGACAAGGGCATGGATAGACTTCCTCCGAGGAAAAAGAAGGGTGAGCAGTCAAAAAGCAAACTCTCCCAATTTATGGAGGAAACAGGCTTGTCAGACTCTGAAGAACTCGAAACCCAGAGGCAAGACAATGTACCTGTCAATCGTCCATGTATGCTACTTTATCGAGGATTGATTTTGTTTTGGGAAATGAGGAAGCTTCACATTTAATTAATGACGTTTGTTATCTGCCCAGATTTGTCAGATCATTCCCCTCTCCTGCTGTCAGTAGACTTGGGGAGGCCCCGGGTTAAAAGGGATTGGCCCATATTGGCTTGAATTAATAGAGGAACCTGATGGTATATTTGTAGCATTAGAGGAGTTTATATAGACAAACACGGGCACAGCATCGGTAGAGATGACATGGGATATGTTAAAAGCGTATCTCTGGGACTTGCTGATACAGCAGGTTGCCAGAATTAAAACTAAATCAAAAAGATGAGAGGAGTCAATCAGGACAGAGGTTTGAAAGGGCAGAGAGCCAGTATATTAATGATCCCACAAGGGAAAATTATAGCATTTTAGTAGATCGGCAACAAGCATATACAGTTGTGTTCAAAATTATTCAACCCCCAATGCTGTAAATGGTTTTAGGGAATTTAGTGTACATTTGTAATTGTATTCTGAATGAAATCCTACAAGGACTTCTTAAAGAACCATATGCAACTAAAATGACATCAATTAGTTTTGTAATACAGTAGTAAATGTTTCTTTTGTGAATTCTTCATTGACATAATTATTCAACCCCTTAAAGACTACCACTCTGAAGAACAGAGGTTCAATGAAGTGTTTTCAATCAGGCATTGAAAACACCTTTGGATATCAGGGAGCAGCAATAAAGCCTAATAAGCCCCAATTAGGCAGCTTTAAAACGACTGTGATACTCAGCTCCTCCTAGACATTTACTGGTGTGGTTACATACATGGTGAGGTCAAGAGAATGGTCCAGGAAGACAAGAGAACAGGTGATTACTCTTCACAGGAAGGGCAATGGCTATAAGAAGATTGCAAAGATGTTAAACATACCAAGAGCATAACAGACTCGTCTTTGAAGTCATGGGTGTAGACTGTTTAGAAAAGAGTCAAGGAGTCGTCAGTGTGCCCCTGAAAAGAGGTGAGATGTGAAGTCCATCGCGTGTCGTCAGCTTCAGTCGTAGAAGAAAGACGGTGCTGGTCCATCGCAAAGTTGTCACGGGAAACGGAACTTAAACGCTTACTACGAAGGATACCACAGAGAACCATACAAATTGTAGAAACGTTAGAAGAATATCGGTAACGGGAAGGACACTTCTCATTAGTGGACAAGAGAACAGAAGGACCTGGTAAGAGAACTGGAGTGGTACATACATTGG
>BLSH010051826.1:289266-299332 GCA_018402905.1 Glandirana rugosa
CATGGTTGCAGATTAAAGGCTGGAACATTTTGAAGTGGCCATCGCAGTCACCAGACTTAAATCCGATTGAGAACCTCTGGTGGGACTTAAAGAAAGCAATTGCAGTGCGCAAGCCTAAGAATGTGACTGAACTGGAGGCTTTTGCCCATGATGAATGGGCGAAGATACCCGTAGATCGCTGCAAGACACTTGTGTCAAGCTATGCTTCACGTTTAAAAGCTGTTATAACTGTAAAAGGATGTTGTACTAAGTACTAAGATTGAATGTCACTTGGGGGTTGAATAAAACTGATAATGATGTGAGCTCAGAAAAGACATTTGTGGTTATTTCATTATAAATGTTATGTTATATTTGTCTGACCTACACGTGCCTCTTTGATTTAATTGTAAGCAGGATGACTGAATGATCATAATCAATGTCAAACCGACCAAAACAATCAATTTCAGTGGGGGTTGAATAATTTTGAACACAACTGTAGATGAGCATTATTGAGGAGGGAGGAGAATAGGAGGCTGACTGTAAAACAAAAGTCTTTTGTGGAGGGGGAGAGTGTGGGCAGAACCCTGACCTTTTTAATTAGAGCCAACTCTGTCCCATTAGTACAAACCCCAGAGGGAGGGATCATTTCAGATACTCTCGGGATCACGAAGATATATAAGGAATTCTACAAGAATCTCTATAAAGCCCAGGATACAGGAGTAGATGGCAGGATGGTGGAATTTCATATAGGCTAATATCATTGCTACGCTCCCATATTAAGATCTTCGCGAAAGTTCTGGCCAGTAGGTTAAATAAAGGTTATCCAGAAACGTTGTAAATAGTGCTAATTCAAAATTTTATTTTATGATACAAATATAAAAGAGAACATCAAATATAAAATCCGTCGCACCTGGTAGTATACATTACAGTACTACTATGTATGTATTATATTATGTATTTTGTAGGCATTGTTTCATAAAAATGTATTTGTTCGGATTATTCCAATCAACTGTATCCCAGTGGTAGTACTGTAATGTATACTACCACGTGTGACAGATTTTATATTTGCTGTTTTCTTTTATATTTGTATCATAAAATAAAATTTTGTGTATTCAGTAGTTCTCTTTGGATGCTATTAAGGCATTCAACAGCCTAAATTGGGGTTCTCTCTGGCGGATTTAGAGGGATTTAGGTTCGGTCCTACCTTCATAGGATGGATTAAAGCATTATACAATGACCCCAGTTGCCAAAGTCCAGGTCAATGGCGGTATGCATCGGGGGGTTTCAGCTTATGCCCATTATCGCCCCTGCTCTTTGCTCTTGCAATTTAGCCCCTGGCGGTGGCAATAAGATCATCCCCGGGCCTGAGAGGGTTTCCTAGGACCCATGGAGACGAGAGAATCGCTCTATATATAGACAATTGCTGTTACTGGGAGATTCCCAAACCTCACTAGTATCTGCAATACGTTTAGTCAAGAACTTTGGGTCCTTTTCGGGCCTACAGATCAATTGGGAGAAGTTTGTTACAGGTGGACCCTTCCAATGTCCCATTACCTAGTGAAGTGTCCAAGGTCGTTGTGGCTGACAAGATGAAGTAATTAGGCATTACATTTACAAGAGACTCGAAATACTTCCTGAAGGATAATATGACCCCTCTGCTGAATAAATGTAAGAATAATGGAGAGCTATGGAGACAATTGCCTTTATCAATGGCTGGGAGGTGTAACGTGATCTGAATGGTATGGCTTCTGCCGCTATTGTACCTGCTGCATAACTCCCCAGTCTGGATCCACAAGAGTTGGTTCCAGAGAATAGATGCACTCTTCAGAGTACTAATTTGGAAGGGGAGAACCCCAAGAATTTGCTTGGCCATTCTCCAACTCCAAATAAATGACGAGGTTTGGCCCTCCCCCATCCCAGAAACTACTTTCTGACATCACAACTACAGCAGCTGGCCGGGATGTGGGGTGCAGGGTGGTTCTCATGGGAATAGTCTCCTAATGCTGAAATGCACTCCACACGGATCAGTCATGGAAGCACTGGAGGCAGAGTCCTTTGCACCTGGGATTCCAACACTAAAATTCATTATGAAGACTTGGTCGCTAGTTTTAGAAGCACATGGGGTATAAAGGCCTTATGATACACACCCCATAATGGGGTAACAATACATTGAAAGAAATAGGGACCATATGGGAATGGAAGAACAAGGACATTGTTTGTCGCCCAGCTATACGTAGATGGCCATATGAAATCATTCATGGACCTGAGAGAGGAATACGAGATCCCAAGACACTCCTATAAATATTTACAGATTAGGCACGCCATGACCAAACAGTATGAGAACTCAAGGGTGGAAGTGGAAGACATGCCCATACTACAAACAGTGATAAAACCAAGCCCAGTCAAGAGTTTAATATCTAAACTGTATGTAAGCATGGGAAAGGGGATGGGAGAAACCCTTTAGATAAAAGCAAAATGGGAAAAGGATATTGGGCCTATGAACAAGAAACAATGGAGAGATATTTTGGGATCGTGTTCGCGGGTGTCAATGGCTCCATCCTAGAGAGCTTCACAACTTTTCTCTCCTCGCCTTTCAGGACAACACCATGGAGAGAGCGCAGCTCCACCTCTTGCAGGAAACACTGCTGTGTCAACGCCCCTTTAAAAGCGGCCGCTTCCACCTGCCGTCAGTCTTAGTGTTTCCTCCATCATGGTGGAAGCGCTGCTGGGGAACTAAGAGGGGAGCTGCGTTCTCCTAGATGGAGGAGGGTAGTCTCTCTGAAATGGGTACCTTGGGCCAGCCCAGCACCTCCTTGATCGAGTAGGGGGTGCTCCGGTGTCCTCTCCTTCTCTGGCTCATAGGAGTGATGGCCAGCTGGGGGTCCCTGCCCCTGGAGTCTGGGGCCGTGGTTGCTGTGTGCATACCGAGCAGGGGCTCGGTATGTCGGACTGAATCCCGGAGCAGTGCGTGACGCCGCTTCCGGGGGCGGGGCTTCCGGAGTGGGCGTAGCGGCGAGTAGTTCCGGCCACTGGAACGCAGGAGGAAGGGGAGGGTCCGCTGGCTGGGGCTTCCATCCGGCTTCAAAGCGTGGAGACGCCGGAAGGAGATTTTAAAAAAGAGCCATGGACGGTTTCAGCGGTGCGGCAATGGAGGTCCAGGTCATGGAGATGGCGGATGTAGGCGCCTCTAACCCCAGCCAGGCCCAGGTAAGAGAGGTTCAGTGGTAGCCTCTTATCTTATGGGCTGTGTGGTATTGTTTGGTAGTCACTTAAAATCCTGCAGCTGTCTGTTGGAGGTTACTTCCTTCCAACAGCACAACAAGGACAAGGCTCTTGAGGGGGCTCTTCTTTTCCTCACGGGTTCTTATGCTCTCTCTTTTGGTTGGTGGTGGGAGCTTCCCTTGTGGTTCGAGATTCTAGAAGGGGGCTTATTAGATTATTACTGTTAATGTCTTGTAGGGCAAAGCCACTGCCAAATCAGAAAAGGCTCCCGGGAGGAAGTGTCCCACTTGTAAAAACCCTTTAAGGGACTCATGGCCCAAGGTCCATTGAAGGGCTCGTGAAAGAAGAGACCTCGCAAGAGTGTAAGGAGCTCCTCGTTTCTGTAAGGAAAGAGCTGGCAGATACACTGGGGTCTGTACGCTCCCTAATTAAGAAGGGGTCTGTACAGAGCCGGAGCCCACTATCCGAACCTCTGCCATCCACCTCTGGTCAAGATGAGGAAGATTCAGAGGAGGAAAGAAGTAGCATTCCTCTTTCTGTGGGACACTCAGAGGAGGAAGAGGTTGAAGAAGAGGGCAAATCCTCTCGCTACAAACTCTTTTTGGAGGAAGTAGAAGAGTTGCTTAAAGCTATTTACTCCACGCTACAGATTCAGGAGAAGAAAAAACACTTATCTGTGCACGATAAAATGTATTGTGGTTTGGAGGGTATAAAGCACAGAGTATTTCCGGTGCATAAAACGGATACCATTAAAAAAGAATGGAATGATCCGGAAAGGGGTCAGTTCTTCTCAAGATCTCTTAAGAGGTGTTTTCCATTTGATGAGGAAGAGTGCTGCGTATGGAATAAAAGACCAAAAATTTACGCGGCTTTTTCCCAAGTCTCTAGGAAAACTGACTTCGCTTTTGAAGACATGGGGGTCCTCAAAGATGCTATGGACAAGAGAGCGGATTCCCTCCTCGAAAAAGCCTGGGATTCTTCTTTGTCCAATCTAAAACCAGCCATGGCCGCCACAGTAGTGGCAAGAAATTTAGAATGTTGGATCGAGAAGCTACAGGGGCATGTGGTGGCCGGCACCTCCAGGAAAGATCTGTTGGAGTCCTTTCCTACGCTCCTTAAAGCTGTTAAGTATATGGCAGATGCCTCTGCAGAGTCCATCAGGATGACAGCAAGATCCTCTGCCCTTATTAATTTGGCAAGAAGAGCCTTGTGGCTTAAGACTTGGTCAGGTGATTCTGCATCAAAGGTTAAATTGTGCGGAATACCGTTTACAGGGGAATTACTCTTCGGCCAAGGATTGGAATCAGTCCTAGACCGTACGGCGGATAAAGAGAAAGCCTTCCCGCAAAAGAAGAAGGTGGTTGCGGCGAAAAAGAGTTTTTGTCATTTTCAACAGTCCCATAAGGGAAAGGAGCAGAAGAAAACATGGGTTCCTCTGAAAGGAAGAGGCAGAGGAGGGGTGCTCTTCAGAGCCCCGGAGCAAAGCTCCAAAAAACAATGACAGTCGCCTCCCAGTAGGAGGAAGGCTGCAGGCCTTCCTTCAAACCTGGAGGGAATCAATATCAAGCCCATTTGTGATCAGAGTATTCGAGAAGGGCTACGATCTGGAATTCTTGCGGGTCCCCCCACAAAGGCTATATATAACAAAATTACAAAAGGATCAGGAAAAAGCCCTGGCTATGATGTCCCTTCTAGGGGAACTGAGACAACAGGGTGTGATAATCCAGGTCCCAGAAGAGCAGAAGGGGAGGGATTTTATCTCCATGTCTTCCTGGTGAAAAAACCATCAGGAAATTTTCGATTAATCTTGAATCTCAAGATATTGAACAGGTCCATCAAGTACAAGACTTTCAGGATGGATACCATCTTTTCAGTCAGAAATCTGCTCACTCGCAAGTGTTTTATGAGGTCGATCGACCTAAGGGATGCGTATCTGCACATCCCTATAGCAGATTCCTCCCAGAAATTTCTGAGGTTAGCGGTAGACTTCCGGGGAGTGATAAGCCATCTGCAGTTCAGAGCTTTTGCCCTTCTGTCTCTCGCCTCCCCCAGAGTATTCACCAAAGTGTTAGCAGAAGCCCTGGAGCCTCTGAGGATGAGGGGAATTTCGATAGTACCGTATCTCGACGATTGCTACTATTCGCAGAAGTCTAAGTCTTGACCAATTTGCAGATAACCTTAGCGCACCTGAACAATCTCGGTTGGCTTATAAATCACCAGAAGTCGAACCTAATACCCACACAGCGGATACGGTTCTTGGGGTATGAGATAGATTCGAGGTGTCAGAGAATTTATCTCCCAGAAGAGAAGTTGGTGAAGATTCATCAGGCCTTGAAGACTATTCAATCCAACCTGCAAGTATCAGTGAGAGACGCAATGTCAGTATTGGGACTGTTTACAGCAACAATCCCGGCAGTCCAGTGGGTCAGGTTTCACGCTCGGCGGGTTCAATGGGACATACTAAAAAATTGGTCCCACCAGCAGCCCCTAGAGAAAAAAATAAGGATAAGCACAAGAGATCTCTGTGGTAGTGGGGAGACCGAAAGAATCTCTCACAGGGGCTGCCTTGGTGCTTGTCTCCAACTCAGCATCTAACAACGGATGCGAGTGCCTGGGGATGGGGAGCCCATATGGGGGGGCCCAGGGCGAGTGGTCAAGAGCAGACAGCAGAAAGTCTTCCAATTGGAGAGAGTTGAATGCAGTTCATTTAAGCCTGCTGACTTACCACAATCCCTAAAGAACCAACATGTCTTGGTGCTGTCGGACAACATGACAGCAGTCTTATACCTTACGAAGTAGGGAGGGACAAGAAGCAGCTTGCTCATGGATCTAGCCTTCCGGATACTCTCTTGGGCAGAAGCAAATCTGGCCTCGTTGTCCGCGGTCCACTTAAAAGGGACGCACAACCTGTTGGCGGACCTTCTCAGCAGGAGAAGAATAAAAGAGTCAGAATGGGTACTGAATCAGGAAGTGTTCGGGATGATTTCAGAGGAGTGGGGTCAACCAGAGGTGGATTTATTTGCAAATCAAGACAAATCGAAGGCTCAAATTCTTTTCTCTAAGGAGGGAAGACAGGGCAGTGGGGCTAGATGCGTTAGCCCACGCATGGAAATACCCTTTGTCTTACGCCTTTCCCCCGTTGCAATTAATCCCACGGGTCGTGGAAAAATTCAGAAGGGAAGAAACAGACCTAATCTTGATTGCACCCTTCTGGTCCAAAAGGCCCTGGTACGCCAGCCTCCTAAATCTGGCAGTGAAACCTCTGTGGAGGCTACCAATCGGGAGGGACCTCCTGAGTCAAGAGGACTTGTATCACCCAGACCCGGCTCGGCTCAGACTCGCAGCCTGGTTTCTGAAGAGAGGACCTTCTGAAGCAAAAGGGCATGTCAAAGAAACTGCTCGACACTCTTTTGACAAGCTGGAAAAAAAGTCACTAGGTCCATATACTTTAAAGCCTGGAAGTGCTACAACACCTGGTGTTCCAGCAAAAACTTTGTTTTAAAAAATTTGATTTCGGTTTTAGAATTTCTCCAGGAAGGCATGGAGAAAGGTCTGGCGGCAAGTACGCTCAAAACACAAGTAGCTGCCCTATCAGTGTTCCTAGAGAAAACCCTATCTAAGGAGCCTCTGACAATTCGTTTTTTCAAAGCTTTGGCCAGGGTTAGGCCGGCAGAAGTTTTCCCAAACTGGGACTTATCTTAGTTTTACAGGGTCTTACCAAGAGTCCGTTTGAACCTCTAGAACAAGCAAGAGTGAACTGTCTTACATTAAAAAGCATCCTCTTAGTAGCAGTGACCACAGCTCGTAGGATTAGTGAGCTTCAAGCCTTATCTACAACAGAGCCTTTTTTCAGACGCTTTGAAGATAGAATTATCTTAAGGAAGGATCCGGGATTCCTCCCTAAAGTAGCCTCTGCTTTCCATCGTACTCAGGAGATCGTACTTCCAACTTTCTGTTCAAAACCATTAGGACCTTGTGAGGAAGTCTTTCACACCCTGGATGTCAGGAGATGCCTCCTAAGGTATCTAGAGGTGACGAAAGACCTGAGAGAGTCGTCATCCCTGTTTGTCCTGTTTTCAGGAACTCGTAAAGGGAAGAGGGCATCAAAAAGCACCCTAGCCAGGTGGCTGAAGCCAGCAATAAGAGAAGCTTATCTGGCTAATGGCAGTGAACCGCCGGTGGGAGTGCTACCACACTCCACAAGGGCAGTGGCAACTTCCTGGGCTGAGAAGGTGGGGGCCTCGCCGGAACAAATCTGTAAGGCAGCCACTTGGTCCAGTTTTTCTACCTTCATAAGGCACTACAGGCTAGATCTCTTGTCAGCAGCAGATCAGTCCTTTTGGCAGGAAGTTCCTGCAAGCTGTGGTCCCGCCCTGAAGTAAGTGCTCGGTTATCATCTCCGTGGTGCTGTCCTGAAAGGTGAGGAGAGAAAAAACCTTAGTTAGACTTACCGGTGACGGTATTTCTAAGAGCCTTTCAGGACAGCAGCTACTTCCCTCCCTAAGTTTATTGGGGGGATATGAATGTGTAAACTCGCATATCATGTCTCTGGTTTATATCTTCCAGCATGTCGGAGGAAAACTGTGGAACGACTGGCGTCTGCTTTTAAAGGGGCATTGACACGGCAGTGTTTCCTGCAAGAGGTGGAGCTGCGCTCTCTCCATGGTGCTGTCCTGAAAGGCTCTTAGAAATACCGTCACCGGTAAGTCTAACTAAGGTTTTTCCTACTACATAGGGTGTAGTATACTACATAGGGTGTTAGCGCGAGTGGGGTGATGCTCCAACGGGGAGGGTGAGGAGGGGAGGAGGTAGGTGGAAATGAAATATTTATACAATGTGTCTGTTTTTTTTTTTTTGTTTTTTTTTTCTTTGTTTTCACTTTTTCACTTCTCTTTGTATAGCAAGAAAAACTCAAAGTATATATATATAAAAGTAATGAGAGTGGCGCTCACATATATAGATATTTAGAAACATAATATGCAAATTATAAATAAAGCCAATGTGACAAATCCCAACATCAAAAAGTTTTTCACTGTCAAATTTCTGTAATCTTCATCACTTGGGCCGAATTGTTGCTTTCATTACTTATTTAGAATCTTTGGTTATGGTGGCCCCACACAGTAACCAGTATAGCCCTCTTAGTCACAACATCACTTTAATATGGCAAGGTAGCAATCCTACCTTGGATACAATATAAATCATCCTATGACCATTTACTACGTGCAAGGTTTTTATTGTGAATATTATTTGTTATTTTTAATAATCTGTAGTCAGTAGGTGTTTCCTATATACCTGATTCACACTGGTTCGACATACGGCTCTGACTTGGGGAGCACATGTCGCATGACGTGTATAAATCAATGTTTCCCTATGAGAGCCCATTGATTTCAATGTAAGTCACATCCAAGTTGGATCATCGTCTTAACTGAGCCGACTTGTGGCATGCAATTTGTACTTGGGAAACTCAACACCAAATTAAACAAAAAATAAAAACAGCGTGGGGTCCCCCCCAAGACCATACCAGAACCTTATCCGAGCACATAGGCTGGCAGGTCGGGGGGGGGGGGCATACCAGGCCACATGCTTTCAATATGCAGGGGAGTGCTTTGGTGCAGGGGGGCTCTGTGCCTCCCACCCTAAAGCACCTTGTCCCCATATTGATGGGGACAAGGGCCTCGTCCTGATAACCCTGGGCTGTGGTTGTGTGGGAATCTGCAGGCGGGGGCTTATCGGAATATGGAAGCCCCTTTTAACAAGGGGGCCCCCAGATCCTGGTCCTCCATCCTATGTGAATGAGTATGGGGTGCATTGTACTCCTACTCATTCACCCAAAAAAGTGTCAAAAATAAATAAAACCCGTACGCAGGTTTTTGACAAAGTTCTTTATTAAAGTAGCTCCATCATGTCTTCTCCCTCCGATTTTCTTGCTGCGCTGATGTCTTCTTCCATTGGTTCTTCTCTCTCCGCTGTCTTCTGCCTCTGGCTCTTCCTCCAGTTCTTCTATCCCCGCTGTCTTCTTCCTCTGGTTCTTCTCCCGATGCTAGCTCCTGCTGATGTGTTAGCCCAGGTGTGTGGCATTACTTATATAGCCATGGGGGTGTAACCATCCCTTGACGTAATCCGGAGACCCCGCCGCTTGTGATGCCACCGCCCGGCGCTAGCATCTGTAGAAGAACTGGAGAAAGAACCAGAGGAAGAAGACAGCGGAGAGAGAAATACCTGAGGAAGAACCAGAGGAAGAAGACAGCACAGCAGGAAGAAGACCTCACCAGAGAGAGAAGAACCCAGAGGGAGAAGACACGGAGCTACTTTAACCACTTCAATACCATGCACTTAGAACACTTCCCTACCAGACCAATTTTCAGCTTTCAGTGCTTTTGCATTTTGAATGAAAATTGTGCGGCCGTGCAACGCTGTACCAAAACTAGATTTTTATAATTTTGTTCCCACAAATAAAGCTTTCTTTTGGTGGTTATTTGACCGCCTCTGGGGTTTTTATTTTCTCCTATCGTTCACTGACAGACACAGCTCATCATGACGTGTGGGGTTTATGCTTGTCCCACTAGGAGTTAACTAGGCAGGGAAAAGAAACAGCTGGCCCCTCCCATGGGGGCCGTCCTCTCTTCCTACATAAACCCCCCTCATAGCATAGCTCTTCAGTTCTTATGCCTAGTTTGCAAGGAGTTGACCTGGCCTCCCTTTAGGGGAATTTGTGGTCATTTTTGTGACAATTTTTATTTTACATTTTCTTTTCTCCTTACGTTCACTGACAGACGCAGCTTCTTCATTTACTTCATGGGGTTTTATGTTCGTCCAACTAGGAGTTAACTAGGCAGGGAAAAGATCAGCTGGCCCCTGAAATAAA
>BLSH010051826.1:310795-323992 GCA_018402905.1 Glandirana rugosa
ATATATATATATATATATATATAAAATTTTATTTTTTTTATTTTTTTTTTTTTTCGTGTGGGGTTTCCCCTCACAATCCATACCAGACTGAAGGTTTTTTTTAGTTTTGGCGTGGGGTCCCCTCCACTCAAGATTCATAACAGACTTAAAGGGCCTGGTATTGTCTAATCCCATTCATTGAAGTCTCATGGAAGTCTGACATGAAGTTGCCCGACTTCCATGCCGGAGCGGAAGTTGCCCGACTTCCATGCCGGAGCGGAAGTTGCCCGACTTCCATGCCGGAGCGGAAGGGAAGTATCCGGCTGCAACATAACAAAACTGAAAAAGGTGAAGGGGGTGTAAATAGTTTATGAATGCACTGTAACGTCCTTACTTGTTTTGTGATTCATACTGCTTGAAAGTGCAGTCAAGATTTATACACTTATTTGTGAGGCAATCTTTGTAAATTGACATATACTTTGTTAGGACAGTGGTGTGAATCTTGTCTAGCTGTGGAACTTTATCTGTGAAGCATGCATATCTTTTTATGTACAGTTTATCTGGTGGCAATTTTTTTAAAAAAAAATATATACTTTCAAATTAAGGAATTTAGTGAAATACTTGGTTTTGACTGATTGCGGAAGACTTTCTAAATATCTTGTTAACCGTATATTTTAATGTGGTGAGTTTACGTTCTTGTATTGGTTTTTGACCTTCACTTTTTTTTTTTTTTTTCTAGCCAATGTCCAGTTATTCTCTTTTGGCAGAAAACAAGTATATCAAAATGGTAAGTGTGAAGGCAAAAAAGCATTTCAGCACTAACAGATCTCTATGGCAGTGTAATATGAAGCATATTGTATGTCATAGTCTATTATTTTTTATGCAATAGATGTCAGGTGCTTGCAATTCGTTTCATCTTAATACGTATGTGTTTTTTTTTTTTGTGACAAAATGAAGCCAGTTAGGACTGTAATTTTTCAACAAGTTGAAAAATCTGTTTGCTGTTACAAGCATTCGCACATAATGTCCTATAAATTCTTTTAGGTCATATTCTTGCCCAAGCCTCATAGGTGGCACCCATATAAGGTCAAATATTTGCTATCTTAATTTTTTCATATTATCAGGTAAAGTCATCTTCTATTTGTGAGGGTGATCTTGCTATAATGGGTTTGGGTTAGAAGTTTAGGTTGCATTGACCTATTTCTGTTCTAGTGTTTTGTGTTCAGCCTTCACACACCCCAATTATTGTCCCTTGACATTGACATTGTTGTCTAAAGGTTATGCAGAAATGCATTTCTGTCTCACCGTTTGAGAGTCACAGGAAGTCATTAACTGTTGAGTTACAGTGCCATCTGCAGGAGGATTGGACTCTATATGCTTCAATTTTTTGTTAGGGCCCATTCACACCTGAGCATTTTGTAGCTTGAATATGCTTGAAGACTGAAGCTACAAAACACTGGAGGGGGAAAAAAAATCAATTATTCTCTATGGAGATGGTTCACATCTCCACTCAAAACGCCTGAAGCCAAACAAGTTCCGGAGGTATTTTTGTCGTGCGAATTGGGCAGATTTGGGCATTTGTATCCCATAGAAATGAATGGAAACACGCGATCTGGGCGTTTTTGCCACACGATTTTCAGCTGAATAAAAGCTAGAACAACTGAAGTGGGAGGGGTCAAAAGGAAGGGCGGGGACTGGTGCCCCCCCCCCCCCATCCTAAAATTTCACCAGCCGCCACTGTTCCACAACAGCCAATTCAAGTACAAACCCATACCTGGCTCCCAGCTCACCCGAAAGGATTGAAGCTCTAACTTTACTGACAGCCTACAACTCAGTGGCAGAATGTTTTCAGGGGTCCAACATGGAGCAGTTATGAACTTCCCAACGCACACGTTCCTGCTTTTTCAGATGGCTTAATTGTAGTGCAGGTGCTGAAGTGACCTTTAAACGGCTGGAACCGTATGTCATCAGAGCAGTAGTGTAGTGTCACAAGCACACCAGGATCTACAAATGAGTCCAATCTTTAATAAATGATCACATCGTTACAGCAAAGAGCGACGTTTC
Source organism: Glandirana rugosa (assembly GCA_018402905.1). Taxonomy (NCBI): domain Eukaryota; kingdom Metazoa; phylum Chordata; class Amphibia; order Anura; family Ranidae; genus Glandirana; species Glandirana rugosa. The sequence goes on from BLSH010051826.1 coordinate 312,839, forward strand.
GGAGCCACGCAGGGCCCCTTCATCAGGCATGTGACGTCACATTCCTGATTAAGGGGTCCTGCGTGGCTCCGAAACGTCGCTCTTTGCTGTAAGGATGTGAAAATGTATTAAAGATTGGACTCATTTGTGAAGATCCTGTGTGCTGGTGACACTACCTGCTCTACTCCAACATGGTTCCCACACCCAAAGGAGGCATCTGCCCCATCTTGGATTTGAAAGCTTTGAATAAATGTCTTCTTTCAAGCTTAGAAGATCGGTATGGAATTTACCAGGTCTGTCATTGCCACCCTTTACCAGGGAGACTTTCTGGCCAACAACCTAGCCCTGACCGGCTAGACATTGCAGAGGTACAGAAAGATCCTAAACTTTCATAAATCAGCGCTGGAACCGACCCATAACTTGAATACCTAGGTCTAGTGCTGGACATAGAACAAGATTTTTTATTTCTTTTTTTCTCTAGGAAGAATCTTCAACTTCCAGTTAGACTTGTACCTTTAAGACCAGGACTTGCCCGGATCTTCATTTATTCATTGGAGTCCTGGAGCTGCTGGGTTAGCCTCCTTTGTGGCAGTCCCATTTGCGCAGTTTCACTGCAGACCCCTATAACACAATATTCTTCTTTTTTCTTTTTTTTTTTTTTTTTTGTGGCAAGTCAGTCTAGTCCTTGGATGGAGCAATTTTGTCTGGCATCGATGACCAGGTTGTCCTTGCCTTGGTGGCTCTGAAAACTAGTTTTCCTTCCTATATTTGGAAGATCCTTGCAACCCAATGCTAGTCTATGGGCCTGGGAAAGGAGTCGGGGAATCTCGTCTCAGATACGGTTAGGGACAGATGTCTGAGCCTAGACACAGCTAACTGCATTCAGGCTTGGACATCTATCCCTAAACGTAGCTTTCCACTCTGTGTGGCTACGTGCGAATATCAGCGGCCGCTGTTAATACCACCATTTGTTTAAATGGGCTGAGCGGTTGCTGCTGATCGCATAACCCAGTCATTCCAGCAGCAAGAATCCGCCTATTCTTCCACAGGAATAGGGCAGCCGCAGATACACGGCAGTGTGCAAGAGACCTTAGCCAGTAAAAAGCCCGTTCTGGTCTTGCGCCAGGACAGGGTGGTGTTGAGGGCCAGAACTTTCTCTTCGGCTGCATTCACACCTCATCGAAGCATCTTTGAACGTTTTACCTGTGTGTTTTTATGCGTTTTTTCGCCTTTTTATGCGCGACTTGCGTGTTTCTATGCAGTGTTTTTGAGCTTTGGCTGGACTCCAGGACAGTTAAGTGTCCTATTATCAGCAGCTACTGTATGTGTAGCTACTGACTTTTAATTTTTTTTTTTCCCCTGGCGGACCTCCGCTTTAAGTTCAATGCTTGTAGTCTTTCCCCATAGCTGAGGTCCTCCATGCCTTTAGCTTTGTTGCCTTTCTCTGGACTTTCTCCAGTTCCAGCACATTCTTCCTGAGGACTGGTGCCCAGAACTGGACGGCACACTCAAGACTCTAGATTATTCATTCATTTTTTGTTTTTTGGGGTTAGTGGTTAGGATTAGTAGTAGCTGGGTTCAGGGTATCGCGTACCTTGGTTGGAGGCCGAGTTGACGAGAGACCTTCCTTTGAGGCTGTGGCCTGAGCACCCCTGAATGACAAGGCTCAAAGAAGCATGGGTGCCGGTAACTGGATAGCAGGTGACTGCCACAGTCAGGGACGTAGCCAAGGTGTGATGTGGTCATACACTGTAAGACAGCATGGTGGTCAGGAGGTGCCTATGTGTCAGTGCATACTGGATATTAGCCTGAGCTGGACTGTGTGCTGGTACACGACCATTAGCTGCAGAAGAATTGGCATTAGCTGTATGAGAATTAGTATTCGCTGAACTGACTTCCTGACATAGGGTTATTTATTTATTTTTTGTTAGGTTTAGGGTGTTACTAGTATTACTAAATGAATGTAAAATAAATACACACAAATAATCTTAAATAATAAATTAAATAAATGAAATAGTAAATAATTAACCCCCAACCCTTAAAAATATAATAAACACCCTAACACAAAAATAAATAAAAACATTTTTTTTCTTGTTTGGTTGTTATTAATTAATATTTTATTATTAAAAAAATGTATTAAATATGAATAAGGCTAGGAGTTGATATTTATTCATGATGATTTTTAGTGATTTTTGTATTTAGTTTGCATTGATTTATTTTTATTTTCTTACTATTTTATATTTTACGTGATTTCATTTGAGCACAAAAGCGCTACAAAACCTGTAAATGAGCACAAAAATGTGCAAATTGTGGGTTTCTATTCATTTTTATGGGAATAAAACAAGCAAAAAACACTCAAATCTGCCCGATTCTATCTACAAAAAAAGCTCCAGAACTTTTTTGAGCTTTAGGCGTTTGGCCTCATGCGGCGGAGCGGAAATGTGAACCGTCTCCATAGAGAATAATTGTTTTTTTTTTTTTTTCTCTGGCATTTTGGAGCTTCAAGCTACAAAACGCAGAGGTGTAAATGGAGCGTTCAAGTAGTTTTGACCTTCCACCTTAACCATGATGACATTCCCACGCATCTCTCAGGGTCCAGTTTATCAGGAAATTTCCCTCCATTGTCCAGAATGTGGTTAAAGTTGTAAGGCCTCTTTCACGCGTTCTTTCTGATCAGGTCCGCCTGTCAGTTTTTCAGGCGGACCTGATAGGACACTTCATTCACCGCTATGGGGCAGTGGATGTCAGCAGTGACCTGTCCGCTGACACCCGCTGCTATCCGATTTGATCCTGTCCGTGAAATCCAGATGGATGGAGACCCTATTTTCCATCCATCAGGCAGATCGGATGAAAACAGACAGGTGTTCCGTTTTCATCCGATCTCCCCCATAGAGGTGAGTGGGGCGCTGAAAGGTCCATCTCTGCACAGTAAGCAGAGACGGACCCGCCAAGCGGATTGCCTGTGTGAAAGAGCCCCAAGAGTCTCTAGGTTAGTGTTTCCTTCAGAAAGACTAAATTCTCTTGTCATTACCTATCCCTGTAAAGTTTGAATCAACTTCTTGTTCTGGCATTTTTTGGTTGCTTAGGTTGACCATTATCTAAGCTCATCTTTTTAAGGATCAGATTTCACCCTTACCTGTCAAATCTGTAAATGCTTTTTCTCCTACGTTCACTGACAGACGCAGCTCTTCATTAACATGTGGGTTATATGCAGATCCTATTAGGAGTTAACTAGGCAAAGAAAGAAAGCAAGCTGGCCCCTCCAAGGGGGCCGTCCTCTCTTTCCCATATAATCCCCCTACTCTGCTCAGCACATCAGTTTTAACATGCCTAGTGCAAGGAGTTGACCTGGCTCCCTTATGGGACCTGCGATTCAGATTTTGCTACCGCTTTTTTATTTTTTATCAAGCCATCTGATGAAGACTACTATCAAGAAGCCGGCTGGGGCATAGAGGGTTACTAAAAATCCTGCACTCTCCCCAGCACGGCCGACCGATGCGAGCTAGTCCCATGCTATGGTGGGTCCTGCCGCATCGTGCCCCTTCCGTGTGGGCGGCCAGTGGGTGACCCCCACTTATTCCCAGTGTCCGGACTGTGGTCCTGTCCAGGGGCTTGTGGCCAGCAGCATCCCTCCCCAGCTGGGGAGGAAGGTCTGTGCCCGGGTGGCTTCCCGCTACGCCCGTCGGGAATGGCGAGTGAGCCCCCTCCTTTTCCCCCTAGGGGCGCTGGGGGGCGCCGGGCGTTCTTAGCGTTTTTTTTTTGTCAGCTTTAGCCGCCGGTGGAGGTTGGTCGCTGGGGCTCTCCTAGGTCCCTTCGTCCTCCCCTCTTAAACCCCCATCCCCCCCCGCACCGCACCCCGCTAAGCGTTGTCTTTGATACAGCTTAGGCCGCCATGCGGCGATCCGCCGCCATTTTGCAGCGGATCGCCGCCATTTTGCCGTAGCCACGGCCATTTTCTATAGGATTTTTCCCTCTAGTGCATGTGGTAGCCATTTTGCCGTAGCCGCGGTCCTCGTGCAGCCTTTGGCCTCTGGTGGATATCCTCGGCGGCCATATAGGAGTCCCTGCATGCTGTAAAAATGTGCTGCTGCCGTTTTTTACTTTCACTTCTCTGGGGCGGTGTGGCTGGCTTCTGACGGCGCAAGCTCTTCCTGGCGGTCCTCAGGATGTTTTGTGGGCAAACACAGCAAGTATAGCTGGGCTTTCCTGGGGGTGCTGTTGGCGGTGGGTGCAGTCCTCCTGGGCCTCCCTAGCGTTCTAAGGGGCGGTGGTGTGGCTACATTGTGGGGGTGCCTCACTTTATTTTCCGCACTGCGACTGTACAATCCGGTGGAGCGATGGCAGATGACCCTGCAGGGCCTTTTGAGGAGGAGTCAGCGGCAGCGCAACCTGCGCTAGGGACCCTGGTGTCCCTGGACCAGCTGAGGGCGGTGTTTGGGGAATTTCTTCCCCGGTTGGGGCCGAGCAACGCTCTAGGGGCCTCTAAAAAGCACCCCCTCCCCCTTGTTCCTCTGGGGAGGATTCCGAACCGGAAATGGCTTCCGGGGTCACGGGGACCCCCGTGGAACTTTCAGAGGGTTAACTTGTCCCCTCGGATAGTGAGGAGTACCAGGGGGCTTCGGCAGCGTGAGAAAAAGCGCTGGTGTCCGCAATAATATCTGGCATCCGTACATCTTTGCGACTGGACCAAGGCGTCTGCATATGTCTGCGGGTCTGCCAGGCCTCCTAGGTCGCCCAGAGCTTACCCTTATGATACATTTTTTGACCATCTGATCTATCAGGAATGGCAGCGTCCGCAGCATTCCTTCGTCCTACCAAAGCGTTTCGCTATCCGTTATCCCTTTGAGGATAGTTTCGTGAAGAAGTGGGCGTCCCCCACGGTGGACCCCCCAGTGGCTCGCTTGAACAAGGCGACGACCATTCCCCTGGAGGGGTCACCGTCATTTAAGGACCCTGCCGATAGGAGGACGGAAGCAGTGTCAAAGGCTCTGCTTGACAGGATCGGCCTGAGGCCGGCCCTGGCATCTGCCATGGCGGCGCAATATCTGTCTGAATGTATGGCGGAGCTGCAGAATGATCTGGACTGCGTCAGAACGCTTGAGGCATTGCAGAAAGCAGAACATTTGTTTCAGGGTATTAAGTACCTGTGTGATGCAGCTCTGGACCTGCTTCCTATGTTGTCCAAGATGTCTGTTTTTGCAGTCATTATCAGACGGGTTCTCTGGTTGCGTTCGTGGTCGGATGACCACGCGTCCAAAAAAGGTCTTGCGGATTTTCCTTTTCAGGGTGGCCGTCTCTTTGGACCACAGTTGGATGAAATCAAGGATTTCACTGACGGGAAGAGTACTTTTCTTCCGGAGCCCAGGCGGCAAGAGTTTCGCCGCAAGCAGGGGCCTGGCTCTTCAGGTCAGAAGAGGTTTTTTCATGCCCCTGGTGCAGCGGGCAAGGGGTCGCGGCCCTGCAAGTCTGCTGCAGGGGCCGGTAAGTGACACTGGCAGCGCAAGAACGAAAAGGCAGAGGATAAGCCCTCCTCTGCATGATGGGTTGCCCCCACCCGAACTTCGGGTGGGGGGACGTCTTCTGGGGTTCGCAGACAGGTGGACTGCCCGCATTTCCGACTGTTGGGTGCAGGAAGTGGTGTCCACCGGGTACAGGATAGAGTTCAGCACTCTGCCCACAGACAGGTTCTTCCCATCGAACTTGAGACTCCCGCAGCAGCGTCGGGAGGCCCTCTTCAGGGCTGTTCAGGCACTCTCAGACCAGGGGTGCCAGTACCTCAGTCAGAGAGGTTTCACGGTTTCTACTCAAACCTATTTGTGGTCCTCAAAAAAGGAGGGGGGGTGGGGGGTCAGGCCAGTTTTGGACTTAAAGGCGCTAAACCTTTATGTGGAAGCGCGCTAATTCCGGATGGAATCGGTCCGCTCGGTCGTGGCCGCCCTACTTCAAGGGGATTTCCTGGCGTCCCTGGATATCAGGGACTCGTACCTCCATGTTCCCATCTGTCTCCAACACCAGCGCTTCCTGCGCTTTGCGGTGGGAGATCTACATTTCCAATTTGTGGCACTGCCTTTCGGTCTGGCCTCTGCTCCTCGGGTCTTCACCAAGTTGGTGGCCCCGGTGCTGGCGCTACTGAGGCAGAGAGGCATTGCGGTGGTAGCATACCTCAACGACCTACTCCTGAGAGCGGAGTCCACCTCCGCTCTGGAGGAGAACATAGCTAACACCATGGCCTCGTTAAAGGACTTCGGCTGGCTGATCAATCTGCAGAAGTAGACATTGAACCCGTCCTGTCGCCTGGAATATCTGAGTCTGATTCTGGACACGGAGCAGGCGAAGGTGTTCTTGCTTCCGGCCAAGTTGCTGTCCCTACAAACAGCGGTGCGAACCCTGCTGTCACGCCGGCGGTCATCATTATGGTTCTGTATGCGGGTGCTGGGGCTCATGGTGTCAGCCTTCAAGGCGGTACCTTACGCCCAGAGCCACACTCCACTGTCCCTGGACCAGCTGGTCAGATTGGATCATCAGACCAGGGGCTCCTTGATCTGGTGGCTTCGGGCCCCGGCCTTGACGCTGGGGAAGTCTTTTCTCCCCCTGATGTGGTCGATAATCACGACGGACGCCAGCCTGTCGGGGGTGGTCCTGGGGCATCTGTCTGCCCAGGGCCGTTGGTTGGCGCAGGAATCTCGCCTTCCGATCAATGTGCTGGAGCTGAGGGCGATCAGGCTCTGCCTCTCCCGCTGTTCGGTAAGGTTGCGCGGCCTCCTGATTTGGGTTCAGTCGGACAATGCCACAGCGGTGGCGTATGTGAACCATCAGGGCGGACCGAGGAGCTCGGCGGCGGCTGCGGAAGCAGCTCTCATTCTGCGTTGGGCAGTGCTTCACATGCCGGCAATCTCCGCCATCTACATTCCGGGCGTAGAAAATTGGCAGGTGGACTTCCTCAGTCGCCAGACGCTGAATCAGGGGGAATGGTCCCTTCATCCAGAGGTGTTCAGCCAGATTTGCCACAGGTGGGGCACGCCAGATGTGGACCTCATGGTGTCTCGGTTCAACCACAAAGTAAAGACCTTTGTGTGCAGAACAAGGGACCCGTTGGCGGTGGCCACGGACGCACTCGTGGCGCCTTTGGGTCGGTATCGTCTTCTGTACGCCTACCCTCCCATCAAGCTTCTTCCGCGACTACTGCGCAGGGTAGAAGCGGAGGTGATTCCGATGCTCCTGGTGGCTCCGGATTGGCCTCGGCGTCCGTGGTACACCGATGTTGTACGAATGGTGGCAGATGTTCCCTGGCATCTTCCGCTGAGAGACGATCTGCTGTCTCAGGGACCCATATTACACCCTGCTTTACCGTCGCTGGCTTTGACGGCTTGGCTATTGAGTCCCAGGTGCTGAGGGATAGGGGTGTCGATGACTCCGTGATCCCTACCATGCTAAAAGCACGCAAGTGTACTTCGCGCAAGATTTATCATCGCACCTGGAAGGCCTACATTGCCTGGTGTGAGGCGGGGGGTTGGAACCCTCGCTCTTACGTGGTGTCTAGGGTCCTGACTTTTTTACAACAGGGCCTGAATAAAAAGTTGGCCTTGAGTACTCTCAAGGGTCAGATATTGGCTGTGAAGATTCTCTTTCAACGCCCTCTGGCGTCACATTCGTTGATTCGTACATTTATACGAGGTGTGCGCCATGTGGCCCCTCAGGTACGGTCGCCTATGGCGCCATGGGATTTGAATTCGGTGCTTTCTGTGCTTCAGAAGCCACCATATGAGAAGATCAGGGATATTTCTGAGTTGGCAGCGTTGTCCTGCAAGTCTCCTTACTTGGTCCTGCACAAGGACAAGGCGGTCTTGCACCCGTCGCCTTCATTTTTACCGAAGGTGGTTTCCTCTTTTCATATTAATGAAGATATTGTTCTTCCTTCATTGTGTCCGCATCCTTCACACCCTAAGGAATTTGAGTTACATTCCTTGGATGTTGTAAGGGCTTTGTGGGTGTATTTGGCAGCTACAGCTTCTTTTCGGAAGTCGGACGCATTGTTTTTACTGACGGACAGTCCGCGCAAAGGTTTGGCGGCCTCGTCGGCTACTGTTTCCCATTGGATCAGGCAGACAGTGACTCACGCGTATTCTGTACGGGGAAAGGTACCCCCTTTTCTAGTCACGGCTCATTCTACCAGGGCTGTTGGCACTTCCTGGGCTTTCAGACACCAGGCCTCGGTGTCACAGGTGTGCAAGGCGGCTACTTGGGCCTCGGTGCACACATTCACTAAGTTTTATAAAGTTGATGTGTCCGCATCTTCGAATACTGCTTTTGGCCGTAAAGTTTTACAGGTGGCAGTGTAGGCGCATCTGGCGCCTCCTCAGAGGTACTGTTGGGTACAGTTGTTTACCCACCCCTCTTTACTGACACAGCTTTGGGACATCCCCACATGTCAATGAAGAGCTGCGTCTGTCAGTGAACGTACTGCTTGTTAAGAACTGATGTGCTGAGCAGAGTAGGGGGATTATATGGGAAAGAGGACAGCCCCCTGGGAGGGGCCACCTTGCTTTCTTTCTTTGCCTAGTTAACTCCTAATAGGATCTGCATATAACCCACATGTCAATGAAGAGCTGCGTCTGTCAGTGAACTCGGAGAAAAGGATTTTACGGTAAGTTTTAATAAAATCACATTATTGGCTTTTCTGCATAAGGCTACCTTTTCCCCAGATTTGTAAGGCTGCCATCTGGTGTTCTGTTAACAGATCTCTAATTTCTACCAGGTAAATGTTCAGACCTCATCTGATGACTGCTTCAAGAGTAAGGTCCCTCAGGTGGCTCTTTGAGCTGCAGGCAGCCCCTTGTTCTGTTTTTGGTGAGCCTTGTTAACATTTTGTTCTGTGTTGCCCACCTCTCAGTTGGACTGCTTTTGTATGTCCAGACAGTTAATGACTTCCTGTGCCCCGAATAAGAAAGTAAATAGGATTTTTTTACCAACTGTAAAATCATTTTATTTGGCGCTTCCTTTTCTCTCTGTTTATGACCATACTCTTGGTACTGCTTTGCTGGTAGTTGGAGGGGTTATACTGGGATCGCTTCTAACTTTTTTTTTTTTTTTTTTGTCTAGTCCACTTATAAGGAGCAGTAAAATCCAACAGTTAATGACTTCTTGTGTCACTAAAAAGGACTCCAGCCAAAGGATTTTACAGTGAATACTATTTTGATCTTCAAGCGGTAGTAAACTCGATAAAAAAAATATTTATTGTGTAAAATGCTGTTTTATGCCCCAATGTGCTAGTATGCACCTCATATTAGCACATTATGGCAGATTTACTTGTTAAATGCAGCCCTCCAGCACTTTGCTGTCACCGTTCCAGTAGGTCCCAGCTGCTTCCATCTAAACTTGGTCTCTCCCGCTGCTTGAATTGCTGTGCTGCAATGACACGGGAGCCACTTCGCCATGACTCAGAGTGGATGCTGTAAATATGGTCTGAGCTGTGCATATGCAGCCCAAATTATATTACTGCTGGGAGAGGCATTTATAACAGAGGGAGACCACTAGGTTCTCATTGTTATAAAAACCCTGCCTGTTAGTGTTTTGTTTTTTAGTTAGAGTATAACGCCGATTTAAATAACACTTATTTATCATGATGTTTATGAGCAATATTGGAAGTGAAACGGTCCTTTCATAAAAACCTTAAAGTAACATGCCTTTAAATGATTTTCATAACAGATGTATGATATTCAAGGGGATCTACAGAAGGAGAGTCAGGTCACAGTCTCCATTATCTTAGAAAACCAGAGTCAAAGTTTCCTGAAGAGCATGGAGCTCAATGTTCTGGATTCCTTAAATACCAAAATGCAAAGGCCAGAAGGAGCATCTGTACATGATGGAATACCTGTACCCTTCCAGTTACCTCCAGGTTGGCTTGCCTTTTGTAACAGTAAATTTTTACTAAAAAAAAAAAAGAGCCCTGGTTAATGCTCTATGAATTTTACTGATGCATGTGTTGATGGTCTTATTCTTATGAATAAATTGTTACAAATAGCAGTGCTTCCAATCATTTAGTACTTCTGCGCCTTTTCTAAGCTTTTGACCGTGCAGAAGCACAAAACATTCATTAGGCCTGATCTGGTATCTGTAGCAATTTTTTTAAATTGGTTTATTTACATTTTTAAGCAGGCAAATGCAAGCTCTAAAACCCACCAATATTTTAACCTGTAACTGTGCTATATTCAATAAAATGGTGTTTGATTCTACCAACGCCAGCATTCTTTGCTATACATTGTGTGGAGGATCCATCCCAGATTAGTCACAAGATCTTGTTGGATCCTTTTATCCATTCTTCCTTTTTTGATGCTTTAAATACAAAGACTCATGGGCACTATATTACTGTTGAGGAGCGCTGAGTAAGCAGTGACTTTATGGCCCAAATCGCCCAACTATTTGCTCCCTCTGAATGCACAGGCCACAATCGCACTCCTGCTCTTTCCCCTCCAGATTCTATTTTGCAGTCTGCATCTTATCTGCCTGTGGCTGTTGCTGCACCTAAGTCATCAGCTGCTGAGACTCTTGTCTGATTCTGAGTCACTTCAGTCTGTGAAAGATAAGCTTTCCTCAGAAACAGACTTCTGTCACTACTCCTGTTTTTGGCTCCTATTGAAAGTAAAGGATCAGCCTGTAGCTCTACCAGTGCTGTTCCAAGTCTTAGTTCCTTTATAGCATTTAAGATTACCAAGACTTGCCTGGCACACCAGCTATTTCAACTCTGCCTCTATGGAGATTGGAAATACCCTGACAAGTTGTTCGCTTTTCCTAAGAGCTTTTAAGCCTTTCACCTATTTGAGGAAAACTTAGTTAGGAAGTGGTCTGTCCCTTTTTTTGAAGCTTGCTGTGCCTCGCCTTAACAAAATGGCCACAATTTCAGTGGAGCACCTGCTGTTGGGCACCCACCCAATAAGCGGTTGGATACCCTCACTAGAGCTTTGTTTTTTCACTGGCAGGACCTGCTTTGCACCCTGTTTTAACTAAGGCACAGTATTGGAAGTCTCATCCCTTGCTAAAAGGTTAAGAAAAGTCCTTTCTCTTTCGCTCATTGACAGACACAGCGTTCCATTACAATAGGGTTATATCGCCCCCTTCAGGAGTAGGACTAGGCAGAAAAAAAAGACTTGAGAATCCTTTTCGCTTGTTGAACAGTCC
>BLSH010051826.1:332366-351362 GCA_018402905.1 Glandirana rugosa
ATCTGCTCTCAACCCAATTTGCACCCCCCCCCCCCCCCCACACCTTTTCATCCTGTTATATCAATGTTCCTTTTCATCCTGCACCCCCACCTTTTCATCCTGCACCCCTTTCAAGGTAAGAAGAACACTTGCGGGCCCAGGGGTGGGGTGTGACAGGAGCATAATATTTGGATGGAAGCTGCATTAAAGTGGTTGTCAACCTGTGACAACCACTTTAACCTACAGGTAAGCCTAGAATAAGGCTTACCTGTAGGTGCACTGCATATCTCCCAAACCTGCATGGTCCAGGAGATATGGGTGTTTTGCATGTGCCGATGTCATGTCGGCACATGCGCAGTGAAGAAACGGCCTTCGTGATGTTTCTCCACTGACCCTGTGCCGTGACTGGCGGCTCCCGCATGCATGCACAGGAGTGACGTCACGTGACTCCGGCCAATCGCAGCGCCGGAGTCATGGCCCCAGAAGGAAGAGGGGCAGAAGATGGACGCGGCCTGGAACGGGGACATCGCTGGGCCCTGCAGGCTTCGTTTGCAGGTAAGTGGCACATAATGGGCTACTATGCGATGCATAGTAGTAGCCCATTATGCTTCTACTTTACAGGGTTATATTGAGGAAGTAAACCCAATCTGGGTTTATGGCCTCTTTAAATTCTGCTTCCTTAGTCTGTTGCCGCTGCTTATATTGTCATAATTGTGTTCATATTGAGGAAAGTTCCCTGGCACAGAAAGCGAGGGAAAATCTCCCTAAAAGGACCATAGACCGCAAAGTATAAACATCATGACAGTTCTGCTCCATCCTTGCGTTATACAAAATAAAATTTTAGTTGGAGGTAATACTTAAAATTCTGTCCCAAGTATTGTATTTTCTGTACCGATGATCATACATGTATCAGCAATAGTGCAACATTTTGAGAATTCTTGTATTGTGAAATGATCTGATTTTTAAAGATATTTCTTTTCCTCTCTTTACAATCCAGGTGTGTCTAATGAAGCTAAGTTTGTTTTCACTGTTCAAAGTATTGTAATGCCTCAAAAGCTCAAAGGAACATTGTCATTTATTGTAAAGGTATGTTATTTGTAAGGTCATTCTTTACATTTGTGGTGCAGGGTTTTTAAAATACTTCATTTAGTCACCTTGGCATTGCCAACATTCTTACACTGAGCTGCACATGCACCTCTCAGTGTTCAGGACAGGCAGGCAAGTATCCTGTCTGTTTGCAGTTATTTTTTCTTTTTAGGTAAAGTTTCACTTGAACTGCTTAAGGACCACCCCACATACATATACTGCAGCAGGGCAGCCCTTTAATGCGTAATCAGGTCCCTGTACGTGATTTGTTCCATCGGCTCTGGGGCGCGTGCGCGCCACCGGAGCCGCGCTTCCACTGTGATTGGACTCAGCGGGCCCGCCAAACGTTCGCTGGAGAGACAGAACGGCGGTCTGCCTATATAAACAAGGCAGCCGTCCTTTTGTCAGCAAGGGAGAGAGAGAGAGAGAGAGAGAGAGAGAGAGAGAGAGAGAGAGATTTGTGATTCCTGCTAATCAGAAACACAGATTTGTCTCTTCCTCAAGAAAGTTCACTGCCATTAGTAGTAAGAACAATAAGAAGTTCATAAATATATCCCATAGTTTGTAGACACTATAAACTTTTACGCAAACCAATCTCTATACATATTTTTTTTGGGATTTTTTTTTTTTTTTTTTTACCAAAAACGTATAGCAGACTACAAATTGGCCTAAACTGATGAAGAAATTCTTTCTTTTTTACATTTTTTTTATTGATGTGTTTTTTTATAGCAGAAAGTAAAAAAAATACTGTTTTCTATTTCGTTCATTGACGGACGCAGCCTCTTATTCTTGACATGTGGGATATGCACCTTTTACCAGGAGTAGACTAAGCAGAACATCATTCAGACAAAAAAGCAAGCTAGCCCCTTCCAGGGGGCAGTCCTCACTCTGCATAACCCCCTCCGCCCTGCTAGCACTTCAGTTTTATCTGCCTAGTGCAAGGAGTAGGACATGGCTCCCTGCTGGGATCTGCGGTTCCACAATTTTTTGTTTTGCTCAAGCTATCTGATGAAGAATGCAATCCTCTGAGGAGGATTTGGAGCCGGAAGGGGGTTATGTGGTCACAGGGACTCCCGTTGATCTGTCAGATGGGGAATTGGACCCTTTTGACGATGAGGAGGAGCAGGGGGCCACCGTAGCATGGGAAAAGGCGTTGGTGGGCTCCATGGTGGCTGCCGTCCACAATACACTGCGTTTGGGCCAGGGTGGGACGTCGCAGGAGACGGCTTATGCCTTTGGGTCCCATAGGCCGGCTCGGACCCCTAAGGTTTTCCCTTATGTGCCATATTTTGATCAGTTTCTCTACAAGGAGTGGCAGAGTCCTCAGAATTTGTTCCCATTACCACAACGCTTTTCTGTGCGCTATCCTTTTGAGGATAGCTTGTTGCAGAAGTGGGTGTCCCCCGTGGTAGACCCGCCGGTGGCCCGCCTGAACAAGGCTACCACTATCCCGATGGAGGGTTCTCCATCATTTATAAATCTAGCCGACAGGCGGACGGAGTCGGTGTCCAAGGCTATGTTCCATGCGGCCGGTACTGGCGTCAGCGATGGTGGCGCAGTCGCTCACGGAGTGGGCGACAGTGTTGCACAAGGATTTGGGGGACCTCGTGGTTCCTTCGGAGTTGGTGCAGCTGGCTGACCAGCATGCGCAGGGTCTCAGATACCTCTGCCACGCGGCCTTGGACATAGATCCTATGCTGTCCAAACTGGCAGTTTTTGCGCTCATCATTAGAGGGCTGCTATGGCTGAGGTGCTGGTCCGGCGACCATGCACCGAAAAAAGGCCTCACGGGCCTGCCGTTTCAGGGCGGTTGGCTGTTTGGGAGTTCTCTGGATGAGATCATTAAGAATTTCACAGGGGGGGGGAGAGTACTTTTCTTCCGGAACCCAAGCGGCGGGAGCAACGCCGAAAACAGGGTCCCTCTGTCTCTGCCCAGAAGCGTTTTTTCGTGCCCCCGGTGCAGCGGGCGCAGGTGCTCGGTCCGGTAAGGCTGCCGCAGGGAACCAGAAGCGTCCCTGGCAGTGCAAGTCCTGGAAGGTGGAGGAGAAGCCCGTCTGCGCATGATGGGTTGCCCCCGCCCGATGCTCGGGTGGGGGGGTCGGCTTCTGGGGTTTGCAGCCCAGTGGACCGCCTGCATCTCGGATCTTTGTGTGCGAGAGGTGCTGTCGTCCGGGTACAAGAGAGAGTTCTGTACCCTACCCCCGGACAGGTTCTTCCCCTCAAATCTGAGGCTCCCTCCGGGGCGTCGGCAAGCTCTGTTTGGGGCTTTCCAGGCTCTGTTCAAGCAGGGGTGATTGTCCTGGTTCCGCGGGTTTTATTCTAACCTCTTTGTGGTTCCAAGGAAGGACGGAGTTAGGCCGGTTCTGGACCTAAAGGCGCTCAATCACTTCGTGAAGGCATGCAAATTCCGGATGGAGTCAGTCCGTTCTGTCGCTGCATCCAGAAGTGTTCCGTCCGATCTGCCAGAGGTGGGGCACGCCAGACATGGACCTGTTGGCGTCCCGGTTTAATCGCTAGGTGCGGACCTTTGTGTGCAGAGCAAGGCATCCGTTGGCGGACGCCGTGAACGCCCTTATGGCTCCATGGTCTCGGTACCGGCTCCTTTACGCCTTCCCTCCTCTCAAGCTTCTTCTGCGCCTGTTGCGCAGGATAGAAGTGGAGGGGATTCCAGCTATCCTGGTGGCTCCAGATTGGCCTTGGCGTCCTTGGTACGCCGTCGTGGTGCGGATGGTAACGGATGTTCCCTTGCGGCTTCCGCTACGAGAAGATCTGCTGTCACAGGGGCCTATCCTGCACCCCGCTTTACACTTGCTGGCTTTGACAGCCTGGCTATTGAATCCCAGGGATAGGGGGGTCTCTGAGTCGGTGATCCCCACCATGCTTAAGGCATGTAAGTCCATGTCACGCAAGATTTATCACCTCACCTGGAAGGCTTATATTGCTTGGTGCGAGGCTGGGGGGGGGGGGATCCGGGGATCCCCCATTCCTTTTCAGTGGCTCGTGTGCTGGCCTTTCTTCAGCAAGTCCTGGATCAAAAACTGGCATTGAGTACCCTCAAGAGGCAGATTTCTGCCCTAGCGATTCTTTTCCAGCGTCCGTTAACGACGCACTCTGATTCGTACGTTAGTACAGGGGGTACGTCATGTGGCCCCTCAGGTGCGGTCGCCCCTGGCGCCGTGGGATCTGAACCTGGTACTTTCAGTACTGCAGAAGCCGCCATATGAAAAGATCAGAGACATTTCTTTGCTGTTGCTCTTGCAAAAGGTGGCCTTTTTGGTGGCCATCACACCCGCCAGGCGTGGGTCTGAGTTGGCGGCTTTGTCTTGTAGGTCTCCCCACTTGGTCCTGCATAAGGACAAGGCGGTGCTGCGCCCATCTCCTTCGTTTGTACCGAAGGTGGTTTCCTCTTTTCACATTAATGAGGACATTGTCCTTCCTTCTTTTTGTCCGCGCCCGTCACATCCTAGGGAGGTTGCTTTGCACTCCTTGGATGTGGTTAGGGCTCTGTGGGTGTATTTGACGGCCACGGCCTCCTTTCGGAGTCTGTCTGATTTTGGTTGGATCAGACAGACTGTGTCCCGTGCATATGAGGTTCGGGGTTGAGAACCCCCTTTTCCGGTCACGGCTCATTCCACCAGGGCGATTAGTACTTCCTGGGCTTTCCGACACCAAGCGTCGGTGTCTCAGGTGTGCAAGGCTGCCACTTTGACCTCTGTGCACACCTTTGCTAAGTTTTTTAGAAAGTTGATGTGTCAGCATCTGCGGATGCTGCTTTTGGCCGCAAAGTTTTGCAGGAGGCGGTGTAGGCGCGTCTGGCGCCTCCTGGAGAGTTTTCTGTTGGGTACGGTTGTTATTGTGTTACCCACCCCTCTTTGGTTGACACTGCTTTGGGACGTCCCCACATGTCAAGAATAAGAGGATGCGTCCGTCAATGAACGAAAGAGAAAATAGGATTTTTTGACTTACCGTAAAATCCTTTTCTCTTACGTTCACTGACAGACGCAGCTCTTCTTAATTGACACGTGGGTTTTATGTCGTCCTATCAGGAGTGACTAGGCAAAACAGATGCAAAAGCATCAGGGATAGGCTGGCCCCTCCCATGGGGGCCGTCCTCACCTGAGCCTATAAAACCCCCTGCTGGCCAATGGCATTCAGTTTTGTTTGCCTAGTGCAAAGGAGTTGACTGGGTTCCCTTATGGGACCTGCGTTTTTTTTTCTGCATGTAATTTTTTTTTTTTCTTTTTCTGAAAATGATGAAGACTTCTATCAAGCAGCCGGTCTTGGCATAGAGAGGATATCACGAATCCAAAGCTTTGCCCTGACCGGCCACCTCCTGACGTGACGACCTACCCTTAAATGTTAGGGCTGCGTCGTTCAGGGCCCGTTTCGTGCGGGCGGCCTGTGGCTGTTGGCACTTGTGCCCAGTGTCTGGCTTTTGCCTTTCCAGTGGCCTTGGCCAGCAGCAATCCTTCCCGGGACAAGGGGGGTAAGTCTGCTTCGGGTGGCTACCCCCGCAACGCCCGTCGGACTGGTGAGTGGACCCCTCCCCCGCCCTTAGGACGTGGGGGGGGGGGGGCGACATCCGGGGCAGTAATTATTTATTGGTGGTAGCTTCTTTCCCTGTCAGGGGGACACTTTTTTTTTATTGCGTGCCCACTTCTGCCACTTCCCCCCCCCCCCTCCCGGTCTGCCGCGTTTGCTCGGCGGCGCGTTGTGTCTTTTAAGGCCCTGGGACCTATACTGCATCACTGGGGAATGTTCGCTCGCACACTTTTAAAAAATTATGCTGCACGAGCGCCATTTTCTCCCCGGTGGCGGTTTTTGGTATTACACTTTGTAAATTCTCCTCAGAGAAGTGCAGCTGCATGTGTGATACAGTCCTCAGAAGCGCCCTTTTTCCCTCACAGCGCTGACAGGCTACAGGGCTAGAAGCAGCAGGTTTGGCTGGCTTCTTGGGGTGTTGTTTTTAGTGGGCTTGTCCCCCCAGGTTCCCTAGGTGGTGGTGGTGGTGATACGTGGGGAGGGTGTCCCATTCAGGCTATGTCTGGGGACGGCGACACGGTGGCTATGGACCCTGCAGCGCCCTCTGTAATGGAGACAGCTGAGCAAAGCTCCGCACAAGCCCTTGCTGTCACTTTGGACCTCCTGCGGGCTCTTTTTGTGGAATTCATTCCTAAGTTTACTGCTACGGCCCCTGAGCCCCCCGCTGAGCGCTTGGCCCCCCATGTCTCCTCAGGTGAAGATTCAGATCATGGGGTTGCCACGGGGACCCCCGCGGAACTCTCTGAGGGCGAATTGGTCCTTTCTGAAGCTGAGGAGGACCAGGGGGCCTCAGTGGCGTGCGACAAGGCAATTGTAGCGGCCCTTATTGCTAACATTCGCCAGGCTATGTGCCTTGCTCAGCCTGAGGAGGCGCAGGCTTCCACTTATGTCTGTGGGTCTATGAAGCCTCCTAAGGCCCCTAGGGCTTTTCCCTATGTTCAATTTTTTGAACGGGCTGTTTTTAAGGAATGGGGTTCCCCCAAAAATTCCTTCACCTTGCCTAAGCGTTTTGCAGTGCGCTATCCCTTTGAGGATGCTTTCCTAACACGGTGGGCTTCCCCCTCGGTGGACCCACCCGTGGCCCGTCTGAATAAGGCTACCACCCTTCCTGTGGAGGGTTCACCCTCTTTTAAGGACGCAGCGGATTGCCGCACGGAAATGGTGTCAAAGGCTATATTTCAGGTGGCAGGTTTTGCTATGCGGCCAGCCTTGGCCTCAGCAATGTCAGCGCAGTCCCTTTCTGAGTGCCTCTCCTCAGTGTGCAAAAATTTGAGTTGCAATTGTGCAAAGCATGAGTTGCATAATTTGCAACATGCGATGGATGGCCTACATTATCTGTGCGACTCCCTGCTGGACATCATGACCATGCTGTCTAAAATTTCAGCCTTTGCTATTATTATCAGACGGGTGTTGTGGCTGAGGTCTTGGTCGGGTGATCAGGCGTCTAAAAAACGCCTCACTGACCTTCCCTTCCAGGGGGGTCGTTTGTTTGGTCCTCAGCTGGACGAAATCATTAAAGATTTCACGGGGGGAAAGAGTCACTTTCTTCCGGAACCCAAACGACGGGACTTTCGCAGACGTCAGGGTCCCTCCTTTTCTGGGCAGAAGAAGTATTTTCGTGCCTCAGGTACAGCCGGGGCGGGTTCCAAGTCCGGTAAGGCCCCGGCTGGGTCTGGTAAGAGAACCTGGCATCGTAAGCCCGGAAAAGCGGAGGATAAGCCCTCCTCAGCGTGACGGGTTGCCCCCGCCCATATGTCGGGTGGGGGGGCGGTTACTGGAGTTTGCGGACTACTGGACAGCTCACATCTACGATCGGTGGGTCCTGGATGTTGGGTCCACCGGTTACCGGATAGAGTTCAAAACTCTACCCCCAGACAGGCTTTTACTCAAACCTCTTTGTGGTGCCCAAAAAGGGCGGGGTCAGGCCGATTCTGGATCTAAAAGCTCTGAACTGTTTTGTCAAAGCACAAAGGTTCAAGATGGAGTCCATTCGCTCGGTCGTTGCCGCCCTACATGAAGGGGAATTCTTAGCATCCCTGGACATCAGGGACGCCTATCTGCACGTTCCCATCTGCCAAAAACACCAGCTTTTTCTGCGTTTCGCAGTG
This sequence comes from Glandirana rugosa, assembly GCA_018402905.1. Taxonomy (NCBI): domain Eukaryota; kingdom Metazoa; phylum Chordata; class Amphibia; order Anura; family Ranidae; genus Glandirana; species Glandirana rugosa. The sequence continues at coordinate 340,082 of BLSH010051826.1, forward strand.
GGAGACCCGCACTACCAGTTTGTGGCCTACCATTCGGTCTGGCCTCAGCTCCCAGGGTGTTCACCAAGGTGTTGGCACCTGTCCTAGCACTGCTAAGGCGGAGAGGTATTGCAGTGGTAGCGTACCTCGACGACCTGCTCTTGAGGGCGGAGTCGGTAGTGTCCTTGAAGGAGGACGTGTCATTCACGGCCTCCACACTAAGAGACTTCGGTTGGCTCATCAACCTGCAAAAGTCCTCGCTTGCCCCCTCATGTCGCCTGGAGTACCTCGGTCTAATTCTAGACACGACTCAGGCGAAGGTGTTCTTGCCTCCCAACAAACTATTGGGGCTGCAAGCGGCGGTGAGGCCCCTGCTGTCGCGCCGGTGGTCCTCCCTAAGGTTCTGCATGCGGGTGTTGGGTCTCATGGTTTCATCCTTCGAGGCGATTCCTTACGCCCAGAGTCACACCCGGCTCTTGCTGAAGGCGATTCTGTCAAAATGGGACAAATCTCCTTTTTCTCTGGACAGACTGATCCGTTTGGACCACCAGACCAGGGGATCACTGACTTGGTGGCTCCAGCATTGACTCTGGGAAAGTCTTTTCTTCCCCTCAACTGGTCAATTGTGACGACGGATGCCAGCCTGAAGGGCTGGGGAGGGGTGTTGGGTCAGTTGTCTGCCCAGGGCCGTTGGTCAGCTCAGGAAGCTCGACTTCCAATAAATGTGTTGGAACTGAGAGCGATCAAGCTTTGCTTGTCCCGTTGGTCCACAAGGCTGCAGGGCCTCCCTGTCCGGGTTCAATCGGACAACGCCACAGCAGTGGCATATGTGAACCATCAGGGAGGGACAAGGAGTTCAGCGGCAGCTGCAGAAGCTGCTCTGATTCTCCGCTGGGCGGAACAACACGTTCCGGCGCTCTCCGCAATCTACATTCCGGGAGTGGAGAACTGGCAGGCGGACTTTCTCAGTCGTCAGACACTGGACCAAGGGGAATGGTCCCTGCATCCAGAGGTGTTTCGCCAGATTTGCTGCAAGTGGGGCACACCAGAGGTAGACCTCATGGCGTCCAGGTTCGATCACAAGGTCGAGACCTTCGTGTGCAGAACAAGAGATCCACTGGCGGTCGCCACGGACGCGCTGGTGGCTCCTTGGGGTCGGTACCGGTTACTATACCTCTTCCCTCCCCTGAAGCTGTTGCCTCGGATTCTGCGCAGGATAGCTGCGGAAGGCATTCCGACGATCCTGGTCGCTCCCGATTGGCCTCGGCGCACTTGGTACGCCAATCTGATTCGGCTGGTGGCAGACGCCCCTTGGCGAAGACCTGCTCTCCCAAGGTCCCATCTTGCACCCTGCCTTACCCTTGCTGGCTTTGACGGCTTGGCTATTGAGGCCCAGGTATTGAGGGATCGGGGAGTCGCTGACTCTGTAATCCCTACTATGCTTAAGACACGTAAGTGCACTTCGCGAAAAATTTATCACAGGACCTGGAAAGCCTATTTCTCCTTACGTTCACTGACAGACGCAGCTCTTCATGACTTTGTGGGGTTTTATGTTCGTCCTACTAGGAGTTAACTAGGCAGGGAAAAGAATCAGCTGGCCCCTCCCCTGGGGGCCGTCCTCTCTTCCTACATTAAACCCCCCTCACAGAATAGCTCTTCAGTTTCAATGCCTAGTTCGCGAAGAGTTGACCTGGCTTCCCTATTGGGAACTGCGGTCCTGTTATGACCATTTTCTTTTTTATTTTATTTTCTTTTTTACGAGTGTACTTGGCTGCTACAGCTTCCTTTCGTAAAGCTGACGCCTTTTTTGTTTTGCCAGAAGGACCGCGCAAAGGTCTGGCGGCCTCTTCGGCTACGATTTCTCAGTGGATTAGAAAAACCGTGACCCATGCGTATTCTGTTCGGGGCAAGGTTCCCCCTTTTCCGGTCACGGCTCATTCTACCCGGGCGGTTAGTACTTCCTGGGCTTTCAGACACCAGGCCTCGGTGTCACAGGTATGCAAAGCGGCCACTTGGGCCTCGGTTCACACTTTTACTAAGTTATATAAAGTTGATGTGTTCGCATCTTCGGATGCTGCTTTTGGCCGCAAAGTTCTGCAGGCGGCAGTGTAGGCGCGTCTGGCGCCTCCTCAGAGGTTCAGTTGGGTACAGTTGTTTGCGTTTACCCACCCCTCTTTTTTGACACAGCTTGGGGACGTCCCCACAAAGTCATGAAGAGCTGCGTCTGTCATTGAACGTAAGGAGAAAAAGGGATTTTTATTAAAACTTACCGTAAAATCCTTTTCTCCGAGTTCACTGACAGACGCAGCACCCACCCCTCTGGGCTCTGTTTTGGTACGGCTTGTGTACGAACTGAAGAGCTATTCTGTGAGGGGGGTTTAATGTAGGAAGAGAGGACGGCCCCCAGGGGAGGGGCCAGCTGATTCTTTTCCCTGCCTAGTTAACTCCTAGTAGGACGAACATAAAACCCCACGAAGTCATGAAGAGCTGCGTCTGTCAGTGAACTCGGAGAAAAGGATTTTACGGTAAGTTTTAATAAAATCCCTTTATTGCATGGTGCGAAGCGGGGGGTTGGAACCCTCGCTCTTATTTGGTGTCCAGGGTGCTGACTTTTCTGCAACAGGGACTGGACAAGAGCCTGGAATTGAGTACGCTCAAGGGCCAGATTTCGGCCTTAGCGGTCCTTTTTCAGAGACCTTTGGCTTCCCATTCGCTGATCCGCACGTTCGTACAGGGGGTACGTCATGTGGCTCCCCGGTTTCAGCCGCCTCTGGCGCCGTGGGATTTGAATCTGGTGCTCTCTGTTTTGCAGAAACCACCGTATGAGAAGATTAGGGACATTCCCTTGTCCCTTTTGTCGCAGAAGGTTGCCTTCTTGGTGGCTGTCACATCCGCGCGGCGGGTGTCAGAATTGGCTGCCTTCTCTTGCAAGTCCCCGTACTTGATTCTTCATAATGACAAGGCGGTGTTGCGACTTCCACCTTCTTTCCTTCCAAAGGTGGTCTCTTCTTTTCATTTGAATGAGGATATTGTCCTTCCTTCATTATGTCCGCACCCAAAACATCCTAAGGAATTTGAGTTACACTCTTTGGATGTGGTGAGGGCCCTGCGGGTTTATTTGAGTGCTACAGCTTCCTTTCGGAAGTCTGACTCATTGTTTGTGTTACCCGGGGGCTCCAAAAAGGGTTCGGCAGCCTCGTCGGCTACTATTTCCCGTTGGATTAGACAGACCGTGACCCATGCGTATGAGCTTCGGGGCAAGGTTCCCCCCTTTCCGGTCACGCATCATTCCACCAGGTCGGTCAGTACCTCCTGGGCGTTCAGGCACCAGGCTTCGGTGTCTCAGGTGTGCAAAGCGGCCTCTTGGGCCTCGGTGCACACGTTTACTAAGTTTTACAAAATTGATGTGTCGGCATCTGCGGATGCTGCTTTTGGCCGCAAAGTTTTGCGAGCAGCGGTGTGAGTGCGTCTAGCGCTCCCTGAGAGGGTTCTGTTGGGTACAGTTGTTGTTGTTGTTTGCCCACCCCTCTAGTTTTTGGCACTGCTTTGGGACGTCCCTACGTGTCAATTAAGAAGAGCTGCGTCTGTCAGTGAACGTAAGAGAAAAAGGGATTTTATTATAACTTACCGTAAAATCCTTTTCTCTGAGTTCACTGACAGACGCAGCTCCCACCCCTCTGATTTTTTTTGTTGCGCTGCTTGTGACAAACTGAATGCCATTGGCCAGCAGGGGGTTTTATAGGCTCAGGTGAGGACGGCCCCATGGGAGGGGCCAGCCTATCCCTGATGCTTTTGCATCTGTTTTGCCTAGTCACTCCTGATAGGACGACATAAAACCCACGTGTCAATTAAGAAGAGCTGCGTCAGTGAACTCAGAGAAAAGGATTTTACGGTAAGTTATAATAAAATCCCTTTTTCTCTGAGTTCATTGACGGACGCAGCACCCACCCCTCTGTGTTCTGAGTTTGTACTGCTTGTTACGAACTGAAGTGCTAGCGGGGCGGAGGGGGTTATGCAGAGTGAGGACTGCCCCCTGGGAGGGGCTAGCTTGCTTTTTTGTCTGAACTATGTTCTGCCTAGTCTACTCCTGGTAAAAGGTGCATACCCCACATGTCAAGAATAAGAGGCAGTCCATCAATGCACGAAAGAGAAAAGGATTTTACGGTAAGTCAAAAAATCCTATTTTTTTTTCCCCCTCAAAGTTGTTGGTCTTTTTTTGTTCATGGCGCAAAAAAAAAAAACGCAGAGGTGATCAAATACCACCAAAAGGAAGCTCTACTTGTGGGAAAAAAGGACATCAATTTTATTTGTGGAAGCACCAGAAAACCCCCCTATGGGACTTTGAATGGGGAGACCAACTCACCAAGAAGAAAACAGGTAAAATAAAAGTTAATATTTATTGATACACAAAACATAAGCCACCCAAACCGATAAATGGGTTGGCAACCACGACAATAACAATGGATATTAATCCTTAACCGACAAAATAAGACAGAATGTACAAACAATTGAGTAGAGGATGTACAGAAGACATAAAAAACAGGACCACTGTTCAGCCAGGGAGTGGCAGAAGATGACCCAACGCGTTTCAATGATGTACGATCAGAGACCTTCTTCAGGGGTAAGTGGTCGAAATTTAAAAGAAAACATCCTCATATACTACAGGACATTTAGGGATCCAGATAGGTTACAAAAGGTTATTAAAGTACTCCAAAATAAGGAGAGAGAGAGGTGGTCTAAAAGTTAAATACATCTCAGGGGTGTATATATATCTCAGAGAGTCACCAGACATAGCGTTCACCACTCGGACAAAAGTGCCGTGGATACAGAAGTGTCTGACGGCATGGAGGATACCCAGGCAGTACCTGCATTTGAGGGCAAGGGCTAACAGAGCTAGCGGTGGGGTTCGAAGACCAACAATTGGACAACTACAAGATAACAAAGCTTGGATTCCAGGAGCCGAATGACAAAATGCAGCAAGGCTTGTGCTGTAGGATCTGAAAGAGTAATCGGTCAAATCCAACCCGAGGGGGGGTAATACAGAAGTACTCCTACCAAAGTAGGGGACAGAAGGAGGCGATCAATCTTCAATGGCCCGAAAGTGTGTGGTGTCCAAAGGTCCCCCCGCCTCAGTGAGCCCTTGGACTAGATCTCATTGCGACTTTTGCCATTCGGCTCCTGGAATCCAAGCTTTGTTATCTTGTGGTTGCCCAATTGTTGGTCTACGAACCCCACCGCTAGCTCTGTTAGCACTTGCCCTCATAAATACAGGTACTGCCTGGGTATCCTCCATACGGTCAGACACTTCTGTATCCACGGCACTTTTGGTGGTGAACGCTATGTCTAGTGACTCTCTGAGATATACAGTGGGTACGGAAAGTATACAGACCTCCTTACGTTTTTCACTGTTATATTGCAGCCATTTGCTAAAATCATTTAAGTTCATTTATTTTCCTCATTACACACAGCACCCCATATTGACAGCAAAACACAGAATTGTTGACATTTTTGCAGATTTATTAAAAAAGTAAAACTGAAATATCACATGGTCCAAAGTATTCAGACCCTTTGCTCATATATATATATATATATATATATATATATATATCATAGACACTCATATATTTAACTCAGGTGCCGTCCATTTCTTCTGATCATCCTTGAGATGGTTCTACACCTTCATTTGAGTCCAGCTGTGTTTGATTATACTAATTGGACTTAATATAATAATATAAGACCTTACAGCTCACAGTGCATGTCAGAGCAAATGAGAATCATGAGGTCAAAGGAACTGCCTGAAAAGCTCAGAGACAGAATTGTGGCAAAGCACAGATCTGGCCAAGGTTACAAAAAATTTCTGCTGCACTTAAGGTTCCTAAGAGCACAGTGGCCTCCATAATCCTTAAATGGAAGATGTTTGGGATGACCAGAACCCTTCCTAGAGCTGGCCGTCCAGCCAAACTGAGCTATCGGGGAAGAAGAGCATTGGTGAGAGAGGTAAAGAAGAACCCAAAGATCACTGTGGCTGAACTCCAGAGATGCAGTCGGGAGATGGGAGAAAGTTGTAGAAAGTCAACCATCACTGCAGCCCTCCACCAGTCGGGGCTCTATGGCACAGTGGCCCGACGGAAGCCTCTCCTCAGTGCAAGACACATGAAAGCCCGCATGGAGTTTGCTAAAAAAAAAAAAAACCACCTGAAGGACTCCAAGATGGTGAGAAATGGCCTTAATTCTAAGCGGTATGTGTGGAGAAAACCAGGCACTGCTCATCACCTGTCCAATACAGTCCCAACAGTGAAGCATGGTGGTGGCAGCATCATGCTGTGGGGGTGTTTTTCAGCTGCAGGGACAGGAGGACTGGTTGCAACCGAGGGAAAGATGAATGTGGCCAAGTACAGGGATATCCTGGACGAAAACCTTCTCCAGAGTGCTCAGGACCTCAGACTGGGCCGAAAGTTTACCTTCCAACAAGACAATGACCCCTAAGCACACAGCTAAAATAACGAAGAAGTGGCTTCACAAAAACTCAGTGACTGTTCTTGAATGGCCCAGCCAGAGCCCTGACTTAAACCCAATTGAGCATCTCTGGAGAGACCTAAAAATGGCTGTCCACCAACGTTTACCATCCAACCTGACAGGACTGGAGAGGATCTGCAAGGAGGAATGGCAGAGGATCCCCAAATCCAGGTGTGAAAAACTTGTTGCATCTTTCCCAAAAAGACTCATGGCTGTATTAGATCAAAAGGGTGCTTCTACTAAATACTGAGCAAAGGGTCTGAATACTTAGGACCATGTGATATTTCAGTTTTTCTTTTTTAATAAATCTGCAAAAATGTCAACAATTCCGGTTTTTTTCTGTCAATATGGGGTGCTGTGTGTACATTAATGAGGGGAAAAAAATGAACTTAAATGATTTTAGCAAATGGCTGCAATATAACAAAGAGTGAAAAATTTAAGGGGGTCTCAATACTTTCCGTACCCACTGTATATAACCCTGAGATGTGTTTAACTTTTAGACCATCTCAATCTCTCCTTATTTTGGAGTACTTTAATAACCTTTTGTAACCTGGCTATCTGGATCCCTGAACGTCCTGTAGTATATGAGGTTGTTTTCTTTTAAATTTCGACTTACCCTGAAGAAGATCTGATCGTACATAATCAAAACGCATTGGGTCATCTTCTGCCACTCCCTGGCAGAACAGTGGTCCTGTTTTTTATGTCTTCTGTACATCCTCTACTCAATTGTTTGTAAATTCTGTCTTATTTTGTCGGTTAAGGATTAATATCCATTGTTAATGTCGTGGTCGCCAACCCATTTATCTTTTTGGGTGGCTTATGTTTTGTGTAACAATAAATATTAACTTTTATTTTACCTGTTATCTTCTTGGTGAGTTGGTCTCCCCATTCAAAGTCCCATAGTGGTTTTTTCTGGTGCTTCCATAGATTATGTCTGCAATGGGAGTAGACCCTCTTTAAAAAATTCTTGGGAATACAGGTGGCAGCAATCCATATATTCCATCAATTTTATTTGGGTACAGCGCCACACGACTGTGCAATTGTCAGTTAAAGTAAAGCAGTGGCGTATCACAAAAAATGGCCTGGTCAGGAAGGGGGTAAAACCTTCAGGAGCTGAAGTGGTTAATAAAAAAATTACTAATTTTAAGTGATTTCCATTTCCTTCACAAATGTATTCTGTACCAGTAAAATATACTTAAGATATTTTTTTTTTCTTATAAAGGCCCGCTTCTTACATAGTTAGCCAGGTTGAAAAAAGACACAAGTCCATCTAGTTCAACCAATCAAAAAATAAAATACTAAAGTCTTTTTATCTGCTGTTGATAGTCATAGATGTCAGATGATGGGCAGATTATGCCGTTTTTTTTTTTTTTTTTAAATAACCTAGATATGTGTATCTATGTTTTCTTGGTGTATTCAATCACATTCTCTTTCTTCTGGCTCTTTTTTCCTATCCATTCTCTCTAGACTTGGGTTCCTGAATTATGTAATGCAGTATGTGACATTATATGCTGGGCAAAGCAGTCATTCTGACTATAACTGCTTTAGATATATCATTTTGATTTGTTTTGTTTTTTTTTTTTTTAATGGAGCAGCAGTTAGTCTCTGTCACAGTGCAACTTACAGCATTTTACCTGCCAGCAGATGGTGCAGGAACTGACAGGTGTCAATGACACCTGGAGTTCCATGCTAAGCCCTGAAGTTTCTAGTCTTCCAGTTTTGCTACAAACGGCTCCATAAAAGTACCATGTAATGCTCTCATTCATACACTGTCTTCCTGAAGTCATCAGGATTTCCTGTAAAGGTTTGGTTGTCATCTTTAATTAAGCAGTTGGTCACTGATGCAATGTTGATGAAGTAAATCATTGCAATAGTGATATACTGTTTTGATGTAACACATTGGTGTTGTATCTTATGCGCATTAAGAAAATGTATTTAACAAATACAAAACTATAGAGTGAACAATAATAATGCCCTGTCAGCGCATAGTTCTTTATGATGCTTGGTAGCACATAAGCTGTATTGGATGCAGTTACACTTATTGTGTTAGTGTGAAATGTTCAAACTTACAGTTTCTGACTTCAAGTATTCTTTCCTTTTGCAGGATGATGATGGCTCATCTCACGAGAAACTTGATTTCAAAATCCATTTCAGTTGTTCATCATATTTAATTATGACCCCTTGTTACAGGTATGTGCTTTGACTGTGTCTTTTTTTATACACTGAAGAAATCATGCAAGTAATCACTGGTGCTGAGAGGTCTGAGTGAGCTTGTTCCCAGCACAAGACAGTAGTGCTGGTTGTATGCATATACAGGTATATCTAATAAAATTAGAATAGCCTCAAAAAGTTGATTTATTTCAGTAAATTCAATTTAAAAAGTGAGACTCCTATATTATATAGATTCATTACACACAGCGCTGCACTGACTTTGGACTTGATAAAACAGCGGACCAAGACCAACAGATGACATGGCTCCCCAAATCCTCACGGACTGTGGAAAAGTTTGCATTCCATTTGGCAATCAAGGTCCCAGAGTCTGGAGGAGTGGAGAGGCACATAAGTTGCATGAGGTCCAGTGTGACGTTTCCAGTCAGTGATGATTTAGGGAGCCATGTCATCTGCTGGTGTTGGTCCACTGTGTTTTATCAAGTCAGCGCAGCCCTCTACCAGGAAATTCTATATCACTTCATGCTTCCCTCTGCTGACCATCTTTATGGAGATGCTGATTTCATTTTCCAGCAGGACTTGGCACCTGCCCACCCTGCCAAAAGTACTAATACCTGGTTAAATGATCATTTGTTTGATTGGCCAGCAAACTCACCTGACCTAAACCCCATGGAGAATCTGTGGGTTATTGTCAAGTGGAAGATGAGACACCAGACCTAAAAATGCAGATGTGCTGAAAGCCACTATCAAAGCAACCTGGGCTTCCATTACACCTCAGCAGTGCCACAGGCTGATTGACTCCATGCAACACCTCATTGATGCTGTACTCCATGCAAAAGCAGCCCTGACCAAGTATTGAGTGCATACTATACTGTACATGGACATACTTTTCAGTAAGCCAACATTTCTGTATTAAAAATCCTTTTTTTTTCTGTAATCTAATTTTCTGAGATACTAAATTTGGCTTTTTCACTAGCTGTAAGACATAATCCTCAAAATTAAAAGAAATAAATGCTTGAAATCTATCACTCTGTGTGTAACGCATCTATATAAAATATGAGTTTCACTTTTTGAATTTAATTACTGAAATAAATTAACTTTTTGATGATATTCTAATTTTATGAGATGCACCTGTATGTGGCAGCACAATGTTAAATCCCACCTGCATGCTGACACGCATATTGGTACATCCAGCAACAACAGTTTAACCACTTCAAGACCAAGCCTGTTTTTTGGGTTCAGTGTTTACGAGTTAAAAGCAGGTTTTTTTTTTTGCTATAAAATTACTTATAACCCCCAAACAGTATATATATTTTTTTCTAACGCCCTAGAGAATAAAATGGTGGTCATTGCAATACTTTGTCACACCGTATTTGCGCAGCGGTCCTCCAAGCGTGCTTTTTTTTTTTAATAAATTCAGGTTTTTTTTTGTGAAAGATAATGTTACGCCGAGTAAAATGATACCAAACATGTCATGCTTCAAAATTGCGTCCGCTTGCGGAATGGCGACAAACTTTGCAACTTAAAAATCTCCATTAGCGACGTTTAAAAAATTCTACAGGTTAGCAGTTTTGAGTTACAGAGAAGGTCTAGTGCTAAAATTAATGCTCTTGCTCTAATGTTAATGGTGATACCTCACATGTGTGGTTTGAACACAGTTTTCATATGTGAGCGGGACTTACGTATGCGTTTGCTTCTGCACTCAAGCTCGCGGGGACGGAGTGCTTTAAAAAAATGTTTTATTTATTTTGCTTTTTATTTTTACACTGTTCTTTTTTTTTTAATAAAAATTGATCACTTTTATTCCTATTACAAGAAATTTAAACATTCATTGTAATAGAAAAAAAGCATGACAGGTCCTCTTAAATATGAGATCTGGGGACAAAAAGACCTCAAATCTCATTTTTACACTAAAATGCAAAAAAAAAAAAAAAGCTGAAAAAAATTACAGCCCAAAAAAAAAAAAAGGGCCCTTTAAGACCGTTGGGCGGATGTGACTTCTGACGTCATTTCCACCCTGCCGTGTTATGCCGCTCACTCGGCTCATGGACACTGGGGGGGGATCCGATCATCTCCACCGCTGCCGGCGGGTCCGGTAAGCGGCGGAGATTATGGGAAAGCGGCGGGAGGGGGGGGCACCTCTCCCGCCACTGATAAAAGTGATCTTGCGGCGAATCCGCCGCTGAGACCACTTTTATTATGTGCAGAAAAAAACGGTATCTGAATGGTGCCTGCAGCTGCAGGCACCATTCAGATATCACCACTCAAACAAAAGGACGTCATATGACATCCAGCGGTACGGAAGTGCTTAATGCACACGTCAGGGGGAAAAAAACACATTAAGTACATTCTAGAGTATATGCACATTTTTGCTTTGTTTTATCCCTTTAAACACTCTGCAAGTACAGAAAAATACCGGTTGATGTTGCAGAAATGCATGTAGCTCCCAAGTCCTGTTGTGAGATGACAACACACAGCATTTTAGTATACTGAGTGCTGTTAGGCCTGCACAGTTGCCGTTTGCTAAACTACTCAAGTCCGTGGTAAGTCTATGGCAAAAAAAGACGTGTATTATTTTCACCAGAGTCGCCGCCTAAGCGGCGTTCTAGTGAAAATA
>BLSH010051826.1:361488-376558 GCA_018402905.1 Glandirana rugosa
CTAAAGTGGAGTGAAGGACACGGTTACTTAAGACAAAAACCACAATAGACAAAAAAGTACATATTACAGTGCACACATGAGACTCTTGCAAAGCTGTTTAAAAGAATCTAAACATATACAGGCGGTCCCCTAGTTACAAACATCCGACTTACAAGCGACTCCTACTTACAAACGAAGGTAGACAACAGGAAGTGAGAGGAAATCTCCCCCTAGGAAGGGAAATTCACTCCTGTAAGAGTTATTATGGGAAAAGGTGTCTCCACTGATGCTTTATCACCAAGGTTTGTTTTCACAACAACCCAAAATTTTCAAAATCCAATTATCATTGGCACAGGAAGTGAGGTGAAATCTTCTGAACAGTAACATAGACCGCAAAACAAACATTACAGGGGTGTTAACCATTCCCTATGCTATCCAAAAAGCTTAAAAATAGTTTTTTTTGGCTGAAGGTACACTTAAAAAATGTACCTGTTCCGACTTGCAAACAAATTCAACTTAAGAACAAACCTACAGTCCCTATCTTGTTTGTAACCCGGGGACCGCCTGTATAGCAAAAAATGCAACAATATGGCGGTTTGGTCACACTAAATGGCCATGAAGTGCTTAAGCCCATCCTCCATTACCTCCAATCAGTGTCCACCTGTTCCATGGTATGAATCCCCTGCCCTCCCATAAAGAGGAGCGTTTGCTTCCATGGTTTAAGAGATGGGATCATTCACTCCAATGTTAATGTAGGAACCCACTGGAAAATTGAGGTACTTTGAAGCAGTCAGTGGACTTAAGCACTTCATGGCCATATAGTGTGACCAAACCCCTATATTGTTGCATTTTTTTCTGTATATGTTTAGATGCTTTTTAACAGCTTTGCAGGAGTAAGTGTCATGTCTGCACTGTAATATGTACTTTTTTTGTCTATTGTGGTCTTACAGCTGCAGCATGCCTTTGTTGGGGTGTTCCCCCAAATATATATTTTTAGTATGTTGTGGTCCTGACCAGACCTTTTGGGCTGGCGAACCCCATCTTCCTTCATTACCTCCAAACTGTCCACCTGATCCATGGTATGAGTCCTCTGGTCTCCCATAAAGAGGAGTGTTTGCTTCCATGGTTTAAGAGATAGGATCATTCACTCCAAGGTTAGTGTAGGAGCCCACTAGAAAATTGGGCTACTTTGAAGCAGTCAGTGGGCTTAAGCACATCTTCTTTTATGCCTTATATTATTGTATTCATCCCACCTCTGTTTATATACAATATTTTGTTCAAATATTTTTAAAACTCAATACAATTCTGGTAAAAAAGGAAGAAAAGAAAGTTTGCTTCAAATCTTTGCATATTTATTAAAAATAAAAAAAAATAAAAAAAATCACATGTGCAGAAGTATTCACAGCCTTTGCATGGCACTCAAAGTTGAGCTCAGCTACATCCTGTTTCCACTGACCATCCTTGAGATGTTTCTACAACTTGATTGGGCTCAATCTGTGGTAAATTCAGTTGATTGTACATGATTCGGAAAGGCACACACCTACCTGTCTATATAAGGTCCTACAGTTAACCGTGCATTTCAAAGCACAAACTAAGCCACGAAGTCCAAAAAATTGTCTGTCGACTTCCAAGACAGGTTTGTATCGAGGCACAGATTTGAGGAAGGACACAGGATATTTCTTCAGCATTGAATTTCCCAATGAGAACAGTGGCCTCCATCACCTGTAAATGGAAGAAGTTTGGAACCACCAGGACTCTTCCTAGAGCGGGCTGCGTCGGCCCAACTGAGCGATCGGTGGAGAAGGGCCTTAGTCAGTGAGGGGACCAAGAACCTGATGGTCACTCTGACAGAGCTTTAACATTTCTCTATGGAGAGAAGAGAACCTTCCAGAAGAACAACCATCTCTACAGCACTCCATCAATCCAGCCTGTATAGTAGAGTATCCAGACAGAAGCCACCCAGTAAAAGGCACATGACTGCCCACCTGGAGCTTGCCAAAAGGCACCTGAAGGACTCTCAGACCATGAGAAACAAAATTCTCTGGTCTGATGAAACAAAGATTGAACTTTTTGGCCTGAATGGCAAGCCTTATGTCTGGAGGAAACCAGGCACCGCTAATCACCTTGCCAATACCATCCCTACAGTGGAGCATGGTGGTGGCAGCATCATTCTGTGGGGATGTCTGTCAGTGGCAGGAACTGGGTGAATAGTAAGGATCGAGGGAAAGATGAATGCAGTAATGTACAGAGACATCCTTGTTGAAAATCTGCTCTAGAGCGCTCTAGACCTTCGACTAAGGCATCAAGGCAAACTAGTTTTACCCCTCTGTGTTTTATAATCGTGTTCAGTAGTGCTATGTTACAAATCTGAGGCATGCTGGTAAGGGTTGGGGTTATCCTGGACTGGCCATGTTGTTTTCCCAGATTTAACCTATAGGTGTTTATGCATGTGAAATACATAACTCAGCCCCAGGTCCCATTAATACTCTTGGAGAGGAGAAATGTGTTCCTGTTGTCACACAGTGGCTACTAGCTTCAGATGTACAAATAATTTTTATTTTCTCGAAAATACGTTTGGTGCTAAAGAATGACCATTTCAGTATACTAAAAAAAATACAGAAAACCGTTCACCATTGCTATATCCATCTACAATTGAAGTTTGTATTTGTTCTCTTTTTTTTTTTTTTATAGGGGGAGAAGTCAATATCCATTGATGGGAAGTGCGGTGAAGCAACTCTCCTAAGCAGCCTTCTCAGCGAGATCAAATTGACGCTGGCAGAGTCCTGAGCAAGGGGCCCTCTTATCCTTTTACACCTCTCCTTTTTTTTCCCTGTTACCATATGATGCACTTGGACAGAACTGAAAGTGTAAAGACTGACCTGCAAATGCATGATCAAGCCCCCCATCACCTTAGGAGGCCCAATTTTACCGGAAATTGAAACTCTTTTTTTTTTTCTTTCTTTTTTTTTTCTTTTTTTCCCTCTTCTTTTGGTACCAACAATCTCATTTTAATATAAAATAGTAATGGCTCCTTTGCAGCAAATATTTTAATTAATACCTTGTGTTTTTGCTGTCAGAGACTCATCTGATAACAAAATTATTAAATCCAGTCTTTTTTTCTTTCCATTGTGTATACACTATCAGGATACACTAGGGATTGACAAAATTTGTTTTTGGATGTTTATAGGAGCTGCTTTACTTGATTGGCAATCGGTTTGCTTCCTCCAAGAGAAAGTGCTTTAAACAAAGTTTGTAGCTCTGTAACTAAAACAGCCACACTGAGCATCCTACAAAAAGGTCTGCTGAACTGCATATGTATTTTTTATGTTATGAGATTCATTTATTTGGGAGTTCACATGTGTAAGTGAACCAGTGTTTTTCGAACACCCATTCAGAGGATTTTAAAAATGGAGGAACTTGTCCTTCATTGAATGGATGCTGGGAAGAAACTGGTTTGTTTCATCAAGAAAAAAGTACACTGCCATTAGTAAATCAACCCGTTTTTCTGCTGATATATCAGAAACCTTCTCTGCAACATTTTCAGTTTTGCATGGATACTGGTAATGAGGGAATACTTAATACCCTTTATTATGGATTTTATTTCCACAGTCCTACTCATGTTGGGCAAAGGATCATGTGTTTTGTTTTGTTTTTGGTCTCTTACACATTTAGTGGGCCAGCAACACATTCCTAAGGATAATTTTGCGGGCAGAAACTGGAGAATTAATCTATTTTCCTTTAGTGTGTCTTGTCTGTGTGTGTTTTTTTTTTTTTTTTTGCCCAAGGTTTATTTTATGTTGGCTGTACTTCTAAAGAAAGTTATATACATGTAAAATTATTGTGCTGTATAGTCTGTCTATCCCAAGTTAAAATGAGAGGCCTTTGCCATCATAAAAGCCTGACTATCATAACTAAAGTGTAAAGATAAGGCTTATATGTGCCTGGCCGTTTGCAGGCAAAAAATATTCTTAATGTGAAAACCATGTTTTCCCATGCCCAGGGGAACCGCATATGGGGGTTCTTAATCATTCACTTATATGATCAACTGTACGTCCCATCTGCAACTCCCCGGGTGCTGAAAAACACGGGTTTTTATTGCTAGGCTTAGTTTATGCCTGCAAATGTTTTGAGTGCATGAGGCCTAGAAGTAGTTGTGATTCAGAACTCATGTTCAGATCAGTGGATATAACAGGTGGTGCCTTAACTTCCTAACACATTTCCAAGTAGGACAGAAACAGTCCTACAAATGACTGGTAAATGGGTTTACCTATTATGTTGCCTAGGAAATAATAGCCCAGGTTCTCATTCTTTTTTTTTTTCGGAATTTGTTTCATTTCTTGATATGTACTGCAAATTTATGGACTATTATACCACTATACATTCTAAAGGTGTAATTATTTTACAAGTAATGAACATATGGCTGCAGCAGTAAAAACGTATACAAATAATTGACTTTTGTTTTAATAATGTTGGTCCTGCAGGGTAGGCTTAGTCTGGACACAAACATCATAAATATGGCACCCAGAAAACACTACTAGCACATTTTATATGGTAAGTGTGCATGAATATCCAAACACAAAATATTCTTGCAAATTGCAATTTGGGAGTAATAAAACCTCATTCAAACTTAAGGGTTAACTGATTCTTATGGGTTACAAATCTTCTGTACAAGAAGGCAACGTTGTACTTTCCAAGAGCATTAGAAGATTAAGCATTCAAGAATGGTCTTGTTTGCCTACATGTATGTGGTACTTATATAGTATATGTCATTTACCTTTTACTATGTCATCTCCTCTCTGCCCTGCTTTTTGGAGCATTGTGTGGCCAGATGCTGATCTCAAATACCAGGTTATCTTGAGAAATTGGTCAAGTTTCCATTATGTTTTTTGTCCCCTTCTATGTCCCCAGCTACATTCGCATGTAGAATATCTTCTATCCAGAACCCTGTTTGGTGATTTTAGACGTTTTCAGTCTGTATGTGTTAAATTTGCTCTTCACATTCCCTTAAGGAGGACTGAAAAAAGGTACCACAAAAGCTGCTGTAATTGTGTCAAGATGGTCCACAATAAAATATGAAATGGTTATGAAACTGTGCGTATCTTATTCTATATTTAATGCTTGTAGATTTAAAAAGAAGAGAGCCCTGTTACTGAACTTACAATGCATTCCAGCAATTCTAGGTGGGGGTGAGCTTTATGTTCAGGATGAATGAGTTTGACCTGAACCCAATCTGTTTGCAGTTTGGCATACTAACTGGCTATATTTGCCAGGTCACCCACCTGTCAGAACCTCCAACTGTTGTTGCTGGAAATCTGTCATTTAGCCACAGTATCCCTACCACATCAAAATTACACATCCCAATCGGCTACTTTTTAAAGTTGCAAACAAGCCAGTGGGGAACCTGGGTGACATCTTTAACAAACTATGATCATGACCAGATTTGGTCCATGACCCCACCCAGAATCCCAGGTACTGCTGTTTACATTCCAGCAGCGATAGGGACCTGTCATTTGCAGTGGGTGAGGATCATTGTTTTTGGAGTGTCAGCATCATCTGGTGTCACTCATCCTGACTGATCTATATTGCTGGACCTAGGAGCAGATTAGACTGGTGTTTTAGGTGAACACATGCACCAAGCCAGGTGACAAACTTCCAGTTCACAGACCAGGACAGAATGCAAGCCTAGTACACTGTGGGTCTTCCTGAACAGGCAGCAACACAGTGCGTGCCTGGGTACCATACGCCAGGTAGGGTGGGGGATAGAAGAGTAGGTGGACCTGGACTCTCTCAGGAGTATTACATCAGATTTCCTCTGGTCAGCAGTGCTACACCATGTTGCTTGGTTCCACCATGCTAGCTGCTACAACTCTGACACATGTGGGCTCCAGGGTTGGTTGGAGTTTTTATACGGCTTTGCTTTCTATTATATCCATACTGTGGGGAGGCAGGAATTTTTTTAAAAAATGCATATACACTTAGCAAAGACATGCAGCCAAAACAAATTTGACATGACAGTCTCTACTGAAAATTAAGAAGGTTTATCCCCTAAAGAAAAATCTCCCACTCTTCACAATCACGCCTTATTCATGTCATCAGTTATTGGCAGCACCTATATTTGTGAGCAACTATTTTCAATGATGAAACACACAAAGGGCAAAATTAGAACCAAAATATCTGATGAGCACCTTGAGAATTCATTGTGAATTGCGAATATATCTATCAAACCAGATTTGATGTGTCCATTTTTTAAAAACGATGCCACATATTGCACTGATTTTATGTTGCCCTCTTTTATAATAAAAAACAAAGTTTTATTACTCCGGTACATATATGTATATCAGTGATCATTAACTTGTGATCTGCCCCCCCATTTTTATATTTAGTGTAGTTATGCGATACACAATATTCACATCCTTTACAGAGACTTTGTATACTTAGGATTCAACATTCCATTCTTAAAGTCTGGTGGTTTCTCTGAGTTGTAAACCTGCATTGTTAAAACATTTCAAACCATTATAGTGCTAAATACAGCTACTCCGTATTTGATTATTTTCTGAATAAATCGTGCTGTGGGGGACTATGTGCATGTCTCTGTTGTTTGCAGCCATCTATCCCAGATTTTATTGTATTTTGTTGGGCATCCTTTGTTAATGTATATACATTTTTTATAGGGCAAAGTGGTATTCACATCTAGTATCCAATCAGACAGTTTGGGGGGCGATTTCCTCACCCAACATTTAGCTATGGTTTTCCGGGCAGAAAATAATGTCTCGTAGAAACACTTTCGTGAACTTGTCTAGATCTGTATCAGGGAATATCCCTAGTAGGCATACTTTTGGATCTAGGGTCAGCGGCGATCTCATGGTTTCATGAAGGAATTTTACCTCCTGTTTCCAAAATCCCTGCATACGTGGGCATGACCAGAGTAGATGGTAGAATGAACCTGTTTCTTGAGTACATAGTAAACACGTATCTGACTGTCCCCTGTTGAATTTAGCTATCTTCAGTTGAGGGAGATATGTCGGTGCATAATCTAAATATGAGTCAACCTATCAGAAAACCTGGGTGAAACCAGTTTACGTGTCCAAAGCGTCACTCCATTCCTCGTCCTCCATGTTCCCCAGATCCCTCTCCCAGCGTGGTTTCAAGTTATAGGCAATTTTAGTGGAGAAAGGGGTAGTGAGTATATTGTAGAATACCAATATTAGTTTCTGAGGGTCTTCACTTTTGACTATTTCCATTATGGGGTTAGGAGTATCTTGTGGTAACGAGTCTGGGAGCTGACAGTGAATGGCATGTCGGACCTGTAGAAATCTAAAAAACATATAGTTTGGGAGTGCAAATTCCAGTCTCAATGTGTCACATGTTTTTAGTGTTCCTGCAGCAAGTGAGATAACTGAAAGATCCCCAGTTTACACCAGATTTCAGGTTGAGGTATTGATGAAAATTCTGGAAGGGCTTTGTTACGCCAGATGGGAGTATAGTCATTATGTGGAGGTATTTCAAGTTTAGTGGAAGCTAGAGTCCATATTCGCCTATAGTGGTTTAGGAGAGAGCCTCAGTTCTCCCTTGGATCTTGCAGCCCCAACTGCTATGGTAGTAAGCGGGTCAGAGTTCAGTTGTGTCAAGTTAGAACAAAGGAGTGAGTTGAAACGTCTCCTGTCTGTCTTATCAATATGGTACAGTTGAGATGCGATGTAATATAAATTGAAGTCTGGCATTGCTGTGCCCGCTAGATCAGTGGGATTTTTGAGTAATCTCCACACTAGTTTGTGTCTATTCTTCCCCCATACAAAGGGTTTGAGAAGAGCTTCTATAGACTTAAAGTATTTCAGGGGTAAGTATACTTGGGTATGCCATAGCATGTACAAAATCTTGGGGAGGAGTACCATTTTAATAAGGTCAATACGGCCCATCACCCCTAGAGGGAGCCTGGCCCATACTTGTGTTTTGGATTTAATTCGATCAAATAATGGTTCTATATTGGGTTTTTAATCTTGCATACTCTTTGTAAGGGCATAAGGGCTTGTGATTGGGTTGGGGAAGAGTAGTCAATTGGTAAAAACTGTGACTTTTCCCAATTAATTTTCAGTCCAGAAAAGGAGCCGAATCATTCTATTGTTCTCAGTGCTTCAGCAAGGGAGGGGCCTGAATCCGCCAGGTATAATAGTGTGTCGTCGGCATACATATTTTTTCCATGAGTTCTCCCATGTGCAAGCCCTGTATTTGGGAATTAGATCGAATAGACATTGCAAGTGGTTCTGCTGCTAGGGCATAGAGTAGGAGAGAAAGTGGGCAGCCCTGTCTTGTGCCCCTAGTCAGTTGGAACTTTTCAGATTGCCTGCTGTTAGCCACAACTTTGGCTTCCGGGGCCTGATACAGCATTTGTACTCATTTAAGATATTTGGGGCCAAAGCTGTATTTTGCTAGGCATTTCCACAAGTAGCTGCATTCCACCGAATCAAATGCTTTGGCTGTGTCTAGTGTTACTACCACTCTCTCTCCTGTATTTTCATAATTGGCCTGTAAGTTTATGAATAGTTTCCTAAGGTTAAAGGAGGTGTTTTTCTGGTATGAAGCCTACTTGGTCCTCATGTTCCAGGGATAGAATAAAGCCTCGTACACACGGTTCGACGGTCGCACGACCGAACAGACCAAATCATATGTTGGATCATGTAACTTGCGTACTGACATGCACTACACGATTGTACGACCAAGCCGAACGTAGTGACTTGTTATGAACGTATAAAGAGAAAGTTCAGGTGCATACAATTAGCGTCCGGCTGTTCCTGACTTCTGAGCATGCGTGTTTTGCACCATACAACCTTTACCTACTTCTCTCTACACACAACGGTCGTATGACCGCTTGTTGGTACTAACAAAATTGTATAGTTTGCTCATACAACTTCTGTTGTACGACCATCGTATGTAGGCTGTTCTAATTGTGCGTACTAATGGTCGGATGATCATACAACGAGCGGTTGTATGACCATTTGCACACGACCATTGAACTGTGTGTACGAGGCTTAACTTGATTGAGACGTAGTGCTAATATCTTGGCTAAGATTTTAATGTCAACCTGGAGTAACGAAATAGGTCGATAGGACTCTGGGTGTCCCGAGTCCTTACCAGGTTTGGGTATGGGTACTATAATTGCTTCCCGCATAGAGGTGGGTAGTGTTGAGGTTTCGAAAATGTGAGTATAAAGGGTAAATAATTTAGGAATGACTGTTTCACTGTATTGGGAATAGAATTAGATGTGTAACCCATCAGAACCCAGTGACTTGGACCTAGTAAAGCAGGCGATTGCCGTTGCAATCTCGTCAGTTGTTAGTGGTGCTTCAAGTAATTCTACCTGTTCAGATGTCATTTGTGGGAAGGTGAGCTCCTCTAGGAAAAGATCCATTGTGTCTGTATCGTTAGATACAGTGGATGTACAGTTGTATGCAAAAGTTTAGGAACCCCTGACAATTTCCATGATTGTCATTTATAAATATTTGGGTGTTTGGATCAGCAATTTTATTTTGATCTATCAAATAACTGAAGGACACAGCAATATTTCAGTAGTGAAATGAGGTTTATTGGATTAACAGAAAATGTGCAATATGCATCAAAACGAAATTAGACAGGTGCATAAATTTGGGCACCCTTTTCATTTTGTTGATTTGAATACCTGTAACTACTTAGCACTGATTAATTGGAACACACAATTGGTTTGGTGAGCTCATTAAGCCTTCATCCTGAACTTCATAGATAGGTGCATCCAATCATGAGAAAAGGTATTTAAGGTGGCCAATTTTAAATTGTTCTCTTTGACTCTCCTCTGAAGAGTGGCAACATGGGGGCCTCAAAAAAACTCTCAAATGACCTGAAAACAAAGATTGTTCTACATTATGGTTTAGGGGAAGGCTACAAAAAGTTATCACAGAGATATAAGCTGTCAGTGTCCACTGTGAGGAACATAGTGAGGAAATGGAAGACCACAGGCACAGTTCTTGTTAAGGCCAGAAGTGGCAGGCCACATAAAATATTGGAGAGGCAAAGGTGAAGGATGGTGAGAACGGTCAAAACCAGCCCACAGAGCATCTCCAAAGACCTACAACATCAACTTGCAGATGGTGTCACTGTGCATCATTCAAGAATTCAGCGCTCTATGCACAGGGAGAAGCTGTATGGGAGAGTGATGCGAAAGAAGCCTTTTCGGCACACACGCCACAAACTAACACAGCGTTCCAAGAAAAACACTTGCTACCCACAGTAAAATTGGGTGGAGGTTCCATCATGCTGTGTGGCCAGTGCCAGTACTGGGAATCTGGTTAAAGTTGAGGGTCACATAGATTCCACTCAATATCAGCAGATTCTTGAGAATAATGTTGAGTAATCAGTCACAAAGTTGATGTTATGCCGGGGCTTGATATTTCAACAAGACAACGACCCAAAACACTGCTCAAAATCTACTCGGGCATTTATGCAGAGGAACAGTACAATGTTCTGGAATGGCCATCCCAGTCCCCAGACCTGAATATCATTGAACATCTGTGGGGTGATTTGAAACGGGCTGTCCATGCTTGGCAACCATCAAACCTAACTGAATTGGAGATGTTTGGTAAGGAGGAATGGTCTAAAATACATTAATCCAGAATCCAGACACTCATTACAGGCTATAGGAAGCATCTGGGCTGTTATTTCTGCTAAAGGAGGCTCTACTAAATATTGATGTGATTTTTCTTTTTGGGTGCCCAAATTTATGCACCTGTCTAATTTTGTTTTGATGCATATTGCTCATTTTCTGTTAATCCAATAAACCTCATTTCCACTGAATACTGAAATATTGTGTCCTTCAGTTATTTGATAGATCAAAATGAAAATGCTGATCCAAACACCCAAATATTTATAAATGACAATCATGGAACTTGTCAGGGGTTCCTAAACTTTTGCATACAACTGTATATAGTGAGCTGAAAAATGATCTAAATATTGTAGTCACCCCAGTGGGCTCAGTTACCATCTTCCCCATTTGGCTGCGTAGTGAAATAACTACCAGTGGTCTGTCCTCTCTATGTACCATATATGCAAGGAGTTTACCTGCTTTTACTCCATGCTCAAATAGTTTTTGTGTAGAAAAAAAGAGTTTCCGTCTAGACATCTCGTATTGAAGCTGATTGACTACTCTGGTTTGAAGTTTGAGGCGTGAGGCTCGGTGAGGAGATGGGTCTGTTTCATATTTGCGTTCAGCTGATGAGAGCTCCTCTAGTGCTTTATCTCCAGTCTCAGCTGCGGTGGCTTTTAGTTTATTTATGCAAGATATTAGAGTGGCCTTAACATGTAATTTAAAGGAGTCCCATGCCCTCGCAAAAGAAGCAGATTGTTCATTTTCTGAAAAATACCTCTGCCACTCACTGTCAAGCTCCTCATCCTCCGGGTTAAGTCTCCACGTTCTGCGTGGTTTAGCCATGGGCACATTTAATGTGATCCAGTAGGGACTGTGGTCTGGGAGTAATCTGGGACAAAAGGTTGCTTCCTTCAAGCGGGCAACCAATATCTTTGAAATCTATGCGTGACATTGTATTATGTGTGGATGAGAAGCAGGAGAATGCTCTAGTAGTGGGATATTTAGATGTGTCAACTAAATTAAAATTGGCTATCAATCTGGCAAATCTAATGGGGACTACGGGAGTTAGTGGTGTGTTAACTTGTTGAGATTTATCTAGGTCAGGGTTTAATGTGGCGTTAAAATCTCCCAGCCAAATGGCTGGGATATTTGAGTGTTGAGCCATAAAGTCTAGACCTTCCGTAAGGATTGTGGCATAGAATGGGGGGGAAACATAAAAGGCTAAGAGCAGATACTGTTCCCCGTATATCTTAGCATGGCGGAAAACATATCTCCCTTGGGAGTCAGTTATTATATCACATAATTCAAAATGCAGGGATTTAACAATGAGCAAGGACACTGCCCTGGCATGGTCTGTGTGGGTAGAATGAATCGCCCAACCTATCCACGGACGCTTGAGGGCTAGCTGTAAGCAACCCTCTACGTACATCTCTACCAGTACAATGATATCTGCCCTTTGTGTCTTAAGGAATGATAACATTGCAGAGCGCTTAATTTTATCACGTAACCCCCTAACATTCCATGTTAGGAATTTTATAGTTGTCATAACTTGTTAGTTTTATAGTAGATCAGGATTTTAATCATGAAATACGTTATTTCCCCACAAGAGGGTGTCCTTGCTCTGCAAACTGTGATAGTCATATCAAGTAGCATAATGTGCATAGGCAATAAAGGTTTAGTTAATTCACTGAGTAATGCATTCTGCAGCAGCTTATAGTTATCAAAAGTGCATTGTACATTCAATAGAACATATCACTGACATGTATTACAAGTGGCGTAATCAGAGGTAAATTCCAGCCAGAGGCTTTGCCCTCAGTCTTAGTCAGACCTTACTGACATGGTCAAGATTGTCATCTTGACCATGTCAGTACAGGAGTAATATCAAGTGCTGAGATATGGCTGTTGGTATATTAGTATCTGTTATCAAAAATAGGACAACTGCCAAATGGCAGGTAAATATATGGATGGGGAGAAAACAGTACTCTGTCTCAGTGAGGAGGGAGCGTTATAACCAACAGGGAAGGTGAACATTGGAGCTTTATATAATCGTTTACCGTACCTGTATTCAGCAACGTAGCCGCTTTGGAAGCATTATAACCAGATTGTGTTGGTTGGTTGTATTCTGCTGGGGGTTACTTGCTGTTGTAGGCTAATCGTCAGCTCCTCTGTTGGCCTCACGTCGTTCCAGCTAGGAGATGGTGTCTTCAGGGGTTTCAAAAAAAAGAGAACGCGGTTATCTCCCTCTACTCTCAGACACGCAAGGAACAGCATGGAATACTTGAGGTTTTGCGTGCGCAGGTGTCTCTTGGCTTCTGTGCTGACATTTTTGCACCTCAGTGGAGAAGTCAGGGAAAATGGCCACTTTGACATTGCCTAGTGGTATGTTACCTTTCAGACGCCCCATGTGAAGTGCTGCATCTGGTCCTTATAATTAAGCATTTTCGCGATAAAGGGGGGCCCCCTGAGGAGGAGGTCTGGCAGGCATGCGGCGCGCCCTCTCAACCACCAAATGTCTTCTCTCCCCTCCAGCCACAAGGAGATAAACATAGTGCCCTTACTTTATGTAATCATTACTGATCTGTACACATCCCATAATGATATATTATACACACTGTACTCTGCAGTAATTCACTATTAGAAATATTCCTCCTCCTCCTGCAGATCTGAGATAGTTCTAACAATCACTGGTGCTATGGTGTATATGAGAACATCCCCAGACGCACCACAGAAAGAAAGAGCTGTGATGTTTTATATCAGCATGTGACACAAGTAAATGTCAGCATGAGAAAAACACAAAAAAGAGCAGTGCTAACTTACTAATCAAGAACACAATAATGGTGGTACCCTCTAATGTATGGAAATCTCAATAAACGTCAATATCACCATAAAGCCGGTCTCTGTGATATGTAACGTCACATATAATACACATCACACTGAAAATAAGACAGAAAAATTTAACTTTGCAGGGATGGTGGAAACCCCTCCTATAGATATATAGAAGTGTATGGTGTCAGTAAACAGTGCAGTCTCATCTGTGCGTTCACACAGTGCCACTTATTAGTGCAGTCACATAGTACCCATCAGTGCCAATTTTCAGTGTGGTGACAGTGCCCAGTAGTGCAGCTTATAAGTGCCCATCAGTGCGGTGACCCTGTGCCCACCAGTGCTGCTTATCAGTGCCCATTGGGGCAGTGACACTGTGCCCAGTAGTGCTGCTTATCAGTGCCCATCAGTGTGGTCTCGCCAGTGCAGCTTTTTTTTTTTTTTTTTTTTTTTTTAAGCACACAGCCAGAGCTAAAATGGAATGGTTTTGATCAGTGATTTTCAACCTCGGTCCTCCAGTACCCCCAACAGGCCATGTTTTGGGAATTTCTCTTAGATAAAATAGCTGTCCAAAATACCAAGCCATTGACTCTGATTTAAAGCACCTGTGCAAGATGAAGGAAAACCTGAAAACATGGCCTGTTTGGGGGCACTTGACTGAGCTTGAGAACCACTGGTTTAGATCAAAGCATATCAATGTGTTAGATTGTCCCAGTGAAAGTACAGACCTAAATCCAATTGAGAATCTGTGGCAAGACTTGAAATTGCTGCTCAGGCGCTCTCCATCCAGTCTGACAGAGCTTGAGCTATTTTGCAAAGAAGAATGGCAATAATTTCATTTTCTAGATGTGTAAAGCTGGTAGAGACATCCCCAAAAAGACTAGCAGCTGTAATTGCAACAAAAGGTGGTTCTACAAAGTATTGACTCGGGGGCTGATTACAAATACACGTCACACTTTTCACATATTAATTTGTAAAAATGTTGAAAACTATTTTCCTTCCACTTCATAATTCTGTACCACTTTGTGTTGGTCTAGCACATAAAATCCCAATGAAATACATTTATGTTTTTGGGTGTAACGTGACAAAATGTGGAAAATTTCAAGGGGTATGAATACTTTTTCAAGGCACTGTATGTCCTTAATTGTATAAAAGCTAGGTTAGGGCTCGTTCACATGTGTGTCAATACCATGTGCTTGCGTGCCATTTATTTAGCATTTTTAAAACCTCATAACTGCCCTTCAACTCCTGCCATGAATATTACAATGAGCACCCCACAGTGCAGTACACACAGGAGCTGTAATGTTGCTTTGTGAATGTCGAGGACACACATGACGTGACACCCCACGAGTAACATTATAAGTACCGTCCTCAACTTCCCGTCAATACTCCAAAATTTTTACGATTTATTTACCGTGCGTTCGTGTACCATAACTGTGTGTACACTTGCTCGGGATTGGATCGAAAATATGTTAATTCCTGTATGTCACGGAACTTTTTCATAAGTATGGGGAACTTTAAAAGGTGTAAAACAGTGCAATGTGGGTTTTTGTATTTACATAAAGTAACCCTAAAATACACGATCTGGTTGTGTTTCACCATGTCTTAATACTTCACCTTCCTTTTATCAAAAGTTGTAAAAATGTTTAATTATAC
>BLSH010051826.1:387249-400097 GCA_018402905.1 Glandirana rugosa
CTGTTCAC
Organism: Glandirana rugosa; assembly: GCA_018402905.1. NCBI lineage: Eukaryota > Metazoa > Chordata > Amphibia > Anura > Ranidae > Glandirana > Glandirana rugosa. The sequence continues at coordinate 387,258 of BLSH010051826.1, forward strand.
AGCTACCTCCTCCTCCACCGCCACTTCCACCTACACCGCCACAGTCACTGCCTCCTCAACCTCTTACTCCACATCCACCTCCCCCTCCATTTTTTATTTTTTTTTATGTGATTTTAAGGTTTTTCCCTATCCACATTTGTTTGCAGGGCACTTGTCCTACTCTTACCCCCGTTTTGCTTCCTTTTGCACCCCTCTAGCCCTTTCCAGGAATTTTTTAGAGCGATTTTAGTGCCTAAAAGTTTGGGTCACCATTGACTTCAATGGCTTTCGGGGTCAAGTTCGGGGCTGAACTCAAACTTTTTTGCGATGTTCGGCTGAACCCGAGCATCCAGGTGTCCGCTCAACTCTAATACCTGCCTAAATGTATTTACTTTTTTCATAACACTCCAATCCAAATCCCTAAAGCCTTCTTTAGGAAACTAGAGAGCTTAATAGCCTTCATATGGGCAGGAGGGCCCTCCAGAGTTTTGCGGCACATACTATATCTCCCTCTTTCAGGAGGAGGACTAGCGCTAGCAAACTTTGTTGTACTACTGGGCAGCAGTTCTGGTTACAGTGCAATGGTGGTTTTCTCGGGCCCAAAAAAACACAGCAGTGACATTGGAGACGGCTACTGTGGATTCCTACGCTGCCCTGAGTAATCTAGTATTCAGGGGAATGAGGGCGCACTACTCCTTGACCACTGCAATGAGAACCACCGTAAGGGTGTGGCAGGACGCCAGGGCTATCTATCGGAAACCCCTCCATGTATCACCACATTTGCCCTATGCTGCTCCTGCTGCAAACAGTCCCAGACCCTTCGGCATGGGCCTCTAGGGGGATAGTGACATTAAGGCAGGTCATGCAAGATGGCAAAATCCTCCCATTCAGAGAACTTAGAAATAAGTTCTCCCTACCAAACTCTTATTTTTAGATATTGGCAACTACGAGATGCCCTGGGTGCCCTGTTCCCTCAGAGGAGAACACTGGAATCTGACTCAGTTGAGCGCCTTCTCACATTTGGCATGATGGGGAAACCTCTCTCCACTCTTTACTTATATCTCACAGTGGCACATGACACCAAGACTGCTGCCTCTAGGGACAAATGGCAGTTGGACATACCGAGCCTTGGGGAGGAAGAATGGACTGACTGTGTCTCGACCTATATCCCCTCAATGATAGCAGACAAAGACCATTTTATTCAACTAAAATTCTTACACAGGGCATACTACACCCCTCAGAGACTGTCTCATATGTACCCTGGCAGGTAGGGAGCCTGCCCAAGATGCAGGACTGAACCAGGCACTTTTTGGCATATGGTCTGGGCCTGCTTTAAACTTAGGTCATACTGGGAGCAAGTGGCTGATACATTGAGTGCTTTATGTGACACACAAGTGCCCATAGACCCCATGGTGCTCTTAGTTACCTAGAAGATGTGGAGGGAGATCGATACACTTAGCTCTGTATAACCTTCTCCCTTTTCTATGCGAGAAGGGAGATAATGTTGAGATGGAAATCAGCTGAGCCCCCTACCTGCGGTACCTGGAGGAAAGCAATCACCTCAGTTTTACCACAATACAAGCTCACATATGAGAGCCGACAATGTCCTAAAAAATATGATAAAATATGGTCCAGATGGTCTAGTAATTGAGATTACTCTTAAGAGCAATGTTGCTGGTGGACTGATTCCCCCGATGGCTGGTCCTCTTGCCCTCCCGGGACAATTGGTTCTGTCATTTGTGTGAAATCATGGATATGTGATATGGGACAGTAGCAAATCACAGCTTACAACTGTATCTACACTATGCTGTTTTTTTTTTCTTTTTTTACTGATTGTACAGACATTTGGTTTTTGTGTAACCATTTAAGCTTGTTTAATCTGGCTAAGTACTTCAGAGTTTATCTGGTAAGGAATGTTATGTAATGCTGATTTGTCAATAAACTTCTGTTAGAAATAAAAAATTGGTGTTTTCGCTCTCACTCTCTCATACTGGTCACTGGAAGTTCAACATGGCACCGCATGGCATAGAAATAACTCTCTGAGGATTTGAAAAAAAGAATTGTTGCTCTACATCAGTGGTTCTCAACTCCGGTCCTCGGGACCCACTAACAGGCCAGGTTTGCAGGATAACTGAAATGCATAGCCTGTCAGTGCTCAGACCATACGCCGCACACTGCACCAAATTGGTCTGCATGGCTGTCGTCCCAGGAGGAAGCCTCTTTTAAAGCTGATGCACAAGAAAGTCCACAAACAGTTTGTTAAAGACAAGCAGACTAAAGACATGGATTACTGGAACCATGTCCTGTGGTCTGATGAGACCAAGATAAACATATTTGGTTCAGATGTTGTCAAGCATGTGTGAGGGCAACCAGGTGAGGAGTACAAAGACAAGTGTGTCTTGCCTACAGTCAAGCATGGTGGTGGAAGTGTCATGGTTTGGGGCTGCATGAGTGCTACCGGCACTGGGGGGCTACAGTTCATTGAGGGAACCATGAATGCCAACATGTACTGTGACATACTGAAGCAGAGCATGATCCCCCTCCCTTCAGAGACTGGGCAACAGGGCAGTATTCCAACATAATGACCCCCAACACACCTCCTAGACTACCACCACTGCCTTGCTGAGGGTAAAGGTGATGGACTAGCCAAGCATGTCTCCAGACCTAAACCCTATTGAGCATCTGTGGGACATCCTCAAATGGAAGGTAGAGGAGCGCAATATCTCTAACATCCACCAGCTCCGTGATATAGTCATGGAGGAGTGGAAGAGGACTCCATTGGCAACCTGTGAAGCTCTGGTGAACTCCATGCCCAAGAGGGTTAAGGCAGTGCTAGAAAATAATGGTGACCACACAAAATATTGATGCTTTGGGCCTATTTGGACATTTTCACTTAGGGGTGTACTCACTTTTTTGCCAGCGGCTTAGACATTAATGGCTGTGTGTTGAGTTTTTTGAGGGGACAGCAAATTTTCACTGTTAAACAAGTTGTACATTCACTGCTTTACATTGTAGCAAAGTATAATTGCTTCAATGTTTTCACATGAAAAGATATAATAAAATATTTACAAAAATGTGAGGGGTGTACTCACTTTTGTGTGATACTGTGTGTATGTATGTGTGTGTGTGTGTGTGTGTGTATATATATATATATATATATATACTTACACTGCCTGAACTGACTCTATATACTATACACTGAATGAGCTGTAGCTCCCCAGTGCCAGCAGCACTCATGCAGGCCCAGATCATGACACTTCCACCACCATGTTTGACTATAGGCAAGACAAACTTGTCGTTGTACTCCTCACCTGGTTGCCGCCACACACGCTTGACACCATCTGAGCCAAATAAACTTATCTTGGTCTCATCAGACCACAGGACATGATTCCAGTAATCCATGTCTTTAGTCTGCTTGTCTTCAGTAAACTGTTTGCAGGCTTTCTTATGCATCATCTTTAGAAGAGGCTTCCTTGGCCACCATGCTGCAGCTCAGTTTCAGGGTCTTGACAGTCTTCTTATAGCCTAGGTCATCTTTATGTAGAGCAACAATTCTTTTTTCAGATCCTCAGAGAGTTCTTTGCCATGAGGTGCCATGTTGAACTTCCAGTGACCAGTATGAGAGAGTGAGAGCGATAACACCAAATTTAACACACCAGCTCCCCATTCACACCTGAGACCTTGTAACAGAAAGCGTTACATGACACTGAGAGGTAAAAATGGCTAATTGGGCCCAATTTGGATATTTTCACTTAGTGGTGTACTTACTTTTGTTGCCGGCAGTTTAGACATTAATGGCTGTGTTGAGTTATTTTGAGGGGACAGCAAATTTACATTGTTATACAAGCTGTACACTCACTACTTTACATTGTAGCAAAGTGCCATTTCTTCAGTGTTGTCACATGAAAAGATATAATAAAATATTTATCTACATGGTCAGGTCTCAGTTTCCACGTTCACAGCGCAACATATGGGCCGCTGTACAAGCAGCCTGAAATAGTGTGGGCGTGAACTGAGATCCCCCTAGCCATGATTGGCCAAAGGCACTCTGCCTTTTAGCCAATCATGGCTCTCACAGCAGAGCACGCTGTGATTGGCCAAAGCATGCAGGTCATGTGCATGCTTTGGCCAATCAGCGGGTGGCATTTCCCTGCGATTTTACTGCATTATGGGGCACACGAATTTGGCACGAACGTCCCATAATGTTCTAAATTCGGGAACAGCCAATGTTCGAGTCGAACTTACGCTCGACTCAAACCGATAGCTCATCCCTAGTGGTTATTAATGGCATATATTTTATGAATGATTTGGAGTTGTAAGCGGTGTGCCCTAGGGCTCTGTCCTGGGACCAATTCAAGTTAACTTGTTCATAAATGATATGGGGTTGGAATAAATATTTAAATCTCAGTGTTTGCTGATGATACAAAGCTAAGCAGGGCAATAACTTCACAACAGGACATAGCAACTTTACATGAAGACCTCAGGCGGGCAGCTATATGGCAGATCAGGTTCTTTATAGGAAAAGATAAAATAATGCACTTGGGAGCTAAAAATATGACAAAGAAACACCTGTGCACATGCCCCATCAAGATGGCTAAAGATTCAATACACAAAAGGAGTCTTGTGAAGGTGGAAGGGCCAGTAACGGAGCAATGAAGTAGATTGCAGATGTAATATCACTGGAGACCTGTGAGTACATATATACGTTAATTATAATGCAATGTGCTGTCTAGCATCTTATCACCCTTCTGCTGCAACAGTCTCCCCCAGAGGCCCTTTGCAGCTAAAGACGGTATGACCCCTATAGAGACAGCTTTGCATTTACAGATGATATACACCTCGTTGGAAAATTACTGCACCAGTCGTGCCTACAAACGTTGTTATCTTTTGTAACCAAGTATGTACCCCTGACTAAGTCAGGAGATGGACCGGGAAGCTCCTTTGCATGACTTATCCCGTTCCTTTTTCCTATTCTTATAAAGCAGGAATAAACCGCAAGGTATCAGACCTCCTCATCACTAAAGCTGGATTACAATTTATAAGGGACTAATGATTCAGGAGCTTCTATCATACCCTGAACAGCCCGCAAGACTTAATCCCCCTCTAGATCTCCGGGGCCAGGATCGCCTTTTGCACAGGACCCTCTTTTGCAGCCTGAGAGCTGATTTGGGGTTGTTTTGGGGATGGAGGCCACCCTCTGGGGGGATGGGCAGGGTGGGGGGAGGTGGATGGTTGACCTTACGGGGCTGTTTTGGATTATCGGTTTGTACTTTTGTATAAACTACTTATAGTAAACAATTTCAGCATTGCATTACCACATCACAGTATCTGTCCGGGTCCAGCTGCCATGCTCACAGAGGGCATACACAACCTTTACCCTGTACACTACTCTTTATGTGCTGACCATGCCCTCCCTTAAAATTATGTCATGGAACACCAGGGGGCTGAACTCCCCAATCAAACAGTCACTGGTGTTCCAATTTATCAAGGCCTATAGCCCTCACTTTTGCGTGGAAACCCACCTCATAGGTAGTAAGGTCCTTGCCCTTAAAAAACCATGCGTGGGATACCACTCCACCTATGCATGAGGTGTTAGCGTTTTAGTTCTAAAGACACTCCACTTCAAACTCCTTGACCTGGCCCTGGACCCGGATGGTAGATATGTTATCATTTATGCTTCAATATGTTCTCTGAAATGGGTATTAGTTGGTTTGTATCTGCTGCCCCTAGCCTCTGACACTGCTAAATCGAATAACAGCTAAGGTAGCAGAATTTGCAAACGAGAATGTCATTTTGTTAGGGGACTTTAATCTAGTCCCAGACGTGGATATCGATAGATTATTGTCCACTGTCCCACCTAGCCCTGGGCTCTCAAGATGGGCGGAGACGTATGGGTTGACTGATGTGTGGAGATGGAGACACCCGAGGGAGCGATCCTACACATGCCACTCGGCCTCATACAGAAACTTCTCTCGCATAGACCTGATCTTTGTGGGCGTAGGGGTTCTACCGAGAGTTAAAGACGTCACCTCCTTCCTAGGGGGATTTCAGACCATGCCCCTTTGTTCCTGCACCTAGAGTTTCCAACAGCCTCGGTTGTAGGCCTGTGAAGGCTCTCTAGATTCTGGGTGACTGATGTTGCGGTGGAAGAGAAGGCCAGGGCGGCAATAGCAAATTACTGGGTGGTGAACACAGGCTCTGCCGATTTTGGGACTCTTTCAAGGCTTATATGCGGGGTCAATACCAATTTATTATATCTGGCGTCCGCAAAGGTAGAGGGGCCAATCTAAGGAATGCAGAGTCAGAAGCGAGTGTCTAGGAGGCTATCTATGTTAGGACAAGGGATCCCCAACACTATACCCGACTACAATCTCTCACCGCTAATGTGCTTCATATTCGCACATCCCTGGCCCAGAAAAAACTTTTGGCACAAGCGTATATTTGAGCAGGGTGAACGTACAGGTAGACTTTTGGCGTGGCTTTCCAGGGAACAGGCAGGAGGGGTTGGGATCTCCCAGATCAAGGGGGGGGGGTGATGGTGCCTTGCTCTGTACTCCAGAAGAGATCAATCATTCCTTTGTTCAGTACTACAAGGCACTTTACAGCTCAAGGGTGACCTATGAGGAGGATGATTTTACAGGATATTTAGAAGACATAGATATCCCACAGCTGACCTTGACCTACCGGAACAAACTAGATAGACCCATTACGTTGGAAGAGATTCTGCAGGCGCTTAGGGCACTACAACCTGGTAAAACTCCCAGGCCGGACGGCATACCGGTACAGTTCTACAAACAATACTCTGAGAAACTGGCCACCAAGTTGCAGGACTTGTTTAGTGGGGCCCTTGATTTGGAGGCGGGAAAGACCCTTCTCTGTGCACCTCCTACAGGCCTATCTCCCTTCTAAACGTGGACGCCAAGATATTGGCTAAAGTCCTTGCAAATAGATTAAACATGGTCATTATAGAACTAATCCACCCTGATCAAATGGGGTTTATGCCTGGGAGGGGCACAGACATTAACATCAGAAGGGGGGGGCGTGGCCTTGGTATGCTCGAGTGAGGACGCAACTCGGCAGAGCTCCGGGGACCCGCGCTGATACAGACAGCTACGGCGGCTAAGTACGCAGCAAACAACCACATACACATACCGGACAAGAGACTAACCTCCCCACAGCCACCGCAGACCCGGTCGGGATCGCTAGACGCTTACTTCATGGAGCCGTGCCGGGGCCCACGGAACAATTCCAAGATGGCGCCGGGTGAGCACGCTGCCCAAGTAGCATCCCTGATCCCCTCCCCGGCCCTGCCATCCCTGACGCTTCCCCCTCCATTTCCGCCATCCGACACGGAGAGCAGAGCAAGCGGCACTGAGATAGGAGAGGTGCTGGCTGACAGGAGCCTTGTGGGCGCATCTCCTCTCCCTACCCACCAAGGTTGACCTAGAACTGTTTGCCACCCGCATGGAGAAGGCCTTCAGGCAGGACATAGAGGCCTTACAGGCCGATACAGCACACATTGGGGGGAGAGTGGAGGCCCTAGAGACACAGCCCCTGCCATCCAAGCTCTGACAGAACGATGCAGGGCCCAGGACCGCCGCATCGACTCCATGCTCGACCAGATGGACGACTACGAGAACCGGAGTCACAGGGTTAATATACGCATTAGGGGCCTGTCAGAAGCCACAAGATCCAAGGACATAGTCCCCACACTCCAAGGCCTTTTCGAACCGATACTAGGCCGCGAAGCCCCGGCACACATTGAGATAGATCACGCTCATAGAGCACTCCGGCCACCATCGGAGGACCCTGACAAGCCAAGAGACATAATATGCAAGTTGCACAAGTACTCTGTGAAGGAACGTATAATGTACCAAGTCAGAGGAACGCGATATGTGTACTTTTATCCCTCTTTCCAGATTTATCCACACGCACATTAATGCAACGTCGGGCGCTCAAACCATTGCTGGAGGTGCTGCAACATGCTAAATTAATCGATCTCTCAGCCACCAAGGATGGCCAGCAATATATCCTGCGCACCAAAAACGACTTACCCCGCTTCCTGAAGGACTTGGGCCTGCCGGCTATGGATATCCCAGATTGGAGACTCTCTCCGGAAATACCCCTACTGCCCGACCTCAAGGATGGCGACAGGCCCGCCGCAGATGGAGGAATGGCCCACAAAGAGACCCTTCCCAGTGGGCTTTGGCTGGCATGTCTCCCTCGACCGCCCTGAACTGTGAAGCTGCTGTTTGAACACCACTTTAAGCCGCAGGTGTGGGGGGCCTACCCCCTACCCATCTCAAGAGCGCACGCCGCTGTATAAAATTACAGGCTATTGGGCGACTGCCTGGACCACTAACTGTTGCGTGTCCCCCCGGACTCATTCCTGGTGCCTTTCTACTTCCCCCCAGTAGGAACACTCCTCGGAGTTATGATCCCGTTTTGGGATGGGGTGCTGCTCGTGGGCCCACACTGCCCCCCTAAATGGGGGGGTGGGGGCCCTCGATCGGCACACCTAGGGCGCCTTCGGGTGTCTTGTGGGTATATGACCTACATTTTGACCACACTGTTCAACGCTTTCTTTGTTTTTATGTTTATGTTGTTTGTTACATTCTAAGTTTATACATGTTTTCTGTACTCCAGTACTCCATGAAAAGAGCAGAATCGTGCTGTGGGTCTCCTTCTATCGTCCACAAGATCAGGGGTAACCAATACCACCAATCCTCAACATGGCCTCCCTAAAGATTGTCCCATATAACGTGAGAGGACTGGGCTCGCCGATGAAATGCAGTAAGTTGTGGGTCGAGGGGAAACGTCTAGGGGCACACATTCTCTTTCTGCAGGAGACACACTTTGTCACTGACTCGGCCCCTCGCCTACCCACACACCTCTATAAACAATGGTTCCAGAGCAATTCACCACAGCCCAAATCATGTGGGACCATCATAGCCATCCACAAACACTGCCCCTTTGTGCCCATCGATTACCAGATTGACCCCGACGTCAGGTACGTGTTCCTCAAGGGCACCATCTTAGACCGCAAATACACCCTTGCAGCTGTGTACACCCCCAATAGCGGGCAACATACCTTCCTAGACTCTGTGCTGGACTCCCTCTCATCTTTTGAGAGGGACAACATCTTGGGGGGAGACTTTAATGTGAGCCCAGACCCAGAGGTCTGGCTTCAAACATGCTTGGGATAAACATAAATCCATAGTCAGACAACAAGGTTAATGTAAAAAATAAAAAAAAATAAAAAAAAAAAAAAATAAAAAGGGGCAGACTCGATGGACTACTCAGTCTTTTTCTGCCGTCACTTTTCTATGTTTCTATGTTTCTATGGTGGACTGCTGTAGACTACTAAACCCCACCGGCAGGGACTACAGTTACTTCTCGACAGTTCACAAAGTATACACATGGATAGACCTTATGCTGATGGATCAATATTCCCTCGACTCGCTCTTGATTGCGTCGATTGACTTAGTGGCAATATCGGATTGTCACCCTTCAGACCGCCCCCCCCCCCGTCGCGAAGCCATGGACATGACGCTTGAACGACAACATATTAGATGACATGGTGGCGCTGAAACAAGTATCTCCCAATACTTTGTGGAGAACAACAGAGACAAAGTGAGCATGGGGTCGGTTTGGGAGGGACATAAGGCTGTGATCCGAGTGGAAACTGATCTCCCAGGGGCACAGGCTGAGAAGGGCACGGGACGGGGACCTACAAGACCTCCTAGCCACGATTCGTACGACTGAACTTACGCATAAACGCCGTGTCACCCCGGAACTGACGACAAAACTCCAGTCCCTTAAACAGAACCTGGCGGATATGCTAGGAAGGATGAAAGCTAAGCTGAGACACGTTGCACATAAATTCTACGAATATAGCAACAAATGTGGCAGACTGCTGGCCCGTGCGCTTCGACGCCAAAGGACACAGGGACACGTACATAAACTTGGTAGCACCACCGGAACGTCGATAGTACACTCCTCGAAAATAGCAAAGACGTTCAGAGACTATTACGCCCAAGTTTACCAATTACCAGACACTCTGCTGGGAGCCACGGGCGCTCAAACTCACCCGCATTCAGGCTTATCTAAAGGAGGCACAAGCCCCGCTTTTAGACACCTCGAATAGTACTGACCCAGAGGCCCCGATAACAATACCTGAAGTACAAGCGGTCATAAAAACTTGCCCAAGGGAAAAAGCCCAGGACCGGACGGGTTTTCTAATTCATATTATACTAAATTCCAGACGCAACTTGCAGGGCCCCTCTGTAAATATTTTCACTCACTAGCCGCCGGGACAGTTCTGCCCACAGAAGCGCTACTCGCCCACATAGCAGTAATCCCCAAGGAGGGAAAGGACCCCACCATACCCAGCAGCTACAGACCGATCTCTCTCCTGAATTCGGATATAAAAATTTTAGCAAAAATCTTAGCCAACCGTATAAACCCAATCATGCCCACGCTGGTACACCCTGATCAGACGGGGTTTATCACAGGTAGGGAGGCAAGAGACAACTCTAATTCACTGCGCAGAACAACAGCTCGCCCAGCCCCCCTGTCTCCTGCTATCGACCGACGCCAAAAAGGCATTGGACAGGGTGGACTGGGTATACCTGCAAGCAGTTTTGGCTAGGTTGGGCCTGGGCACTAATATGCTAGCGTGGACCTCCTCCCTATACAGTGCCTCTGCGGCGAGAGTGAAGGTAAACGGAGTGCTATCTGAACCCTTTCCCATCCAAAATGGGATGTGGCTGGGGTGCCCCCTATCCCCCCTCCTTTTTGCTCTCACCCTTGAACCGCTCCTCAACAGAATACACCTTAACACAGACATTAGAGGCCTCAGGGTTGGGCCGACAGAACACAAGTTGTCCGTCCTAAGCCGATGACGTCCTGTTCTATATCTCTGATCCCTTGGTGTCCCTCCCTAATCTTATAGCAGAATTACAGCGGTTTAAACAACCCACTTTAAAATAAATGACTCCAAGTCAGAGATCCTGCCGCTGAGAGTCTCCGGGGCCCTACGTACACAGCTGCAGGCATCATATTGATTCGCCTGGTGCACATCCTCACTAAAATATCTGGGCATTAAACTCCCATTCCGATGCTCCCAATTATACCCACATAATTATGCCCCACTAGTAAATTCAGTCCGAACCGACCTGCAACAATGGAACCAGGACACAATCTCCTGGATGGGCCGAGTCAATGTCCTGAAGATGAATGTGCTACCCCGCATTCTTTTTCACCTGCAGATGGTACCTATAATGTTGCCCCGGACCTTTTTCTTGACCCTGAGCATCCTGTTTATACGATTTACCTGGGGTGGCAAAAGCCCTCGACTGGCCCTCCGTGTTCTACAATGCCCAAAACGAAGAGGTGGGATGGGTGTTCCGGTCATTCATAAATACTACGAAGCAATAGCACTACAACAAACCCTTGACTGGCACCACAATGTGTCCTCTAAAGTATGGGTCCCACTTGAAAAATTCTTAGCGGGCAGAAATTTAACTCACGCCCCATGGCTCCCTAGGGAGGGCAGGGGACTGTCCAACTGGGTTTCTCCAACAACCACCCATGCCCTGACCTTGTGGGATCACATGAACAAATAGGGAAGGTTGGCACCACCGACCTCCACCATGGCACCACTTGAGGGTTTTCCCTGGTTCAAACCGGGCGAACACCCATCATACTATAGGACATGGACGAGGGATGGTGAGGTATGGTGTGGATGTTTCTTACGAGCCCAAGGCTTGGTTCCCCTAGACCAGTTACGTTCCCTATATGGGGCGTACCCGATGGACGACTGGCGTTACAGACAACTCCAGCACTTCATCCAAAGGCTGACCCGACCCATTCGCGCGCCAGACAGCGCCACCCCATTTGAGAAATTATGCCTCTCGGAAGCCCCAATTCTCGCACGCAATCTCGGTGCTATATAACATACTACAACACCAAAGCGGGGAGGGAAAACCACCCTATATCAGGGAGTTGGAGAGAGACCTACAGCACGAGTTTAGGGAGTCGCGGCTGGATAGCCTTTATCGCCTTACTCGAGCACGTTGGACACAAAAATGCAAGAAAATAGTTTCAAAAGTCTTACTAGATGGTATAGAGTCCCTACAAGGCTCATGGCGATCTATCCGGCTGCGTCCCCTGCATGTTGGAGAAAATGTGGGCAGAGGGGCACCTTCCTCCACATCTGGTGGAATTGTCCCAAGATTCAGCCATTTTGGCAATACATTAGGGCACAGATCAAAGCCATATTGGACATAGAGGTGCCTGACTCTCCGCTAAACCTCCTCCTGCATGTCCCATCCATCCCTCTGGGTCATTACCGCAAATCCATACTACCACACCTGTTTAATGCAGCCAGGCGATTAATCCAGGTATTCTGGAAAAAAAACCCAGGTGCCGGTCCGGGCAGACTGGACCCGCTTAGTGAACAAAATGACAGCGGAGAAGTGGATTGCAAGGTGCAAGGACCGCCGTGATAAATTCTACAGTGCCTGTGTCACATGGATAGCCCACACAGGGAGGAGCGCCCGAACCCTTGCCAAACCCCCTAGGCCATAAACGAAAAGCTAAAAATCTTACGGATACCCCGTGAGATGAGATATTTTACCCCCTGATAAAAATGACGAAGAGACTAAAACACCACCTGCTTGGAGACCCCACTACATTATGGTGCACTGACAATTATATGTAAATACAGATAGTTATATGGAGTACACTGTTAATGTTCCTTTTAACTCTATCCCCTTTCTTTTCTATCCATATCTCCCCCTTCACCTCTCACTCCCACCCCCCCCCCCACTCTCCCGTGTTGCCTACCTCCCGCAGCTT
>BLSH010051826.1:406331-419622 GCA_018402905.1 Glandirana rugosa
CATGGATATTTGATATGGGACAGTAGCAAATCACAGCTTACAACTGTAACGCTATGCTGTTTTTTTCTCTTTTTACTTATTGTACTGACATCATTTGCTTCTCTGTGTAACCATTTAAGCTTGTTTAACCCAGCTATGTACTTCACAGTTTATCTGGAAAGGAATTTTATGTAATGCTGATTTGTCAATAAACTCTTCTGTTTAAAATAAAAATTTGGTGTTATCGCTCTCACTCTCTCATACCGGTCACTGGAAGTTCAACATGGCACCGCATGGCATAGAAATAACTCTGAGGATTTGAAAAAAAGAATTGTTGCTCTACATCAGTGGTTCTCAACTCCGGTCCTCGGGACCCACTAACAGGCCAGGTTTGCAGGATAACTGAAATGCATCACAGGTGATATAATTTGCTGCTCAGTGATTGCAGTATTCTAGTCTGCATCTCCCCAAGGTAATACTTAAAATCTGGCCTGTTGGAGGGTCCTGAGGACCGGAGTTGAGAACCACTGCTCTACATAAAGATGGTCTAGGCTATAAGAAGATTGTCAAAACACTGAAACTGAGCTGCAGCATGGTGGCCAAGACCACACAGTGGTTTAACAGGACAGGTTCGACCCAGAACAGGCCTCGCCATGGTCAACCAAAGAAGTTGAGTGCACGTGCTCAGCATCATATCCAGAGGTTGTCTTTGGGAAATAGATGCATGAGTGCTGCCAGCATTGCTGCAGAGGTTGAAGGGGTGGGGGGTCAGCCTGTCAGTGCTCAGACCATACGCCGCACACTGCGTCTGCATGGCTGTCGTCCCAGGAGGAAGCCTCGTCTAAAGCTGATGCACAATAAAGTCCGCAAACAGTTTGTTGAAGACAAGCAGACTAAAGACATGGATTACTGGAACCATGTCCTGTGGTCTGATGAGACCAAGATAAACGTATTTGGTTCAGATGTTGTCAAGCGTGTGTGGGGGCAACCAGGTGAGGAGTACAAAGACAAGTGTGTCTTGCCTACAGTCAAGCATGGTGGTGGAAGTGTCATGGTTTGGGGCTGCTTGAGTGCTACTGGAACCGGGGGGCTACAGTTCATTGAGGGAACCATGAATGCCAACATGTACTGTGACATAATGGAGCAGAGCATGATCCCCCTCCCTTCATAGACTGGGCGACGGGGCAGTATTTCAACATCATAATGACCCCCAACACACCTCCAAGACCACCACTGCCTTGCTGAGGGTAAAGGTGATGGACTAGCCAAGCATGTCTCCAGACCTAAACCCTATTGGGCATCTGTGAGACATCCTCAAATGGAAGGTAGAGTAGAGCAATATCTCTAACATCCACCAGCTCCGTGATATAGTCACGGAGGAGTGGAAGAGGACTCCATTGGTAACCTGTGAAGCTCTGGTGAACTCCATGCCCAAGAGGATTAAGGCAGTTCTAGAAAATAATGGTGACCACACAAAATATTGACACTTTGGGCCTATTTGGACATTTTCACTTAGGGGTGTACTCACTTTTTTTGCCAGCGGCTTAGACATTAATGGCTGTGTGTTGAGTTATTTTGAGGGGACAGCAAATTTACAGTTAAACAAAACTGTACACTCACTGATTTACATTGTAGCAAAGTATAATTGCTTCAGTGTTGTCACATGAAAAGATGTAATAAAATATTTTCAAAAATGTGAGGGGTATACTCACTTTTGTCCGATACTGTGGTGTGTGTGTGTGTATATATATATATATATACTATACATATATATATATATATATATATATATATATATTCTTACACTGCCTGAACTGACTCTATGGACTATACACTGAATGAGCTGTAGCTCCCCAGTGCCAGCAGCACTCATGCAGCCCCAGACCATGATACTTCTACCACCACGTTTGACTATAGGCAAGACACACTAGTAATTGTACTCCTCACCTGGTTGCCGCCACACACGCTTGACGCCATCTGAGCCAAATAAGCTTATCTTGGTCTCATCAGACCAAAGGGCATGATTCCAACAATCCATGTCTTTAGTCTGCTTATCTTCAGTAAACTGTTTGCAGGCTTTCTTATGCATCATGTTTAGAAGAGGCTTCCTTGGCCACCATGCTGCATCTCAGTTTCAGGGTCTTGACAGTCTTCTTATAGCCTAGGTCATCTTTATGTAGAGCAACAATTCTTATTTCAGATCCTCAGAGAGTTCTTTGCCATGAGGTGCCATGTTGAACTTCCAGTGACCAGTATGAGAGAGTGAGAGTGATAACACTAAACTTAACACACCTGCTCCCCATTCACACCTGAGACCTTGTAACACTAACGAGTCACATGACACAGAGAGGTAAAAAATGGCTAATTGGGCCCAATTTGGAAATTTTCACTTAGGGGTGTACTCACTTTTGTTGCCAGCAGTTTAGACATTAATGGCTGTGTTGAGTTATTTTGAGGGGACAGCAAATTTACACTGTTATACAAGCTGTACACTCACTACTTTGCATTGTAGCAAAGTGCCATTTCTTCAGTGTTGTCACATGAAAAGATATAATAAAATATTTATATTTAGCTACATGTTCAGGTCTCAGTTTCCACGTTCACAGCACAACATATGGGCCGCTGTACAAGCAGCCTGAAATAGTGTGGGCGTGGACTGAGACCCCCTAGACATGATTGGCCAAACCAATCATGGCTCTCACAGCAGAGCGCGCTGTGATTGGCCAAAGCATGCAGGTCATGTGCATGTTTTAGTCAATCAGCAGGTGGCATTTCCCCGCGATTTTCACACGAATTTGGCACGAACGCCCCATAATGTTCTAAATTCGGGGAACAGCCAGTGTTCGAGTCGAACGTATGCTCGACTTGAACCGATAGCTCATCCCTAGTGGTTATTAATGACATACATTTTATGAATGATCTGGAGTTGTAAGCGATGTGCCCTAGGGCTCTGTCCTGGGACCAATTCAAGTTAACTTGTTCATAAATGATATGGGGTTGGAATAAATATTTAAATCTCAGTGTTTGCTGATGATACAAAGCTAAGCAGGGCAATAACTTCACAACAGGACATAGCAACTTTACAAGAAGACCTCAGACGGGCAGCTATATGGCAGATCAGGTTCTTTATAGGAAAGGATAAAATAATGCACTTGGAAGCTAAAAATATGACAAAAGAAACACCCGTGCACATGCTCCATCAAGATGGCTAAAGATTCAATACACAAAAGGAGTCTTGTGAAGGTGGAAGGGCCAGTAACGGAGCAATGAAGTAGATTGCAGATGTCATATCACCGGAGAAAGGCAAATGTATGGTAAATGTACCATATTGGACAAATATGCAAAAAGCCCTGGAGGCCCTAACATTTGTGAGTGAATTATTTACTCTTTAAATCATACCTGTGGTTTGCCCATACAAAGCAAAACAACAGGTTTGCTTTAATTCCCCCTCTCCAGTAGCCTATATTTACCTTTTCTTTACTGCCCCTACCATTCCAATCGGCCACCAGAATCAAATACCTGGTAAGGATGACCATGTGACTAATGCCATGTGAGAGCACTAGTGCGTTGAGATTGTCTCAGCGCTGCTTTATGTAAACAATTGTCATGAACAAAGTGGAACTTTTCAAATTAAATGCAAAGTTCTACAGTCTCTAATGCTGGCTATACACTGAGTGACTTTTCAGCTGGTTCCTGATCAGGAACCAACTGTAATTAACTTTGTGGGTGCCCCTGTTGGCACTCTCCTACCCACCATTCTTCGGATGAAAAATTTAAGGAGCAGGATGCAAAATTTGTAAATCGTAAAATACCGCGTTCACTAGTACACTGACAAAAAGGCAGCTGCCAACACGACAATTTAGACAAAAAATGTATGAAAAGCATGGAAATAAAGTGCAGCGCTACCAATCTCTCCACACAGAGCAAACAGAATGTGAATCTAGTGCTTAAGGTGAAAATACAATGGCAAATAGTGCATATACTGATTAAAAATGCATTGGAGTAATTAAATACACATAAATAATCGGTTATTATATAAAATATCAAAAAAATTGTAGTACACCCTGCGATTAGATATGAATATCCAATTCAAATTATAAGGGACACAAAAACAAGTGTCTAATGTGCAAAAATTAGTAAAACTGTCCATGTGACTGAAAAAGTATAGTGCCAAGTGCACAGCAATCGAAGTGGATTGTGACGGTGGACGTAATGACATGAAGAATCCGCCACCACAAATTAAAACTTCTTACCAGATACTGGTAAATCACCGGCAAAATTGGAACCCTAGTATTGGGGCTGTCCTTTTGTAGAGATATACTCTGTAGACAGACTCTAGGATCATATCC
Source organism: Glandirana rugosa (assembly GCA_018402905.1). NCBI lineage: Eukaryota > Metazoa > Chordata > Amphibia > Anura > Ranidae > Glandirana > Glandirana rugosa. The sequence continues at coordinate 410,660 of BLSH010051826.1, forward strand.
AGGACTCCATACATTGGTGTCACTCCATTAACTTTTTTTTCCACCAGAGGTTGTATCCACAGGACTAAAGAAAATATCCCTCAGGAATTTTCACCACATCATGGAACAAAAAGGAAATCTCGACATTGTCAACATTTTTCAGTGTAAAACCATTTAGTGCATTTATTAAAAAATGGTTTAAAAACACTTACATTTAAGTTGAAAACATAGAACTCTAAGATCAAAAGACTGGTGCAGTGACTCGGGGGGGCATCTTCATTTCTCTTTCTGTTCATATTTACATTTAAAATCACATGAATACATTTTCTTTGATGGCAAGTTTGTCAGAGGGAATATAAATTTTGGCTGCTCTGGAAAGCCATGTTTCACCCTAGCTACATAATGCAGATAAGGGAGGGTCTTGTGTACAACTATTGAATGCACCTATCCTGAGCCCTTTCCTATGCCCATATGAGAATTGTGAAGCACAGAGGAAAGAACAGCAGATGTGTCTGCGATCAATGTGGTCATGTTCTTTAACACCGCTGTCAGAATGCAACAGTTGCTGCATCACCCAAAAAAAAAAAGCGAGCATGAGATTTGCAGTGTGTGATCAATACATGTCCTATAATCGGTGAACCTGCTGTCCACTCAAATCTGTAAAGAGGACAAAGCACAGTGGAACATTTTGAACATTTTTATAAAAGAGGGATCTAAGACCTTATGACCCCATGAAGGTTGATGACACTGCAAGACATTTCAATACAGATGCAGGGTGAATGGTGCACAGAGGGGGACCAAGAGCACACACAGTTTGTGCTTAAGCGTAACCTGTTTTTTTTTTTTTTTTTTTTTTTTGGTACCCCCTAGGAGGCTTTCTAACATAGTTTCAATAGATATGGAAAAACATTTGAGTTTCTATATAGTGTAAACAAAACCTCTTTTGGTGCGTATCTAAGCATATTTTTTTTAAAGGCTAGTTTTGCCAAGAATGTAGCTAAATAGTCAGCAGTTCTCACACGTGTTGTTAACATTGGTGTACCTGTTTTTAATGTGACTAATTTTGTAGTTTGTATGTATTTATTTCTTTATTTATACATGTTTTGTGCTTGAACTACTTCTTCATGAATTCTGGTGGCCATGTCACCATTAATAATCTCAGAAAGAAAAGAAATTGTTTTTTTTCCCCCATAAAAAGCTTAATGGATCAAGACGTGGACAATAGTTATGTTTTATATAAATGTTCAGCTTAAAAAAGAATGTGATTGTTTGAAGTGGTTGCTGCATTGCTAAAATGCGATTCATAATGTTTGCACTTGGATTTACAAGTGAAAGAACATTTTGACAAATCCATGAACTACACATCCCTTGATTCTTTTTGTTGGATCAGTGAGTATGGTGCCTGCCTGAACAAAGTCTGTTTCTTTCTTTTCATTTTTGAACACAAGCTTAACTTACCCTTGAGTGAATATATATATATATATATATATATATATATATATTTGTGTATATATATATATATCACTGAACATGACTGTCTTCTTGATGTATTTCAATATGATGTATGCCATCAGATTAATATTGCTTGACATTATTTACATAAATGCTCCCCCTTTGTGCTTTAATTTTCTTTCAAGTGTACGCTTTGCAGCAAAAGCACTGAGTAGAGGGAAATGACACTGCAATTGCCTTTTATTCTTCTCTTTAAGACAGCAAATCTTTATTAATCCTCTCTGTTGGGTAACAAAGCTTCTTCACCTTTAATCCAACCTCTGCCAAAGGGATCAGCAAAATGATGTGTTCTGGTGGGGCCCTAATTTGTCCTGACAGCCAAGAATAAAAAAAAGTGATCCCATCAAGAACGAAAAACCATGCTAAAAAAAATTAGTAAAGGAAGTACAGGTGCTGTGTAATATAACACAAAATTGTCTTTTTTTATTTATTCACAAGTCCCCAATGAATAAACTATAGCATTCACAAGAAAAACTTGTACTTTTTTTTTTATACGCTTTTACTTAGCTTTTTACTTTGCTGATGCATTGTGCTTATAACCTTGACTCCCTCCCATCCCTATTTCTAACTTGTTCGCTTTCTTATACCCTATTTACCTTTTTTTCCACTGCCTGAAGTATAATCCGCCAACAGCACGAACAGGTGTTGATCCTAACAAAGTTTAAACGAAAGAATAAGACTTTTAAAGACCCTGAAATCACTAATCCTGTTTGACCATCACTTGGAAAAGAAGGTATTGATTTGCTGTGCATTTAAAAACAGAAACTGAGCTGGATGTCGCTGAGCAAAAACTTTCAGTAAAGAACATCATTCGGATAGGAGGAAGACTGTGGGTTCATGCTAAATATTGCAGATAGGTAAGGTATATTAGAAGGTATTAACTTTGTTTAGTTGACTTATATTTACTGTTTTGTATAACATTTGAGTTCATTGCAGATGGCTTATGTAAAATACATGTAATAACCGTAATGGATAATTGTGCAAAAACTTTAGGAACTTATTAAAAGTGTATTTTTCACATAAAAAATGGTATAATAGAGGGTGGCATTTTTCGACATACAGCTTTTGCCCACTAATCTAATAGCATTTGATAATGCTATCATTTTTCAACTTTCCATAGCATAAAATGACAGCTAATGTATAAAATGCACAATATAATGATAGAGATGTCAAAGTGTAATTTTATATAGATATGTGTGCTTCTTTTTATATAAGGATACATTTTTGTTACATGCTTACTGACCCTTAAAATGTACTTTGGTTTTCTGTATCAACTATTTGGTTACTGATCCTGTTAATGCAAAACTTAATTCAGAAGTACTGGAAACAAGGAAACACCGCTCAGGTGAATGAACACAGGTACATCAGATGAGAGACTCCTCCCACAGGTGCAAGTCACGGTTTGCCTGACGTATCGGGATACATGAAGAAAGGGATGGCTGCACACCATAGTACTGAAGGAGTCCTTTATTGTAATTCCATAAAACATGAGGCAACACCACAGGACAAAAGTGAAATGGCAAGGGTAGAAGTGTTTCAGTACTTTGGTGTGCAGCCATCCCTTTCTTCATTAATTCAGAAGTACGGTAATTATATATATATATATATATATATATATATAAAATAATGGCCAGATATATGATGCATTGTTGTGTAAAATGTTTGTCAAATATTGCTTTGGAAAATAATTATTTTATTATTGGAGTATGTTGTACTTTTAGAGTTTACTATGTTTTTTTAGATTGGCGTCCTGGTATAACTGCCACAAGACAACATGTTTTGCCTCAGTTGTAATAGTCACAGAAGCTTGGTAGTGCCTCTCATCTATAACTTCCATCAGGAAGGATCTGAAGCATCATTGTCTCCATGTACTGTTACTAGAAATTCCATAACCTCTCTAGCAGGTAAAAGTTTTTTTTTAATTATTTTAAAAGCGAATTTAGAATCGGCATACATTTGTCACCTACATGTCAAATGAAATTACAACAGCAGTTAAATCGGATTCCAAATTACTGTACAGTCATCTACTTATTCAACAAAACACAACATTTTACCATAAATTGCTTAAAGAAAACAAGCAATCATCCTGATTTCAAATTCAATTGATTCCCTCCATCCTATAGTTCAGAATGAAAAATTTGATTCCTGGTTTCTTTGAATCCTGATCCTTCACTATGAGGAATAGTGAAGTATTAGAAAAGATTTGTATCATACAATAGCTCCCTACTCCCTAGTTTTTATGGCCTGTTTTTTATGTTCATTACAATTTGTTTCATTTTATTTTTTGTCTGAAAATGATTTTTCCATATAGGGAAGCACTAAGTGTCAAATATGTGAAGTATGCCATATAATACATTTTTTTTTCTTCCTCTTCTATCGTTTGTATGTTTATTCTTTTATCTACACCTTATTGGTCAACCTAATGTCTGAGGTGTAATTATTAGCAGGAATTCTCTGAGACCTGAAAGTTATTTCAAGGGTTCCTTCATGTTAAAATGTTGAGAAAGGCTGGTTTATACAGTAAAAACTGAACACTTGGTAAACTGAGCAAGTTCATGACTGGTCATTTTCAGGTAGGAAATTTGACTCCAAGTGTTGGATTAAAAGAATAAGAAAACTGAAAGACTAAACCTTTAGTCGATAGAAAACTATATTTTAGGGAAAATGATTTCATTCCAATTCAATATTTTTCTTTTTTTTTTTTTTTAGGCATGTAAAATAGTTTTGGAAAGTACTGCTTATGTCTTGCTTTTTTACAGAAAGAAATTTTGTGAGTACAGAAATCTAAGTTTTTTAAAATTCTGACTTGACAGATCTTTTGGAGGTGTCTAGGTTTAGGTTACATCATCATGTCCGCCGTTCAAGAACTTACTTTAGCTCCAAACAACTTGAAGTGCTTGAGGAAGCGTTTGAAAAAACACCATATCCAGATCTGGTAACAAGAGAACAGCTGGCTGTCTCAATCAATCTTCCAGAATCACGTATTCAGGTAGTGTCACATGCATTATATTGTAAATCAAATTCCCATTGTGTAAATGGTAAATGTGCTCCCATTTTCTTATATTGTAAACCTTAAAAGTTAAAGTGAATTGGCCATTTGTTTAGGCAACGTAGACTGCAGTACCAAGGTCATAGTAAAGGTTTTGTATCCTTTTCTTACTGCTGGCCCTTATTTATGCCATGTTCTCATATTGTTATACTTTTCAAAACTATTGTACAGCTGTGTTTCCATTGTTTAAAAAAGCTGTCTCAATGTTGTTGCAGTAAACGTGCATTTTTTTATTTGTGCTATTCCTTTAGGACCCCTCCTTGCCTTGAGATCTTCCCAATTAGGAAAAACTAGGGATATCTAAACCTTCAAGCTCTGATGACCTTCACTGCAATACCCCAGTGCCGCACACCTCTCTCTTCTCAATCTAACTAGCCTGCCAGTGAGCCCTCCGTGCATCTATACAACAGTTATTAATTTCAGCAAGTGGATTTTGTTTTTGCAAATGATGACATGCCTTTGATATAAACTACAAAGTGCATTCAAGGGGTTCACATTGGCCAGCTAGATAGATTTAAAGAAAGGCTATGTTGTGCTGAGAGGGTGCAAAGTACAAGATCACAGGGGCCCAGTAGTTTAAAGTGGTTATAAACCTCAGACATGAAATATGAACAAAGCGGATCTCTCTATAGTGTGTACTTGTCTCAATCCAGAGCACTAAGTGTCATTTCTGTCTGCTGCCTTGTTCCTCTATCAGCATAAGTCACTTCTGACAAGTTTTCCTGACACCAAGAGAAAAATGGTGAAAGGGTTTTCCAAACGAAGGAGAGCCTCAGCGCTGTTCCTGTGTGCTGTGTGAAGGGGGGGGGGGTGTCCCTTTCCTCCAATCAGCTCTCAGAGCTCTCCCCTCTGATGTAAATTCAGCTCTCCATCCCCTACTTTTCAGAGCTGAGAGATCCTGTGTACATTCTGCACTTTGAATGGATGTAGGGGAAAGATGGCTGTAGACAAACGGGTACAACTTATGTAGGAGGATTTGTTTCATCTTTGTGTATCACCTGAGGCCAGTCACTTCGCTGAGTTTACAACAACTTCAAGCATATACTATTTGGAAAATATTCACCACTGGAAGGGTGGATGCCCATTATTGGCTAAGTTCCTCTTTTAACCACTTCAGCCCCGGAAGGATTTCACACTTTAGGACCAGAGCACTTTTTGCGATTCGGCACTGCGTAGCTTTAACTGACAATTGCACGGTCGTAAGACGTTGTACCCAAACAAAATTTGCGTCCTTTTTTTCCCACAAATAGAGCTTTCTTTTGGTGGTATTTGATCATCGCTGCGTCATTTCTGATCGGCGCTATAAACAAAAGAAGAGCGACAATTTTGCAAAAAAACCCCCAAATTTCTTACTTTTTGCTAAATTACAAATCCAAAAAAAAATACAAAAAAACATTTTTTTTCATCGGTTTTGGCCGATTTATATTCTTCCACATATTTGTGATAAAAAAAATCGCAATTGGCGATTATTGATTGGTTTGCGCAAAAGTGGCCGCATTTACGGATGATGAGAATTCATTTCTGGCGTTTTTATTTTTTTAAAATTTTTTACTACTAATGGCGGCGATCTGCATTTTTTAGCGGTACTGCGATATTGGGGCAGACATGTCGGACCATTTTGACACTTTTTTGGTACCAATGGCATTTATACAGCGATCAGTGCTATAAAAATGCATTGATTACTGTGTAAATGCCATTGGCAGTGAAGGGGTTAACCTGCAGGGGGCGCTCCTAAGGGTTAACTGTGTTCCCTGGGCGTGTTCTAACTGTGTGTGGGCTGCCCTAGCAGGGGAAGGGGAGCGATCACAGCTTCCATGTAGAGGAAGGCTGTGATCACAGCCCTTCCCCCTCTCATAGAACGGAGGTCCGTGTTTACTCACACGGACCTCCGTTCTTTCACTGCGGGGGGGGACATCGTGGGTAGCTGGTGGCGATCGAGTCCGCCGCACCCGCTCCCTGGCCCCCCCAAACACAGTGCACGATCTCGCAGCCGCCGTCGTATGACGGCGGTTTGCGATATCGAGCCACTTTGTCGCCAGGTGGTTAAAATATATATATTTTTCCCTTGTCTTCTATACTATTTTTTTATCATTTCATTTACCCATTGTTAAATTTATTTTGTCTCATCAGGTGTGGTTTAAAAATCGTCGCGCCAAGTTCCGAAAACAACTGAGACCTAGGGCAGAAGGGGATTGCCTACCAGTAGAAGTGAAGAACTCAAAAGAGAGGCCTAAGTGCCAGAGCACCTGCCCAGTGTTAGATACAAGTAATTATATAAAAAAATGTGAGGAATATCCTTTTTCAACTTATCAAAAATGGGTCAGTCAGCTGCAAAAACACATTCAAATGCCGGGGTTGTCATTTTTCCCACAGCCCCCCTTTACTACTCCTTGTTCCCCTAACTCAAGACGCTGGATATACTTGGCAAATGATGTCCATGGCCTGAATGAAAATCAGTGAACTTTCTCTAAAGCAGTGAATACTATACTTATATCACTTGTTACATAGTATCATGAAGCCAGTCAGAGAAATCCATTTTGTAGTTCTTTGAAATCTAGCACTTATGATAAATGAACAAATAAAACAGATAGTGTATTTTCAGCACTCAGTGTTTTATGTGTGTTGTTAATAGCTAATGTATTAACCTTGGATGGAAACTGCACCACAAAAAGTAATGTTTATGCATTTGTTGTTGTCAGCTATGTCTATACAAATGGTAAATTGATAGAATTTAAAACGAAAGGACAGATATACCTTTATAAAAACATTCCCCAAAACTACCTTCCCAACTGCACCCTCAACAAAATTGTCTTTCCCACCTCTATCCAGCCGCTTACTTAAAGTGGTTGTAAACCCCCATGGTAAACTTATACATACAGTATCTCACAAAAGTGAATACACCCTTCACATTTTATTATATCTTTTCATGTGACAACACTGAAGAAATTACACTTTGCTACAATGTAAAGTAGTGAGTGTACAGCTTGTATAATAGTGTAAATTTGCCGTCCCCTCAAAATAACTCAACACACAGCCATTAATGTCTAAACCGCTGGCAACAGAAGTGAGTACACCCCTAAGTCAAAATGTCCAAATTGGGCCCAATTAGCTATTTTCCCTCCCCAGTGTCATGTGACTCGTTAGTGTTACAAGGTCTCAGGTGTCATTGGGGAGCAGGTGTGTTAATTTTGGTGTTATCGCTCTCACTCTCTTATACTGGTCACTGGTAGTTCAACATGGCAAAGAACTCCCTGAGGATCTGAAAAAAAGAATTGTTGCTCTACATAAAGATGGCCTAGGCTATAAGAAGATTACCAGGACCCTGAAATGGAGCTGCAGCACAGTGGCCAAGACCATATAGAGGTTTAACAGGATAGGTTCCACTCAGAACAGGCCTCACTATGGTCGACCAAAGCAGTTGAGTGCACGTGCTCAGCGTCATATCCAGAGGTTGTCTTTGGGAAATAGCTGTATGAGTGCTGCCAGCATTGCTGCAGAGGTTGAAGGGGTGGGGGGGTCAGCCTGTCAGTGCTAAGACCATACGCCGCACACTGCACCAAATTGGTCTGCATGGCTGTCATCCCAGAAGGAAGCCTCTTCTAAAGATGATGCAAGAAAGTCCACAAACAGTTTGCTGAAGACAAGCAGACTAAGGACATGGATTACTAGAACCATGTCCTGTGGTCTGATGAGACCAAGATAAACTTATTTGGTTCAGATGGTGTCAAGCATGTGTGGTGGCAACCATGTGAGGAGTACAAAGACAAGTGTGCTTGCCTACAGTCAAGCATGGTGGTGGGAGTGTCATGGTCTGGCACTGCCTGAGTGCTGCCGGCACTGGGGAGCTACAGTTCATTGAGGGAACCATGAATGCCAACATGTACTGTGACATACTGAAGCAAAGCATGATCCCCTGCCTTTGGAGGCTGGGCCACAGTGCAGTATTCCAACATGATTACGACCCCAAACACACCTCCTAGACAACCACTGCCTTGCTAAAGAAGCTGAGGGTAAAGGTGATGGACTGGTCAAGCATGTCTCCAGACCTAAACCCTATTGAGCATCTGTGGGGCATCCTCAAATGGAAGGGTGGAAGGTAAACTCCTACGGGGTGTCTACGAGTTATCCCAAATCCAGACCTCTGTACGAACTGGTCAGGTAGTGGAAATGGGAGTCGAAGAAATCGTTCCGTCACCAACAGATCCTCCACACAAACCCCAGCATTAGTACAACCTTATGACGTGACACCGGGTCGGAGGTTTCCGTCCCCTAGTACGAAACGAAGTCATACAGTGTCATGTACAACCGTAAGTACCAAGGGAGTTACTTGACATCGAGGGGTCACGGCCGTCGTGAGTCCGTCACGGTCTGGTACTGTGAGGGTGGTGGTACGAACTGACATCCGTTCGTGTGAACAGAAACA
>BLSH010051826.1:419632-433583 GCA_018402905.1 Glandirana rugosa
AATGTAAAGGGAAAAATAAGAGGACTGAGGTTCATGTCTACATGGTTTTACAGACAAAAGTCGAGGTCTCAGTATCGGAAAACACAGTGAAGAAACGGCCTTCCGCACCGTTTCTTCCCAAGTGAGTGCCATGACTGGTGGCTCCTGTGCATAGCATGGGCTTCATTTGCAGGTAAGTGCCACATAATTGGGCTAGTATGTGATGCATACTGGCCCATTATGTTTTTACTTTGAAGGGAAAAAAAGAGGAAGTAAAACCCATCAGGGTTTACTTCCTCTTTAATTCCAGGCTGCAGCCTCAACTCGTGTTTACAGCCTGTCCCACAAAAAAGTGCTGATCATTCCTGCACTGTGGGTCCCTATTGACTTGAATGGGGCTATAAACTTAAACTGAAGATCCCCAGTATACAGACCCATTCAAGCCAATGGTGACCCAGTGCACAGACAACACTAAAAAGGTCACACCAGGCTATAAAAGGTCAGAAAAGGCTATGACTCTGGAGCTGAAAACAGACATTTTGGTACATCTGTACTTGGAGTCAGGAGAATAAAAAGGGAAATGTAAAGCGGTATTAAACCAAAAATGTAATATATTGCAGCTTACCAATCAGTAGATGTGGTGGCTGCATTCGTTTTTTTTTTTTAGGCCTATTCCCTCAGTTTTCATCTAGTGATCTGGCCAGCAACACACCTCCTGTATTAGAGTGCCCCAATTCTGGAGGAAAGAGCACAGGGACACCTTTTTACAGTAGCATTGTCAGTCGGGGGGAGTATTTGATGGACTAGCAGATTTTTTTTTTTAATCCAACAAATAACTTTTATTAATGTAGTGAGGCATGTAGTAGCATACTGTGTGACCTGCACACTTCGAATAGCATTAGATTCCTCAGTTTACAGGTTATGCATCCACATAACTTGGTACTGACATTAATAATTACAGAGTAAACAATACTTCCTAAGGTTTTGTAGGGGTGATAAGTCCCTGTCCATACCATCGACAATGGACACTGATTCCAGCCACCTGTCCCAAATTTTATGGTACTTATGGGGCCAATTTCTATGTTGGTATAGGAGTTTTTTATATGGGAGAGTTTGGTTGAGCGACGCCATCCATTCCTGGAAAGTTGGTGTCACTGCCCTAAGCCATCTGTGGGCAATTAATAGTCTAGCAACATATAGTGTTTCTTGCATAAAAACATGTAGGTGTCTGTTTTGTTCCTGCTCAGGTAAAAGACCAAGCAGGCACTGTTTTGGGCATAGAGTCAGTGGGGAGCCCATGACGTCATGTAAGAAGTCAACTATTTGCTTCCAGTATTGTTGAATTGCTGGGCAGGCCCAGATGAGGTGGAAGAAGGCGCTATTACTGGCCGCGCATCTTGGGCAGCGAGGGTCCTGTTCAGGTCTGTACCTGGCCACGCGAGCAGGGGTAAGGTAAGATCTATGTACAATATATATTTGTGTAAGCCTGTCAGACAATTTTGGGGATACCAGTTTGCACGAGGACAATGCGTCTGACCATTCCTCATTCTCCAGCTCCCCCACGTCCGCCTCCCACCGCGCCTTGAGACTGAAAGCAAGTTCTGAGGCAGCGGGGGTAAGGAGGGTAGCATAGCAGGTTGAGGTCAAGCCCTTGGGGGTCATCTCCACTGAGAGTGCCCACCAAGCCAATCGGGGTCAAGTCCGGGGGACTGACAGCAAATTGACATTGCAGCGCGTGGTGGAGCTGAAGGAAGCAGAAAAACATTAAGTTGGGTAAATTGTGGGTGGTCTTTAGTTCCTGAAAGGACTTGACACCTGTGGTGTCCATCACCTGGTGTAGGTACAGTACACCGTGCCCCAGCCATAGGTCAATATTTGGTAGTGTGAGGAGCTCTGGAAGGTTGTTATTACCCCATAGTGGCGAGTGGGCATTTATAGGGGGGATCCCTAGCCGTCGAACAGTCAAGTCCAAAATTTTACAGTGGTGGTATAGCAAACCTGTGCGTCCACCCAACCCGGGCGGGGTAACCGTCCCACCAAATATGATCTGATAAGGGTGAGTCAGTCTCCCAGGGGACCGTGAACACTCCAGTTTGAGGTAGCAAACTTTGTCATCTTTGTCAAGGTAAAAGAAGTGGGACAGTTGGGCAACTAAATAGTAAAGGTGAAGATCAGGCAATGCTACTACCCCCAGATCTGTAGGTTTTTGTAGGGTACGCCATGAAAGCTTATGTCTGGAGGTGCACCAGATAAAGGAGTTCAGGATGGATTCCATTGTTTTAAATACCCTGAGGGGTAAATAGGATGGAGAGTGCCAGAAAATATACAGGAGTTTGGGCAATAGGATCATCTTTACTAAATTCACACGACCCATGACTCCTAGAGGGAGTCGTGCCCATACCTGTCTTTTAGCTTTGAGCAGGGCGTACAGGGGTTCCACGTTTAGTCTGGCATAGTCTACGAGGGATCTGGTGACCTGTATCCCAAGGTATTTGATCTGGCTAGCTCTCTGTAGTGGAGTGCTGATCTGATCGTGTGATTGGGCAGTTATATCTAGGGGGAGTATTTGGGATTTATCCCAGTTTATCTGAAGGCCCGAGAATCTGCCAAAGCTTTCAGTAAGGTTCCGGACTGCGGTAAGAGAGGGACCCGCATCCTCCAGTTACAATAAGCATGTCATCCGCGTAGAGGCTAAGTGTTTCAGTCAGTTGTCCAGATCTAAGGCCCTTAATATCTGGGTGTGACCGAATGGCAATCGCCAAAGGCTCCACCGCCAGCGCGTACAATAGCGGAGAGAGAGGGCAACCCTAGCGGGTGCCTCTATGTAGTAAGAATGGGTCCGAAGTTCTCCCATTAATCAAGACCCTGGCCATTGGTGCCTGGTATAACAATTGTATCCACTTTATAAATTTGGGCCTGAATCCATACCTACGTATGCATTCCCAAAGATATGGCCATTCGACTGAATCGAATTTAGCAGCGTCTAAACTCACCACCACTCTGGTGCCCACCGAGTCATGTGTAGCCTCTAAGTTAAGGAAAAGCCAGCGCAGGTTAAAGGCAGTGTTTTTGTGAGACATAAAGCCAGTTTGATCAGGGTGAATTAAAGATAGGATCACTTTGATCAATCGGAGAGCGAGCACCCTGGCCAGAATCTTGATATCTATTTGGAGGAGAGAAATCGGCCTATAGGATTCGGGTAGGGAGGGATCTTTGCCAGGTTTGGGTATCAGCACTATGAAGGCTTCTTCCATCAAATCTGGGAGTGTGGAAGTGTCAGACATGTGTAGGAATAATTTTTGGAGTTGAGGCACAATTATCTCCCTGAATTGGGTATAAAATTCCAGGGGGAGTTCGTCAGTTCCAGGGGCCTTGCCCGCAGCTAAATTAGCTATAGCTTCATCTATATCAACTCAGGGGAATGCACAGGTTGTAGGAAGGCAATAAAATCGTCCCGACTGTGGCGAGTATGGGAGGAATATAGGGTTGAGAAAAACGTATAAAATTCCTTAGCTACCAGGTCCGGGTCAGTTATATTGTTCCCGGCAGAGTCGCGAAGAGATGCCACCACTGGAGGTGTATGGTCCAGGTGAGCCAAATAGGCCAAGAGTCTACCCGCGCGTACACCGTGTTCGAAATTTTGTTGCCTGGAGAAGAATATATTTTGCTTAGCTTTATCTAATAAGAAGTGGTTGACCACTCTAGCCTGTATTTTAAGAAGTGTCACGCTGTGGGGAGAGGGGTCTGTTTGGAAAGTCTGTTCTAGCAACCGCAGCTGGGTCTCAGCCTGGGTCACCACCAGTTTGGACGACCGTTTGTATCTGGAGATGCGAGTAGAGAGTATGGTCCTGGCATGTAGTTTGAATGAGTCCCACACCGCGGCCATGGTGGCTGTTCCCACATTGGTGCTGAAAAATAAAGCCCACTCTTTTTGCATAGAGTCGATGTCAGGGAGTATGGAGAGCCAAAAAGGGTTTAGCTTCCAGGTGCGGGCTGAGGGGGGGGAACAAAAGTCCATGGTTGCCCAGCATGGGGAGTGGTCAGACAACACCCGGGTCTCGAATCCCGCATCGCATAGGTGTCATATAAGGGTTGAGGATACAAAGATTAGGTCTATTTGCGACATGGTGGAGTGGGATTGGGAGTAGCAAGAGTAGCTACGTGATGTGGGGTATTTATGTCTCCAAGTGTCCGTCAGTCTGAGCGCCTGCATCATGCGGCCAAATCTGGTCAGGGCAGGGGTCTCCCTAGTTGTTAGATCCTGTCCCAGCCTATCAAAAAAGGGATTAGTCCCCATATTAAAGTCCCCAAGCCAGATGGCCGGAACAGTGGGGTACTGTGCCATAAAGGCTACTCCATCTTGTAATATCTCAAAGTGAAACGGGGTGGGCATAGAATGCAAGGATAAGGAGTTCATAAGCATTAACCATTGCATGCAGAAATACGAACCTATCCTGAGGGTCTGTTCGCAGACTCAACATCTGGAACCGAGTGTGTCTGGCTATCAGGATCGCCGCACCCCGGGAATGGGGGGTGTGAGGAGCCTGATATACCCAACCAAGCCAAGGCTTCTTAAGAGCAAGCTGGAGGGAACCAGTAAGGTGTGTCTCCACCAGCACCGTAATTTCTGCTCTCATGGCCTTAACCCGAGAGAGAACAGCCAGACGTTTAGGCCTAGCACATATACCCCTGACATTCCATACAATCAGCTTAATAGGAGCCATATTGCAAAGTACAATCTGGTAGCGCATGGGGTTCATGTTGCATCCTGCAACCATGTAGGAAATAGATCAACGTAGGCAGAGAAACATTTCCCTAGAACCCCATACGCCAAAAACAGACAGTGAGACATTTGTACTACTAATGCAGCTATTGACATTACACATGTAGTAAGAAAAAAGGCAAGATAGCATAAATTCAAATAAGCCTCGGTTAAGTGGACTGGCTCACCACGTAGTAGTAGAGCCATATAGAAAAAATATAAAAAAAAACAACAAAAAAAACAGTAAAACCAGAACCTTGTCACATCTACATTCCAAGCGTATCTAGCAGATCTAGGTTCATAACATACTCTGGACCAGCGGCCGCTGCACTGAGGGTACAGAGTCAACATGACAGCAGCAACTGGCCAGGGAAACATGGCTTGAGCACCATCCACCTCGTAGATGAGCATGGACAGTGCCTGGATTGTCATCACACAAAAGGGGACGAATGTTCTCTGGAAAGCCGATTTTGGAGCAGAAGGCACATCTGCTCCATACCCCGGAGTCCTGGTAAGGGGCCCAACAACGAAAGAAAAAACTGGGGCCATTGTCAGTTCGTGTGGATCGCTCCGGGTATCGACAGCACGTAAGACAAAGTATATGTGGGTTAGTGTTAGGCAAAGGCTGAGGTTTTGCAGGTCAGTGGCGCCATAAACAAATTGGCGTTGTCCGGAGTGGAAAAGGGGAAGGATCGTACAGTTATATTGGGGCAGATGGGGGAACCTAACAGCAAACATCAGGGGGAAAGAATAAGTTGCAGCCGTCATAGCTGGAACAGGGGTGATATGCCATAGCAAACATGCATGAACTCTTAGGATGCTCTTTCCCGTCTCTCCAGCCAGGACAGCACCGCTTCCGGCTCCTCAAAAAAATGCACCCGATCCTCTCCCACTACTCGCAGCCTGGCAGGGTACAACATTGCATATTTTAAATGTTTAACCCTCAGCTGCCGCTTGGCCTCGGTAAATTGAGCTCGACGGCGCTGGGGGTCTGCGGAGAAATCCGGGTACACCGCCACCTGTATGTTGCCGCACGGTATATTCCCCTTCTCCCGGGCCAGGCAAAGGACGGCATCTCGGTCTCTGAAGTTCAGGAACTTTGCAATGAAAGTCCCTGGTGGCGCTCCGGCAGGCGGTGGTTTGGCAGCCAGGCGATGTGCCCGCTCCACCACAAAGGAGGTGGAGAAGGCCTCTCTACCGTATGTGGTGACAAGCAGGTTTTCAAGAAAAGATTGTGGATCGGTGCCCTCCACTCTCTCCGGTAGACCCACGAAGCGGAGGTTGGACCGTCTCAGACGATTTTCCATGTTGTCCTGCTTCGCCAGGACGGCTTGAAGCTAGTGTTGTATCTGCTCCATTGCGGCCTGCAATGGCGGCACGTCCTCCTCCATTAGGCCTATGCGGCGTTTGGTCTCGGACACCCGTTCCCGGACCTTCTGGAGATCCTGCCTTAGCAGGGAAATTTCCACCTTGACCTCTTCAATTTGGGAAGTGAGGGAGGTTTGACAGTGAGTAATGGCATCTAGTATTCTGTTCGTATCTCCAGAGGCAGGTTCCGTGTCAGCGGAAGATGCGGCGCCATTTTCCCTGCCATGCTCCTGCTCCTCATGGCGAAACATGTCCAACTTACTGACCGCCTCGGAGACCCTTTTTGGTGGTGACATCTCGATCAGCGGGGTGCAGAGAGTCTTAGCCGCCAGGCAGGTAGCAAGGATGGAGGATATACCCCTAGGATATCAGTGTACAGGATAATCGTGCTGCAGAGCTCTCAGTGCTGACACCCTACTCCATTCAGCTTCAGGCCACGCCCCCTGGACTAGCAGATTTAGATACACTAACAAATTGAAGCCAAACTCCAGCTCACAGTGCAGTTATGCAAGCAGTTACAGTAACAGTTTTTGTTCTTTTGGGATAAAGTTTTTACATATATAAAAGCAGATCATTGTATTCAGATCTGTCAGTGTTAAATGGTTTGTTTTAACACTAACTGCTACATAGGAGCTTTTCCTGTTGAAAAACAACAGACTTACTGACTGGATCACCAGATGAAAATAAAGAAAAGACAGCCTAAAAAAGAAAATGAATACAGCTATCATATCTAGAAATGGAAAGCTGCAATATAATAAATGTTTGCTTTTCGGTTTAACCTCTTTACGTTGAAAATCGATTTTTAACTTATACATTTTTAGGGGTTCCTGAACTTAGAAAACCCTTGAAATGGTATATTGTCCAATAATTAGAGAATCACTGCAATGCATGGTCCAGGTATAGCTTGCTGCTTGCATCTGTCAGATTGTTAGCCTGAGTTGGACTGCGTCTGCCTAGCTATTAATTAGCATATACTTTGATTTGCAGTTACAATGGGAAGCTTACCTAAAACATTTAAATTATGTAATGCTGCTATTTTAATCTGCCTTAAAGTTGAGATTGCAGGGCAGTCCGCAAACAAGCCAGCTAGACTTTCCAGATCACTTCAAAGATGTATGCCCTCCATAGTACTCTGTATTTGATGGGGGACATTTTTGATAAAATGAGGCCTTGGGAAAAAAATTAAATGGAACAGTGTATGTAAAAAATCTAATTTTGGTGGCAAGGGTGTTTCAACAGAAAAAACACAATGTACATGTGCTCTCAAAGGGTAACTCCACTTTCAACGGGAAAACAAAATAGCAAATAAAGAAAAAATAATATAGCGCATATGATTGGGACACAAGTCATATTGTAATTGAATGTTATTAAAAATTACCTTTCCTTTTCAATCTGCAGCTGCTGTAATTTTCTATAAATGCAGTGAAATATGGCTACCTGGAGTTGTTCTGTACACAGAATGTGTACTGATCACTCCCCAGAAACATAATTTCCTACTTGTGTGATTTACTCACTGATTTTCCCAGAAGTCTGCCTAAGATACAAGTCAGATTTCAGGCATCCCCTGCAACAAAAATGTCAGTTCATACTTTGAGCAGAACACGTCTAAAGGGATGCAGGCCCTGTAGATTTCCTCATTAGTGCTCTCCAGCTGCACACCTGATTGTAATTATGGACCCCCTCGCTTTAGACCCACTTACAACAGAGGAGCAGACAAACAGAGGGATTTCTTCAGAATAACAAAAGGTAGAAATTTGTAACAAAGTTTGTTATAATCCTCGCAATGTACATAGATCACCCAGAGGGGAATGTTTTTTTCTCAGCAAAAAGTTATGCTTTAACATTCCCTACCATGCATACACCAATGCACCCCATTATACTCAGCTCTTTTTACCATGTACTCGGTTACACTTAGTACTCCATAGCATGCTCCCCTTTACACATGAAAATATGCACCATACACCTTATATTCAGCACTCCACAACAACCACCCTACTACACTCAGAACCCTCCACCATGCACTACATTCAGCACTCTCTTCCATGGTCCCTCTTATAGTCAACACAAAACATCATGTACACAATTAAACATAGCAGACTACACCAAGCATTAAAGTATGCATCAAAATGCACCCTTTATACAATCCACAGCATGCTATACTTAGTTTAACGCAGCTTGTACTCCAAAGACACTCAGGCCTTCCCACTATGTCCCCCAGTAACACTTCTTTGTGCAGATGTGTATCTTTTTTATTGAACCGTCAGGCTACAACAGTATCATCTATTTTAACAGAGATAGCCCACCACAAGCATCATGATGTAGCACTGAACATTATTGCAGTGAAGATTATTTACATAAAAATCAATGTTTTCTTGATATATCACTTGCTTAAAGTGGAACTCTGCTCAAAATAAAGAATCTATCCACATTTATATCTCAGTATTACTAAGCAATCGACTCTAGCATTATTATAATCTGATCATTCTGCACATAGTGTTTACGTGTCAGTGATATTAGGAACAGAGTATTTCATGTAGAAGGCTGAAAACAGTCAACCAGTGCCGCTAAATTATATCTGAATTTGGTCCTCAGATCCGCACTTCATTATCCTTGTTAGCGGTGATGTCATTAGTGCCTGTATTCACACAAGCCTTTTCGGAATTGAAGTTTGTCTTAAATCCAGTGGCGTGCAGAGGGTGGGACCAAGGTTGTTATGGCCCCAGATATCCTTCTGGATAGGGACATCCAGGGACAGGACACGCACAAACCTCCATCAGGCAGGCTCTTAGCCATTCTGCCACAACCATTCTCTGATGGTTTGTCTCTAGCAGCCGACCACTAGGCACCCGGACATCAATATATGAAGAATCTGAACAAAACAGGACTGTCTTTTCCACAATGAGTAATGGCAAAACTTATAAACTTGGTAAAGTCTCTGTCTAGGATTTAGATATTCTAGATACATGGCACTGTGGGCTAGAAATGAAACTGCAGCTATAACCTGTATTAGGTCTGACTGACAGCAACATATGGAGAACAGGACCATCATTTCCACACAGTGAGTAAGGCAAAACTTTTAAACATGATAAAGGCTCTGGAAATCATAGACACTTGGTACCACAGAGGTTAGAAAATGAAACTGCATGAACTTTCACGGCTACCAACATAATTTCTATGCTGCTGACAGCCAAATCTAACGTTCTACCCCTCAGCTCACACCATCAGTCTCTTCACACATCATTCATTTACTAACAGATATATCCAGGGCTGGCCCAAGGCATTGAGCTGCCTGGGTCCAAGAATGAAATGCTGCCCCCCCCCCAAAAACATATCGCACCCACCAAAAGGCCCCCACATCCATTATTTTATATCATAGACAGGCTAGGGCAGTATATAGACATGCTAGCATAGTATATGGACAGGCTCGGGTAGTATATAGACAGGCTAGGTTAGTATATAAACAGGCTAGGGCAGTATAGGGGCGAGCTAGGGCAGTATAGGGGCAGGCGGAGCGGCCCTGGGGGCAGTTGTCACTGACACACAAAACTGCTGTTAAAAAATCTTGATCGTCAAATTGCTGGGTAAATAGAAGAGAAAAAGAGGCGGCTGTGGTTCATTTTGCAGCCCCCCTCAAAGTGCTGCCTGGGTCCAATGGACCCCCCGGGACCCATGGTAGTGCCGGCCCTGGATATATCAATATGGATGTCACACCACTTACTCAAGTTCAGTCTATTCAAAACTGAGCTCATAATAATATCCCCCCCTCTTTCTGTCTCAAACTGTGCAACATCTTCAAAAGCATGCCCCTTCTTAACCAATGACACTACAAAAAACTTAGAATTCACTCCCTGGTTATCTCTCGCCCAACTACTGCAACTACCTCCTTATTGGCTAACCTTTACATAGGCTATTTCCCCTGCAGTCCAGTGTGTTTTGTAGCCTATTCAAATTAATAGGGTGTCAAATGCAATGCAGAGAAATGCGCTGCAATTGCATGGGAATATGCACGTTTGAAAGCATGCATTCTGGTGTGAGACAGCTCTTAGGGGCTTACAATCAAGCAGTTGGCCCCAGACATCACCAAACCTCTGCACACCACTGCTTAAGTCCCTCTTTCCAGCCTCCCCAAAGATATGTTGCTAGATCCCACCCATCACCCTCAGAGGAACAATACTGATGCAGGGTTGGCGCATCGAAAAAGTTAAAAACGAAAAAAATACTGTTTGGAACTTGATTTGCTAACAAAGAGATCTTTTGCCACAAAGGGCTATTACACTCTGTGATATTTAGGTTTTTATATTTGCCATCACTTTAAGCCAAGGGTTAAAGTGGTAGTAAATCTTGAAAAAAAAAAAAAATCTGGGCCCCCTGCAAGGAAATGGCTTCTGATCTTCCTTCGGGTTTGCGGGCTTTGGCTAAGCTGCAATGACGTCACTCCCGCACAAGCACACAGGAGCCACAATTGCAGCACAATGCTCTAAGCAAAATTTATCAACTGTCGTCTCCAGGCCCTAACCAGAGTTTGCCAGACTGCTAGAACTACATACCACGCCATCTTCCTTTGGTATTTATTTGGGTGTGGGGTGGATTTTTGCAGAAGGGCTTCCCATGGATTTCGGATTGGTGTGTAAGGCCGAACAAAGCATATTATAGACCGCTATCAAGAAGCGTGCTGCCACAGGACAGGACCACCATACATGCAATAAGGTGCCTCAGTCATTACAGCCCCCAAAACAACATGAAGAAACATTATGAAGAAATTTAGACAGGTGATCATGGGTCATGTTCCAACGGAACAGCTATTTATAGGTGTCTTTTTCATCAGCACATTAAGCGTGCATTTGGAGGAGGCAACCCAAATGGCCTTCCAGTCCCGTGTATCAAGAGTGGTGCTTAGGTCATGTTCTCACTTACCCATATATGTAAGCCTATTAGGGCCCGTAGAGTCCGTAATTAAAGTGTAAAGGGCAGGTACTGGCCTTAAGAATACTGGTCCTTCCTACAATGGTTTTTGTAAGAAGTCAGATGACGAGGAGTTTCAGTATGATGTGTGACTAGATCAGAAACATACAGCTGTATTTGGTTAAAATGGAACCCATTTCCTTCCTGCAGATCCCAGTGTTCGCGGAGACAGGCAAAGGACTTTATGCCATCCAAAGAGAATAGATCTGTAGCGCCCCCATAGAATAGGTGTGTTTTATAGCAAGGTCTTGGCTAGGAGAGGTAAATCTAGTCAGGCCTGACTGTCATGTGCAGGCCTGAATATTTTGATCTGGGCTGGGAGGAGAGGCTCAGGGAGGATTGAGATGACTTAACAGATAAGGTCACCAGAACCTCCCACTTCTTTTTAGAAACCTGGAGATGGTTTTCTGGTCAGAGAGCTTGCTGGGAGATGGGTGGAGCCACCTGGAGTGTTCTAAGGAGCCCTGACCAATCCCCAAGCAGGGTTGGCAGGGGGCAGGCCTCCTTAAATACTCAGAGTCAGCCCAATCTAGGAGAAGTAGTGTCGGGTGGAAGTCTGGAGATGTAGCAGAGGCGCTGTGGTGCAGGCCCCTACCCGGGAGGTCGCCCCCAGTCTGGGAAGGGTGACCTTGGGGCCTGGGGGTTCGGGTACAGCCAGGAAGGAGAGTGATTCCTGGAGTGGAACAGGAGAACAGGAGGTGCTACAGGATGAGTGAGAGACTTTAAAGTATCCACCAGTGCCGTGAGTGACAGTCCCTGGGACTGGAGGAGAAAGTGCTGGAGCAGGCTAGAAGAGGAATGGTGGACAGTCTGTGGAATCTTTGGGAGTCAGTCAAGGGAAAGGAGCGTCACTACCAGAGAGCAGGTCAATGGGACCTGGAAGAGGCTGGGCTGGGAGTTGTAGTCCGTCAAAGGCCCGGTTAGCACTAAAGTACTTTGCTGCACATTCAGGGGTCTGTGATCCCTGGCCTGTAATGGGTGTTCCTGAGTTCCTGCTGAAACAGGGTAGGCCTCACCATGTGCTACCCGCGGTGAAGAGGAAGGTATAGAGAAGCCTGATAAATTTCCCTTCAGGCTGGAAACTAAGTTCAAAGCTGGAGAGAAGCAAAGAGAGTTCTGTGTACTGAGAGAACTGTAAGAGAAACGGTCAGCAAGTGAAGTGCTGGAGAGTTGAGAGGAGCAATAGTCTGCAGAGGGAGAGTCTGCAGTGAAGTGAGCATATACTGGACTGCATATGGAATCCTTGTGCCATAATTCTTTGGGCATCCCACAGTCATCCCTTATCCCCATCCAAGTTATTTCCCCTAAATAAAACAGCAAAAACAAGAGCTGGCCTGGTCAGTGTCTCCGGATGTGTGAAATATGGTTTGATTGAGGGCAGCTATAAGGTGAACCACTACTACCAGCCACTCCCAAGGAAGCACATTGATATATATGTAACAATCGGCGAAATGGGGAATGCAATGCACATGGTTGCAGCACATTTGTCTGCAAAACAGGCAGTGAAGAGGCATTGCATTGCTTCCTCACTGCCTGCCATGATCCAAATGTGGTTTGGGCTTCAGAGGAAAGGGAGCACATGTTTAAATCTACCCAAACAGGGCTTTCCTTGGGCTTGCAAAAATGATTTTATTTTCTATGTAGTCAATAGACAAAAAGGCATTAAAGAGGTTTTTTTGTCCTATTTTGACCAGTGCTATTAAAAACAAAAATAGAAAAAATAAGGGGAGGGAAGCATTGCTTTTTAAAGTGCTTTACCAGCCAGATGATGTTCTGAGTATTATGTACATCTTTTAGGCGTAGGTTCACTTTAAGTCTGGATGACTGCATATGCCTCCTTTCAAAGATGAGACCCAGTTACCAACATTTCTTGAAAATCAAAGACACTGTAAGCTAATAATCAAAAATTAAACAATACACATTTGCAAATGACAGCTGTAAAATGAGGACATCTAAAAGAAGCTATTCATTGTAGAAACCCGAGTTTGTGTTCCTTAAAATGTATGTATAGCCAAAACATTTTTTCTTAGTTTTGGATAAAGTGGGGAAGGGTTAGAACCTCTGTCGGGTATTTCGCTCCAATGGAGAGGTTTCCTCTGACTTCGTACATTTTACCAGACAGGAAGTAAGGAAAAATCTGCAACCTGGACACATACAATAAAGATAAAAAAAAAAACTGACAGGAGGTCTAGCCTTCCACCTTATTCATTTTAAACAAGCATTTTTCTCCTGCCTGTGTTGTTTTTGGAGTGATTTCTTCACTTCCAGTCTGTTGAAAAAGTTGTCCCCGGGATAGCAGTAAAAGCCAGGCAGGAGTTCTAATCCTTCCACGCATTATCTAAAAAAAAAATCCCTTTTCCAATAAATAGCACAATGTATTGTGTAAATCCATTTAATACATTTGCCACTTATTCTTCATGTAACTCCTTATCTTTCTTATTGATGTTACTCTTATGTTTTTTCTGGCTGGTGACAATTCTTTCATATCCTTCACTATGGGAGAAAGCATAGCTGGACCGTCTTCTGGAATGGTTCCTTTTGCGAAAGAGGGTATCACTTCCTATACTTTCTTAACAGTGGTCGGTCTTTTTTGTATTCTCATTGTAGTTATTCTTTCTATTCCTCAATGTACTTCTTATTCACCGTTTACATAATTTACCTAAATGTGTTATGTAACACGATAAATAACCTTTTCCCTAAAAAAAAAATCTATTACGCACCTTCCTAATCTTGAGGACGGACCGAAAATGACGATAGGGCCCCTGTTGAAAAAGTTGTCTGACCTTCACTTCTTTAGTGAGGTTTTTGTTGTGTCCGTCCTCTTTTTACGAACAAATTTTACTTATTCCACCTTCCGATCTGGAGGACAGTCAAAAAAAA
>BLSH010051826.1:471214-487924 GCA_018402905.1 Glandirana rugosa
GGGATAATTCAACTCAATCGAACTCCGACAAAATCATCTAAGAAGTCATCTTTTCTCCAGTTTAGATACCTTATTAAATAACGCAAAAGGGATGGTGTCCCTGCCATCTCAAAAGGTGTGGGCGATCATTCAGAAAATAAGGAGAGTGAGGACATGGTCCTACCAAACAGCCTCAAGCTAACTCAACTTAATAGGGTTTTTGTCTACCTGTATCCAGATGGTCCCATGGACATATGGGTACCTCAGGCACCTTTATCTAGAATTCCTGAAGCAATCGAGCAAAACCATCAATCCCAGTCATATATCAAACAAGTTTGATGCACAGGGGTCTGCACTAGTGGACAAAGAGGGAGATGCTTGTAAAGCCACATCCATTAAGGCATGTCTTCTGGACCACAGTTACCACAGGCGCCAATGCAATAGGCTAGGAGGCACATTGCAGCCAGACATTGGTTCCAGAGAGATAGGCGTTCAATATGGCAGACATCATCGCAAATATCCTGGAAATCCAGATGGCTTATCTTGTATTGACAGCGTTGCTCTCCCAGATCAAGGACAAATCAGTGCTGAGTTGGATAGACAATAGAGCCACAGTATTATACATACATCACCAAGGTGGAATCCCCAACAGTTCCTGAAGGAAGTGGAACTCATCTTCATTTGGGCAGAGGGGAATCTAAAGGACCTAAGAGTAGTCTATCTTCCAACCCACTTAGAACATAGAGGCCAATAACCCATCCCAAGGATTCTCGGATCCCAATGGATAGTCCCTACAACTGAAGTTATTCGGTTGGATTGTGGGCCAGTGGGTTTTTCCCAAACTGCATCCTTTTGCTACAGCAAGCAATACCAAGCTGTGGAGGTTTATTTCACATCTACCTCACCCTTGGGCAGAAGCAGTAAATACCCTGTCAAGTCGTTGGGCATGCAATCTAATTTAGGCCTCCTCCGGCCTCCTACCTCGAAAAATTCTCTTGAGACTTGCAATATCAACAATAACGGTGATAACAGCCTTGCCATATTTGCAGGAAAACCCATGATTTCCTAGGGCCTCTGGTAAATATTCCTTTGATAATCTTTCTTCTGGCTCAAGGCATCACACCCATCAGAATCCTCACAGATTGAGCTTTCACATTAAAACCTCTTAAAACAGAGGCCTTAATCATTAGGATGTTCCTCTAGCATTGTTTCAACTCTGCTCAAACCACTGGAGACTTCAACGAACAATACGAATGACAAGGTTTGGAATAAGTTTACATCTTTCACTAACAGAAAAACTTCCTCAATCCTCAATCCTGATGAAACCTCTTCCTCCCAACTCCTTAACTTCCTGCAAGCAGACCATGACTTAGGATCAGGATTAAGCATCTTAAGGGCACAGCTGGTGGCAATCTCAGCTATGACAACAAGACATGGGCCAAAGATCCTTTAATAATCAAATTCTTCAACGCAGTCAAGAAGATAAGCCCACCTGTTAAAACAAATCATTCCCACTTGCGATTTCTCTATCGCTCTGGAACCCTTATCCAAACAGCCTTCTGCCCCATCTGATTCAGCATCCTTGCGGAATCTCACTTGGAAACTATTCGTCTTTGTGGCGATAGCATCGGGCTGGGAAATATCAGAGCTTCAGGCACTGGGATTATAAAACAATATTATTTTCTTTTTGCGTTTGGATAAGATTGGACATAGAATGGTACATGGATTCATCCCTAAGTTCTCCTCTTCCTCTACTACCTCTGAGCCTTGGGCCCTGCCGATCTTTTGAGATCCAATTTGAAATCCTCTTCACGAAAACAACATTACTTTTGTACTAAGACACTATTTTCAAGCCACAACTCCCTTCAGACTTTTCATCTAACCTATTTGTAATACTCAAAATAAAAAAAAAAAAAACAGGGGCAGAGAAGCATCATTTGGAGCGGAGGCCTCCGGAATGTGGCCTTCCGCCATTTCCGGAACTACAGTGTCCATCATGCTTAGTCATGTCTGTGAATATCAGAGCTTTACAATACCTCATGGGACATGTGGTTCTGCGACAGCTGGGGATAGATTGCAGATTCTTGCTCCAGTACAATAGTTCCATGGATAATCAAATTGTTTAAGAAGGTGTACAGGTCTAGGGGCCTAGAACCCCTCTTCAACTGGGCTGTATGCCACCCACTTGTTTTCTGCTTCTTGGACAGTTAGTGCAGACATATCCATCAAAACAATGTAGAGGGTTCCATCATAATCATCTCAACATGCCCTTATGAAACGTTACAGAGTAGACCCTGCAGCTTTATCATCTGTAGAAACTGGCACACAGGCTAACCAGGCCGGCATTTGCCTATGTTGAATCCTTTTCTCAAATAAATCTTTTACTATGTATCATCCCACCCATTTCAGCTAGTTATTTTGTCACAGGTATGCTGCCATGGAGGCACCAGGAAAACAGAAAATTGTATCATACTTACCATAATTTTCTTTTCCTGGTGCCTATCCATGGCAGCATACAATCCCATCCTCGGTATGCTTATTATTATTATATTACGTAGAATGCAGGGAGGGCACTAACCCTTTTCTTTTATAATATTCACTAGTCCGGAGGGAGGAGCCAAGGCGGAGCTTGGCACAGGTATGCTGCCATGGATAGGTACCAGGAAAATAAGAAAAATTATGGTAAGTATGATACAATTTTCTGTTTTCTTGCTCATCACCCACCATGCCCAACACCCTACACCCTGAGGAATGTGTAACTCTCTCTGCCTCTGAGAGTCACCACCAGGCTCCCGGAGAATCAGGGCAGGCGCTACACTAGAATAAAAATGTTTTATATTTACAAAGGCTTTATCACTTAGCCTAAAAACTAACCTTTAACGTTTAAAGTGACCAGCCTGAAGAAAAAAAACAAGTAATAGAACTCAGGGACACTCTAATGACATACAGTATCTCACACGAGTACACCCCTCACATTTTTTGTAAATCTGTTATTATATCTTTTCATGTGACAACACTGAAGAAATTACACTTTGCTACAATGTAAAGTAGTGAGTGTACAGCTTGTATAACAGTGTAAATGTGCTGTCCCCTCAAAATAACGCAATACACAGCCATTAACCACTTGCCGACCTCAGTCTGACGGCGACAGAGTGGCTCGTTATCGCAAACCGCCGCCATACGATGGCGGCTGCGATAACTAGTACTGTAAGTAAATACGGATCTCCGTTCTGTTAGAGGGGGAAGGGCGGTGATCACAGGCTTCCTCTATATGGAAGCCATGATCATCCCATTTCCCCAGCCAGGGAAGCCCACGCACAGTTAGAACACACCCAGGGAACACTGTTAACCCTTAGAGCGCCCCCTGCAGGTTAACCACTTCAATGCCAATGGCATTTTCACAGTAATCAGTGCATTTTTATAGCACTGATCGCTGTATAAATTGCTAATGGTCCCAGAAAAAGTGTCAAAATGGTCCGACATGTCCGCTGCAATATCGCAG
This sequence comes from Glandirana rugosa, assembly GCA_018402905.1. Taxonomy (NCBI): domain Eukaryota; kingdom Metazoa; phylum Chordata; class Amphibia; order Anura; family Ranidae; genus Glandirana; species Glandirana rugosa. Next base: position 474,696 of record BLSH010051826.1, read on the forward strand.
TACCGCTAAAAATCGCAGATCGCCGCCATTACTAGTAAAAAATAAAAAAAAATAAAAACCCCAGAAATGAATTCTCATCATCCGTAAATGAGGCAACCTTTGCACAAACCAATCAATTAATGCCGAATGCGATTTTTTTACCAAAAATATGAGGCAGAATATAAATCGGCCACAACCGATGGAAAAAAAATGTTTTTTTATTTTTTTGGATTTGTATTTTATCAAAAAGTAAGAAATTTGGGTATTTTTGCAAAATTGTCGCTCTTCTTTTGTTTATAGCGGCGATCAGAAATGACGCAGAGGTGATAAAATACCACCAAAAGAAAGCTCTATTTGTGGGAAAAAAAGGACGCAAATTTCGTTTGGGTACAACGTCGCACGACCGCGCAATTGTCAGTTAAAGCGGCGCAGTGCCGAATCGTAAAATGTGCTCTGATCCTAAAGTGTGAAATCCTTCCGGGGCTGAAGTGGTTAATGTCTAAACCGCTGGTAACAAAAGTGAGTACACCCCTAAGTGAAAATGGCAAAATTGGGCCCAAAGTGTCGATATATTATTTCCCAGCACTGCATTAAACCCTCTTGGGCATGGAGTTCACCAGAGCTTCACAGGTTGCCACTGGAGTCCTCTTCTACACCTCCATGACAATATCATGGAGTTGATGGATGTTAGAGACCTTGCACTCCTCCACCTTCCATTTGACAATGCTCCACAGATGCTCAATAGGGTTTAGGTCTGGGGACATGCTTGGCCAGTCCATGAACTTACTTTACCCTCAGCTACTTTAGCAAGGCAGTGGTCATCTTGGAGGTGTGTTTGGGGTCGTTATCAAGTTGGAATAATGCCCTGTGGCCCAGTCTCCAAAGGGAGGAGATCATGCTCTGCTTTAGTATGTCACAGTACATGTTGGCTTCATGGTTCCCTTTAATGAACTGTAGCTCCCCAGTGCCGGCAGCACTCATGCAGCCTCAGACCCTGACACTCCCACCACTATGCGTGACTGTAGGCAAGGCACACTTGCCTTTGTACTCCTCACCTGGTTCCCACCACACACGCTTGACACCATCTAAACAAAATAAGTTTATCTTGGTCTCGTCAGACCACAGGACATGGTTCCAGTAATCCATGTCCTTAGTCTGCTTGTATTCAGCAAACTGTTTGCAGGTTTTCTTGTGCATCATCTTTGGAAGAGGCTTCCTTCTGGGATGACAGCCATGCAGACCAATTTGATGCAGTGTGTGGCGTATGGTCTGAGCACTGGCAGGCTGATCCCCACCCCTTCAACCTCTGCAGTAATGCTGGCAGCACTTATACGTCTATTTTCCAAAGACAACCTCTGGATATGACACTGATCATGTGCACTCAACTTCTTTGGTCGACAATGGCAAGGCCTGTTCTGAGTGGAACCTGTCCTGTTAAACTGCTGTATGGTCTTGGCCACTGTGCTGCAGCTCAGTTTCAGGGTCTTGGCAATCTTCTTATAGCCCTCTGCTGTATGGTCTTGGCCACTGTGCTGCAGCTCAGTTTCAGGGTCTTGGCAATCTTCTTATAGCCTAGGCCATCTTTATGTAGAGCAACAATTCATTTTTTCAGATCCTCCGAGAGTTCTTGGCCATGAGGTGCCATGTTGAACTTCCAGTGACCAGTATGCAAGAGTGAGAACGATAACACCAAATTTAACACACGTGCTCCTCATTCACACCTGAGGCTTTGTAACACTAATGAGTTACATGACACCGGGGAGGCAAAATGGCTAATTGGGCCCAATTTGAACATTTTCATTTAGGGTTGTACTCACTTTTGTTGCTAGCTGTTTAGACATTAATGGCTGTTGAGGGGACAGCAAATTTACACTGTTATACAAGCTGTACACTCACTACTTTACATGGTAGCAAAGTGTCATTTTTTCAGTGTTGTCACATGAAAAGATATAATAAAATATTTACAAAAATGTGAGGGGTGTACTCACTTTTGTGAGATACTATAATTAATTCAGTAGTGGGGTTGAACTCGACACGTTTCATAAACCTAAAGTAAAAGCACCTCAGTTATTCTCTGAACATCCAGGATTGCTGCCATTGTCCCTGGGAGAAGCAATGGGACCAATGAGGACCCAAATGTACTGAATGTCCCTTCATAGCATCAAATCATGTACCCAGGAAGGGGCTAGAGATCAGCTACCTAGGTGATCCACACATACATCCTACCAGTATAAGGTTTGGACTTCATGTGGACCCAAGAGTTCTCCATACCATCAGGATGCCCAAAAGAAGCTTACATAACACTATAAATATTAACCTTAAGGTAGAACCTTCCATTGTCTGTGCTCTAATAAACCTTAGACTTGGATAGGATTTAGTCTCCTACAGGACAATGTCCCTCTCAAGTTTTCAGGATGTTAGTGCACAGGTTTGAGCAGCCTGACACAAGATTTTTACTGTCTAGAATGTAAACAATGCAGAAGGCCACCGCCATAAAGGAGAAGGTAGTTAAGCACCTCTGGGTGGGTGTATTTATTAAATACTGAGCCTATTCTTTAAAGCAAACCAGAAAAGAAATATGGTGACTTTTATTGCTGACTTGGTTTAATGTTTTGCCATCAGATTAGTAGGTAAGTAAGCAAGTGTGGGTGGTTTAGCTTGGTTAAATCTGTCCTTTAATACTAAACTTTAACAGCTAACCCTAACCTAAACTACCCCTAAAGAGATACTGCGGCATGCCCATGCAGGAAAACATGACAGTGTCAGCACTTTTGAGTATTGGGGAGCATGTGACTTGCTCCTCTGTGACTGCTTGGCTAGCAGCCAATCAACCATGCACAGTCAAATGACTGAGGGAGCAACATGTTGCACACATTGCTGATTTCAGTGCCTAAATGTCATGTATCAAATCAAAGCAAACATTTTAAATACCCACCTGAATAAGCCAGAAAGATTAATACAAATGATATGGAGCATACTTCAAGTTACTTCATGGCAATAAGGAGGAATAAGTTCCTCTATTTTTTTTTTTTTAGAATAAGGTTATATAGTCTATATACTGTATAGGGACACTCTAATGACATACAGGGGTTGATTTACTAAAGCTGGAGAGTGCAAAATTGGGTGCAGCTCTGCATGAAAGCCAATCAGCTTCCAGGTTTTATTGTCAAAGCTTAATTGAACAAGCTGAGGTTAGAAGCTGATTGGCTACCATGCACAGCTGCACCAGATTTTGCACTCTCCAGGTTTAGTAAATCAACCCCACAGTATCTCACAAAAGTGAGTACACCCCTCACATTTTTGTAAATATTTTATTCTATCTTTTCATGTGACAACACTGAAGAAATTACAATTTGCTACTATGTAAACTAGTGAGCGTACAGCTTGTATAAAAATGTAAATTTGCTGTCCCCTCAAAATAACTCAACACACAGCCATTCATGTCTAAACCGCTGGTAACAAAAGTGAGTACATCCCTAAGTGAAAATGTCCAAATGGGGCCCAATTTACATTGTAGCAAAGTGTCATTTCTTCAGTGTTGTCACATGAAAAGATATAATAAAATATTTACAAAAATGTGAGGGGTGTACTCACTTTTGTGAGATACTGTATATACCCTTAAAAGTATTTTGGCCAGTTTGGTACTTACTTGAACAGAGAAGCCATTAAAAAATGCATACCAGACATTCTGGAAAAGACACGCAAATGTCTTGTAGTGGTAATACTGCAAGAATTTTGAAAAACGGATATAGGATAAACGTCCATGAAAAAATAACAGCTTCTGGAGGTGAGAAAACTGAGCCACTGCAAAGTCACTAGCAAGGACAGCTTGGAGACCTTCCTTCCCAACCACACCAACACCAATGTGAGCAGCTGCAAAACAAGCAGTTAAAAATATTTTCAGTATGGGCTGACACTAAAGCTGGCCATACACTAGTAGAATTTAATTCAAAAGCATTCCTTTTAAGAACATTCATTTGATTTTCAGATTGTTAGCGGGGTCAAATCGGTGCTTTTTTTTTTGTCTCAGTGGTCCGCAATTTGAAGGAGCAGGATGACCTTTTTTTCTTGAGCAAAAAAATTTCTAACAGTGTATATGGTTTTCTTTTGGGAACGTCCACCACCTTACCATCAAGTTAGAGCCATGGAAACAAAAGAGGAACTCTGAATTGATCTGAATTTTTCTTTTGGGTAACTTCACTTTACATAGCTATAGTAAAAAGAAGACACAGCACAAGCGACTTGAACCTCTGAGCTTTGCTAACCTATATCAAAACCACAGTACAGAATCATTATGACAGTCAAACATATTTTGGAAAGAACTTTTAGTCCTAGCCAACTGTCATGTGTTCTTGATGAAACACATCTGCCCATTGTCATGTCCCTTTACCGAGGATTAATAGAAATAAAGGTTTTCATACAGTATTCTTCTTCTTGTTACAGCTAAAAGGTGAACTTGAACTTATTCTGTTTTGAATTGTGTGAGTCCCTTATTCTTCTACTGCAATGTATATATTAAAATGATTGTAAATGATCACCTTGTAAAACAACCCATTCAGTTTAAAATAGAAATGAAAGGCAAAACATTTGTGTATAGATATAAAAAAAAAAAAAAAACATTATAAATAATTTTTTTCTCTTTTTTATAAGTGATCACATTCCCTCTGTTCTCAGCTGCATACGAGCTGGGGGGAGGAGAAGCAACAGCTTCAGCATAACAGGATACTTTTTTTATGCAAGTACATAATACAGCAGGAATATGAAATGTTGGGGTAACATACACTTTAAGGAATTCTGCATGGCCGTATTGGCATTGAACTGTTACTCTGTCTTGTATTGTACTCTGTGCATGGCTTGTTGGCTAGTAGAATAAGGCTATACAGTGTATCCGCAAAGTATTCACAGTGCTTCACTATTTCCACATATTGTTATGGAACAGCCTTATTCCAAAATTGATTAAATTAATTATTTTCCTCAAATTTCTACAAACAATGCCCTATAATGACAATGTGAAAGAAGTTTGTTTGAAATCTTTGCAAATTTATTAAAAATAAAAAAATGAGAGTGCGCATGCACGCGGCGCCGGGAGCGGACATGTTCTGATCGAGCTCCGCACGTCACCGGCTCCTTCCAGCTTATAATTAGCGATCCGGGAGCGGAGACCTCTCTAGACGACCGGGGTCCGGAGCATGCAGCTGAGGACCGCCGGTATAGCGAAGCTGAACCCGCTAAGCTGCAGTACAGTGATCCGACCGGACCAGCAGGTTCCAACACCTTACAAGGCCCCCCACTTAAAATGGCGCCAGGCCAGAAGAAGCAGAAAAAGGAGGGCCTGGCTTCCCAGCCAGCCCTCCCCACACAGCATCCACAGCTTTCTCAGTCCTCGTCTTCTCCTATAGTGACGGCAGCCTCTCCAACCAGGCCGGCCTCGCTGGCAGAGGACAGGATCCCAGACCCCTTCTCTTCCCAATCACAGGATGAACCGACGCCATCTTACAGGAGTGAGTCTCTGAGATCCTCCCCAATACTGTGCTCCCAGGGAGAGGGACTAGATTTTTGCCGGGTCACCAGTGTCTTCTATGGATAGACAGATGCCTGAGTTGGCAGAGGCCACGTTAAGTCAGTCTAGCTCTGTTATGGAACAACAGCTACCCCCACCATCAGCCCCCTACCCAGGGGATGCAGTGTTGCTGGCACGCTTTTCAGCACTGCTTCAGCAAGAATTATCAAAAGCATGCACCATGATCACCGCAGAAAATAAAGGGGATTTCCATAGTATTGGAGAAAGACTGGACACTATTGAAAACAAAGTGGATGGTACAGTGGGAAGGGTAAACCAAAACTCTAAAATGATCTCTTCATTACAGAACCAATTAGACCAAGCCAACGCAAAAATCGAAGATTTAGAGAACAGATCCAGGCGTTATAATTTCAGATTACGGGGGCTTCCAGAGTCAATAACAGCAGTCCAAACCCTGATGCAGGACCTTATCCCAGACATCTCTCCCCATCATCTAGAGATTGACAGGGTACATCGGGCACTAACTGCCCCCAGAACAGACGGCTTGCCACGAGATGTGCTTGTCAAGCCACACTTCTACAAGATCAAAGAAAAGATCATGCTGGAAGCCAGAAATAAAGGAGACATAACTTTGCTGGGTCACATTTTTGCAGATATTTCCCAGATGACTATACACAAAAGATGAGCTTTAAAGCCATTACTGCAACACTTAATCAACAAACATATAAAAGACCGTTGGTCTTTTCCTTTCCGTCTGGCATTTAACTATAAGGGAAAGACGCATTCCTTTGCAAATTTTAGAGAGGGAGAGACTAACTTGTTGGAATTGGGACTGATCCATAGGGAACCACCCCCATCTTCCTCTCGCCGAGTGGAGAACAGGCCCATATCCCCCATATGGACTGAACAAAAGTCTGCCAGGAGACCCACCTCCACCACTGGAGAGCATGGTTAAAATCACGGGATGGTTGCGCTATGTACCTGATACCATTGTCTAGTCAGATGTCTTAAGACTTGACGGACATTTTTTGGATTTTCCCCAGATGGCATGGCTCCCCTCACAATATAACGTAAAAAAAAAATATATATATATATATGTCTGATCAGCTAAAGTGAAATAAGCTGAGGGTTGCCATTGGACTTGTACGAAATGTCACAAAGATGTTGTGCTGTAGTGGGGGGGTTGGTTTGGCTGGATTGGTTCCAACGGGGTTTTTCTTGTCTTAAACTAGTTATATATGTTAAGAATATTTCCGTTTGCATCCCGATAGCACTTTTCTAGTCCTTAGGGACGTGACAACGGAGGGTTGCCAGGGCGTAAACGCATGCCACTACCAAGTGAGCTTGTGCCTCCTCCTTAGAGGGCGACAACCTCACAACTTATTTTGGGAACATGGATTTCCCAAAGGTCATGGACCTATGTTCCTATCACACAATTCGTATGGTATATACTGTTTAAATGTCTAGCCACGCGTGTCGTCAGCGTGGAGCCTTATCTTGACTTTCATTTTCATCTTTTCTTTCCTCCTTCTTTGAATCTTTTTTCAAGTGCACCGTATATCCCTAGCACAGGATCCTATCGGGAATGGAGTGGAATGACGATGGGAGCAACGGGCTCCGGTGACAGGCGAGTACAGTTTACCGAATTATCATGTCGAACACCCAACTAGCCTCATTCACCATATTGACGCATAATGTGCAGGGACTGAATTCACCCACTAAAAGGTCGATAGCTTTTAACCAATATCACAAATGGGGGTTAGCTGTGATTTTATTACATGAAACACATTTTTCCCGGTATTCGGCACCAAAATACCTCAGCCACTGATTTCCCACTTATTATCTCTCTAATGGCCCTCAGAAAAAAGGGGGCGTTGCCATATGCATAGCCAAACAAATCCCGTTTGTCCCGGACATGGTTTTGAAGGACAAGGAGGGGAGGTATATCATGGTGGTAGGCAGGATAAGTGGTCAGGAAATCTCATTAATTTCCTATTATGCCCCTAATGTAGGTCAAGTGCGCTTTCTTGAAAACATGTTCTCGATATTGATCCCACATATGAAAGGCCACATTATCATAGGCAGTGACAGTAACGTCCCCCTTGATCAAGCACTAGATAGATCCAACCCACGTAAACCAGTACTGAAACATACTTCTAATCAAGGGTGTAGATTAGCACGTCTGCTACACTTATACAATCTGGTTGGCGTGTGGAGGGACCTCCATCCCTCAACTATGGATTATACGCATTACTCCCAGGTACACAAAACATACTCCCGAATTGACCACATATTTACTCCAACCCATCAACTCCCCTCCATTAATACAGCCAAGATTTTGACTACAGCTTGGTCAGACCATTCGCCAGTACAGATTCGTTTATCGGGCCTCGGATCGAAGCCACGTCGAATGACTTGGCGTTTTAATGCGTCGCTGCTTAATGACCCCATTATTTTTACGGAGATTGAGGACATTAAACAATTCTTTACAGAAAATCAAGCCACAGACACAGACCCATGCATTAACTGGGCAGCCCATAAGGTGACAATTCGAGGACGATTGATTCAGGTGGCCGCTAGGACCAAACGCATTCACACACAAACAATACAGGAGCAGGAGATCACTTTACAAACAGTTATGCGTGAACAAAGGGCCAATCCACAAGTCGACTTGAGACACAAAATTGAATCAGCCAGAATAGCATTGAACCTCAGCCTTACCACAAGCGTGGAGAAAGGCTTACGATGGTCTAGACACCGCTTCTACACAATGGGTGATAAGCCGAATACCTTACTAGCTTGGAAGCTGACACCCCGTCCTTATAATTCCACCTTGCCAAAATTGCGATTACGAGACAGTAAATTGACCCAGAACCCACAAAGAGTGATAGAGGAATTTTATGATTTCTATTCTAAATTATATACCTCTCCCCGTATATTTCCCAACGTCTTGGCAGATAGATACTTCAGTGATATACCCATACCCAAGGTGCACGAAGCCCATGTGGACTTGATGGAGGGTGACATTACGGAAGGGGAGATTAGAGTAGCTATACCTAGTACACACCCATCCAGGGCCCCGGGAACAGACGGATCCTCGGGACATTACTACAAGAAATATGCAGAAATACTGGTGCCCCACCTGTGTGTCTACTTCAATGCCCTTAGAAAGGGTTTGGCGCTACCCTTGGATGAAAACGCAGCGTTCATTCACGTTATCCCTAAATCCGGCAAAGATCATGGTGACTGTGCAAACTACCGACCGATCTCACTGATAAATGTAGACCTCAAATTGCTTACCAAAGTACTGGCGAATCGTATGAACACGATCTTGGCGGAATACATCCATCCGGATCAAGTTGGTTTTGTGCCAAATAGACAAGCCCCTGATCAAACCAGATGCCTGGTTGACATTATATCGGCAGTACAGTCCAACTGGGACGGACAGGGCCCCAGGAAAGGCATGCTCTTATCTTTAGGCTTATGTAAGGCATTTGACTCTTTGTCGTGGGACTACCTTTTCTATGCACTACAAAGCTATGGTTTTGGCCCCGAAATTCCTGGGATTGTTGCATATCCTATACAGCATGCCCTCAGCCAAAATCCAGATTAAGGGTTATGTCTCACGGCAGATTGCCATTCAAAGGGGTACCAGACAGGGATGTCCTCTCTCTCCCATTTTGTTTCTATGGGCTCTGGAACCCCTAACGATTAAAATACGAGGTCATCCTGATATAAAAGGTATACGATGCGGAGACGTAGAGCATAGGTGCGCTATGATTGCGGATGACATGCTCCTACTCCTCTCGTCCCTGGTCACATCTATCCCCAACCTCTTCCAAATATTACGACATTTCTCCCCAATATCAAGACTTTCTATAAACCACTCCAAATCGGTGGCCCTTAACATTTCGCTCGACGCTGCAACGGTAGTACAGATCAAAAACTCATTCCCGTTTAGTTGGCAAACACATGCCCTCCCCTATTTGGGAATCTTTCTAACTGCCACAGTGGATAAGCTGTACCAGGCTAACTACCCCCCCACTTTATGCCAAATTGGGGAACGATATGCAACGTTGGGCTAACCATCCCCCGTCATGGTTCGGTAGACTGTACTCAATTAAGATGAATCTGTTGCCAAGGCTGTTGTATCTTTTTAGGGCACTCCCTGTAGCGATTAATAGACCAGATTTGAACAAGCTACAGAACAAAGTCATGGAGCTCATCTGAGGTGGTGGGAGACCACAGGTGAATAGGCAGACAATGTATGCCCCCAAACTGGGAGTCGCAGATTTGGCTAGATACTTCCATGTTGCACAATTGGCGCAGTTAATTAGATTTCATTCTAAGGAGTCGTGGGCGGCATGGATGTCAATTGAGTCCTCCATGTTCCCTATGAAATCTATTAGCAAATTAATATGGCTCCAACCTAAAGACAGACCAGTAGTAATGTGCCCAACTTTATCTTTTTCTCTACAATTGTGGGACAGATTAGGAAGAACACACAATTTCAAATCCCAACACACTCCCTTGGCCCCATTGGTGGATAACCCAGCCTTCACCCCAGGTCTCACTCCACAGACATTCTCTTGGTGGACGAACAAAGGCTTGATACATATTGTTGATCTTTGTGACACCAGAGGGATCATGACGAAAGCTTCCCTTCAGGAGAGATACCAGCTGCCGGCCTCTGAAAGTTACCGACACATTCAAATAACACACTTTCTGCTATCCCTACAACGGGGAGCGGACATAACCACTTCCACTCCACTGGAATACTTGTGTAACACCTACGATGGGAACGTAGGCCATATCTCCAAAATTTACAGCATCTTAAGTTCCTCCTCAGCAAAATTATTCTACATGACAAAATGGGAACAAGAAATGGGGGAAATTTTTGCACCAGACGAGTGGTCCTCGATGGTTAGAAATGCGTCGCGATCACTTATTAATACTTCACTGATTGAAGCCAGTTATAAGGTTGTGCTTAGATGGTACATGGTCCCGGCAAGGATAGCTTCCTACATCCCTTAGGCCTCTCCCCTTTGTTTCCGCGGGTGTGGCCAGGTCGGCACCATGTACCACATATGGTGGAACTGCCCAAGGTAAAACGCTTTTGGATTCGCCTGTACAACTTTATATACACACTCACACGGTAATTTGAGTAAAGAGCCACGGCAGGCACTTTTAGGGTATCCTCTCGAGGGCGTAGCCAGGGGGGCTAGGCAACTGGTGACCTTCATCTTCTTGGCAGCAAGAATTGCCATTGTCAGAAGCTGGAAGACACCAACGATCCCGTTTGACTTGGTGAAGCATAAACTGTCATGGATAATGGTAAACAAATGCCTCTCGGCGATTTTACAGGATAAACGTGACCTTTTTGATAAAACTTGGGATCCCTGGATTAAATATCTTTCGGACCCTCTATGAGCTGATTATAAGTGATGTAACAAATTCTAACGGTGCACTTCTATTCCCTTGCTCAGACTATCTCTGCCTTTCTTTCTTCTCTTTTCTTCTCTTTCTCCTTTTCCATTTGGTGTAATATCCTTTGTCCTTGTTCCATTTCATATTTTCGTCTGCACTCTTCACTCCGGATCTTGGCTTCAGCCTCTACCCCACCCCGAAATATGTGGGGAGGGGGTTGCCGCCAGACATGGAGGGAAGTGGGGGTTGTTCAGGGGGATCTAATACCCTGTTTGAAAAGGGAAGTTTGTGGTTTGTTTTGTTATGTTCCTCTATTCTTTGCTTTTTCCTCTTTCCCTGTAGTTGGGCGGTAGAGGACACAGCAAGTAGATAACCTGTGTATAATTATCGAATTGCTTCCTCTAGAGTAAGTTGTTAATGTAAGTGTGGAAACAATGAAGATAAAGGACTGAAAAATGATAGACTACAAATAATATTGTATTCTGTAATGATCTGTTTGTCATATTTCAACATTTTTACACTAAAAATCATTGAAATAAAAATAAAAAAATGACGTGGGCAGGTTTGATGAAGAGCAGTGGGCGGAGGCTCTGCAGGCAGTACAGATGAGCTCCCTAAGTGTGGCACAACGCCTGTCCCAGTTGTACATTGTCTAGAGAATACACTTTACTATTCTGGATGGGGGTGAGAGGAGACTCGGAGTGCCCAAGATGTGCTAGAGATCATCTTATCCATTTTGTATGGAGATGCCCCAAATTGCACCGATATTGGGCAGGGGTTGTACACACCATTAACAGGGTCTTCCAGGTCAGCATTCCAATAGATCCTAAACCTTGCATTCTTGGTATCCTGGATAACCTACCTATTGAAGATGTCCCCAATCAGGCCATAGCTATGGCCCTCTTTCAGGCTCGTATCCTCATTCTTAGACACTGGAAATATGTGGATCCCCCCACGGTTAAGGAATGGATAACCCAGATGGGAGACACTCTATGCTTAGAAAAGTACATTTTTTGCACTGGTAATGTCTGTGAAGTCATAGTGTGTTGATGTAACTGAAACCGGAATGCATACCTTATATGTTGTCATGGTGTATTTGTGTTTTCAATAAAAAATTATATTTGGATCAAAAAAAAAAAATCACATATACATAAGCAGGGCTTTTTTTCCGCATACAAATGGGTGCAGGAACTCACCCTCCCCACCCAAAACCCCGCCCCAACCGCACCCAAACTCCACCCCTAACCACGCCCAGACACACCTTGCCTAGAGGAGAGAAGTACAGCGGCGCCAAATAATTTTAATAAGTGAACGCTTACAACTGCACATTACACATGGTACAGGAATGTGTAACATAGAAAGTTCAGGACTTCATAGCACACAGGGTTCAGGACTTCATAGCACACAGGGCTCAGGAGCGTGTATTGTACAGTTATGAGCAGTGCATATCACACAGGAAAAAAAAAAAAAAAAAAATCAGCAAACAGTCTAGTACTTGCATTCAATGCGAAGCATCAGAAATATGGAGCATATAGCCCTGCGTACAGAGTGCAGGGGTCAGGAATATGTAAAATAGAGCCCAGCACACAGAAAGCAATGGTAAAGCATATGCAATATGCAGTCCAGCATACAGAGTGCAGGGCTAAGGAGTATGATTGTACAGAGTACAGCATTCAGGAGTACCATCCAGAGGCCTTTAATATGTAACATACAGCATACAGAGTATAGCGGGTCTGAGTATGTAATGTACAAGGTGTTACGAAATTCTCACCACTGGACCCTGCATGCTGTGCCATGCATTACGTACTCTTGGTCACTAACTCTGTATGCTTTACTGCCCCCCAACAAGTTTCCCTGGTCTTCTCTGGTCCCTTTGAACAACCCCCCGTCATTTCGTATGTCTCAATCACTGGTTCTCATGCATTACGTACCGTGTCGTACGTCCCAGGTCACCACTCTTAAAGCATTGTGGAACATGTAATGTATGAGTCTGGGCGATATGAGACATACGACATACAATGTATAATTTCCGGAGACCTACCATGAGGACTTACGACATGAGACATGTTAGTATGAGGAATCGGGACGTGAGACATACGACCTGACGTATAACGTATACGAAATGGTAACGAAAGACACACGACCCGAGATAAAATGTATAAGGACTGGGGACGTGAGACATGCGTCCCGATATACGAGGTATAAAGACTACGAAGCGTAACTTACGTTCATGATCTGACAAACGACTAAAAAAAAAAAAAAAAAAAGGACACACTATACGTGACGAGTATTGACATGTTAT
>BLSH010051826.1:517583-540436 GCA_018402905.1 Glandirana rugosa
CGGGGGTGGACACAATGACCGACGTATTGACGGGGGTGGACACAATGACCGACAGACAGTGACACAGGTGGGGGCAGTTATGCAGCCAGTGACACAGGTGGGGGCAGTATGCAGCCAGTGACACAGGTGGGGGCAGTATGCAGCCAGTGACACAGGTGGGGGCAGTTTGCAGCCAGTGACACAGGTGGGGCAGTTTGCAGCCAGGGACACAGGTGGGGGCAGTTTGCAGCCAGGGACACAGGTGGGGGCATTTTGCAGCCAGTAACACAGGTGGGGTACACTGCAGAGATCCCCCCCCGCACTTACCCCATCCAATAGCAGGATTGTTGCAGAGATTCGGCATTTGGAGAGCGTGCTGAGTCTGCAGAGATTCGGCATACGGAGAGCGTGCTGTCCCCCCTCGTCGGTCCCCGGGCAGTCATGGTCTCTGTGGAGCGGGAGTCACGTCCGCTGCCACAGTGACCTGTCCCCGGCCACCGCATCCAATCACACTGAGCGGAGGCTTAGGGCAGCCAATCAAGCTATGCTTGTGCGGCTGTTCAGCGCACCCACATAGCTTTTAATGACTGACCAATAGGCTCACTACTTGGCTGTCATGTGACAGCCAAGGAGCCGAAAAAAAAAAAAAAAAAGAAAGACAATGCACCGGCGCCACCTGCAGGGGGGGGGGGGGTGTACTGACTTTTTTTTTTCTTCTTCTTTAGCCGGCGGGGAGGCGGCGCCCAAACGCCCCTCATACAATAGCCACCGCAGGTGGTTATAGCTTTTAGTAACAGCTTGGGAACTTTCTGAAATGTTCCTAGAACTCTAATTTGTAGGATAATCAGTAAGGTTACCAGGTCCCCAGGCTGAAAGGTATGATGACTAGAATAAGAACACCTGCATTGCTGCTCCAGGTGCCCATATATGGGCAACAAATGGGCACCTGTGACAATATGACGGTCACAAAGGAGTAGTTGTGGCAATACAAAGGCAACAAATAAGCAATGCTAGCAATACACTGGGATCTAAATGCAAAGACAATAGCTAGATAATGTCAAATATTTCACTTGCTGCTCTAGGCGAGATCAGACTCCATACGCCACAATCACATCTCAGGTGCTGGCTTAGCTAGCCTCAACCAAAGCAATCAATTGCACTAGCAACAGGAACACTGCAATGAGATGCAAAATAGTATTCTTCCTTTACTAAAATAGTCAGCAGGTACAAATTCTATTCTGACATGTTTCGCACTACGCACAGCACTTTCTCAAACAATGACAAATCTACTACCCATATACTATTGTAAAGAAACGTTAATTAATCCCACACTCATTAACGCATACCTCCGAACTGTCCCTCATTTAAAGGGACTGTCCCTAATTTGGAACCAAATCCTCTTTCCTACTCATATGTCTATCTTTTATGAGTGATGAACACTATATACATCAAAACGAATGTATTTAACTATCCAAAGTATTTTACAGCTTTTAACATGCATCTTCCAAATATGGCCTGCTTAATAAGATGGTCTGTCATTTGCCTACATACTTTGTGCTATAACTTGTCCCTTTTTACCAACTCAGAAAATTGGGAAACATAAATAAATTTATAGGCTTATGTTTTTTTTTTTAAATTAAAAATCAAACATGTTATACTTACCTGCTTTGTGCATTAATACTGCAAAGAGTAGCCCCGAAACTCTTTTCTGGGATCCCCTGTTAGCACTCTTGGCTCCTTCTCTTCTCTGAGTGCCCCCACGATAACATCGTTGCCACCTCATCTCTTTAAACCCAAACACATATGAGTTACTCAGGTTCTGAGGCTAATTTAATGCAGATAGGGCACCAAGTGAGTTTAATTACCATCTTAATCAGCCACAGAACCTGGGTAATTAAGATGTGTTTGGTTTTAAGGGTCCTTTCACACACACGGACCGTTCATCAGTTCGTCAGTTCATCCGTTTTTCATCCGTTTTTTTCATCCGTTTTTTTCATCCGTTTTTTTCATCCGTTTTTTCATCAGTGGTCATCAGTTTTTCATCAGTTTTTTTTTACATTCACTACCAATGCAAAAACGGATGAAAAACTGACCGTTCGTCAGTTTACATCCGTTTTTCGTCCGATCCGTTTTTTTGACGGATGAAAAATAGGACTTTCATCCGTTCAAAAAAACGGATGCTGACGGAAGTGGATGAAAACGGATGCAAGTACATGATCATCAGTTGTCATCCGTTTTTCCATAGAGATGCATTGATGTCCGTTTTTCATCCATCAACGGATGGATGAAAAACGGACAAACGGTCCGTGTGTGTGAAAGGGGCCTTAAGCGATGAGGTGGCAACACTAGATAATAATTACTTTATTGCACAGAATGCATTAAGGTAAAAAGCCCCTGTTTTTAGAAACACTTTAACTCCTTCATTATTTAAACGTATACAATTTCATTGTGCAATACAAGAATGCATATAAAACATTAAAAACATTATTACAACACAAACAATTATCACAACATTTGCACTGGAAAATATATTGTGCTACTTTACAAAAAAATCAAATAAATGTAGAAAATAAAATGTAGCAAAAATAAAAAAGGGAATAGACATAACAAAGGCAGTTTTGCTCAGTTTTACAGCATGCCATCTAGTGGCAGAACTGATAAAAAATACTGCCTTACAAATACTAAACCAATCTCTTCCTTCTACTTGACGAATTAATACAAATAAATACAAAATAAGCACTATACATGGAGACATGCTCATTAAAAATACAATAGGGGCAGCAAAACTCTGCTTAAAAAAAGACATGAAAAAGCACCATTTGAATGTAGCATAAAAATATATATATATTTTTTCTCCTTAATACCTTCTCAATTTCCATATGTTAAGGAGGAAGTAATCTCATCCATAGCAATATGTAACATTCCATTCAAAGTTCATACAAGCTGACGGCGGCCGAGCGCAGGATGTAGAAGGACGTTTCCTAGCGAGCTCAGCCGACAATCCTGTAGTATTCTGCCTATATCTCTGCCATTCTGCTCTGCATCGACCCGGGAACACCACCATCTATCTCACCTCCCTCCCTGCTCCAGCCAGCTGCCTGTATTGCCCCGATCCGCCATGTCTAAGCAAACACAGGACTTGCATCTTCAGCCAGACACCCCGGGACAAGATGGCGGCCCACTTGGCCAAAGATACCGCACAGAGGCTGTTTTCCATGGGCCTCAGGCATCCTCCAATACCCCCGCTGATGGATCTGGGAGAATCCGAACCAGCAAAGGACTGGGGAGACCTGGATGACACTCCACGTATATTTGCAGCCACAGCGGCCTCTACACATGTGAGTACTCTTAAAGCGGTTGTCTACCCAATTTTTGTACTTTTACCTACAGGTAAGCCTATAATAAGGCTTACCTGTAGGTAAAATGAATATCCCCTAAACCTGTAAGGTTTAGGAGATATTCCCTCTCCAAGATGCTGCGGCGTTACGGCGCATGTGCCGTGTATGTCACGGCGCATGCGCCGTGTATGTCCCGGCAAAGGCCCGGCAATAGGGCCGGACCTTGCCGGGAAGACGGGTCCCACGCGCATGCGGGGGAGTGACGTCTCGCGGATCCGGCCAGTCACAGCGCCGGAGCCGTGTACCCGGAAGCAAGATCCGAGGGAAGATGTCCGTTCCCTCAGAGCGGACCGAGCAGCCTGGTTGGATCTTCGTTTCAAGGAATTTCATAATGAGCTAGTATGCGGTGCATACTAGCTCATTATGCTATTGTCTTGCAGGCTTTAATGTTTTTTTGTTTTTTTTAAATGGGTAGACAACCGCTTTAATGCACAATCCCAGGCCTCCAATATGGCGGCAGCTGAACATCAGGCCGGCACAGATACTGAGCCTACACTCAGGGATATATTAACAGCTGTAACTACATGCAGCACCTCTATAGCTGATCTTACAGGAGAAGTAAAGGGCATGAAAATGGAAAAAGCTCTGATGAGGTAGGACATGCAGAAGCTGCAGGAGCGCACGGCTGCAGTGGAGGGCAGAGTGAGCACATTGGAGGATGAATGGCAGCCCCTGCAAAGAGATGTGAAATATGTCCACTCCATGCAGGGGCATATCATAAAATCAATGGGCCCGTGTGCAAGATCAAAAGTGGGCCCCCCCCAGGCATGGAGGAAAAAAAATGTTGCACACTTCGCACGTGGCGGAGAAAACTTATATACAGTGCAGGCCTCTGTTAGGTTGGCCATAGACAGTTTTCAGTGGGCTGATTAAAAAAACTAACTGATTCTTCCATCCTCAATTTACCCCAGGTTAGTCTGCCCCTCAGTGCAATCCTCTCCTCCCGGGTCAGTTTGACCCCTGGGGTTAACCCCCCCAGTTCAGTCTCTCCCCCAGTACAATCCCCACAAGGTCATTCTATCCACTAGTGCAATACTCCTAGGTCAGTCTGCCCCCCCAGTACCAGGATTGGGCCCAGAGCTCAGCAATAAAAAATATACCCAGGGCTTTTATTTTTCTCAGAGAATAGGTGCAGGTACTCACCCCCCATATAGCACAGAGTACAAGGTTCAAGTACAAGAGAACTCAGTATGCAATGCACAGACTACAGAGCACAGAGGAGTGCGTATCGCACAGACAGCAGAGGTGTGCGTATCGCACAGACAGCAGAGGAGTGCGTATCGCACAGACAGCAGAGGAGTGCGTATCGCACAGACAGCAAAGGAGTGCGTATCGCACAGACAGCAAAGGAGTGCGTATCGCACAGACAGCAGAGGAGTGCGTATCGCACAGACAGCAGAGGAGTGCGTATCGCACAGACAGCAGAGGAGTGCGTATCGCACAGACAGCAGAGGAGTGCGTATCGCACACACAGCAGAGGAGTGCGTATCGCACAGACAGCAGAGGAGTGCGTATCGCACAGACAGCACAGGATTGCGTATCGCACAGACAGCAGAGGAGTGCATATCGCACAGACAGCACAGGATTGCGTATCGCACAGACAGCAGAGGAGTGCGTATCGCACAGACAGCAGAGGAGTGCATATCGCATAGACAGCACAGGATTGCGTATCGCACAGACAGCAGAGGAGTGCGTATCACACAGACAGCAGAGGAGTGCGTATCGCACAGACAGCAGAGGAGTGCGTATCGCACAGACAGCAGAGGAGTGCGCATCGCACAGACAGCAGTGGATTGCGTATCGCACAGACAGCAGAGGATTGCGTATCGCACAGACAGCAGAGGAGTGCGTATCGCACAGACAGCAGAGGAGTGAGTATCGCACAGACAGCAGAGGAGTGCGTATCGCACAGACAGCAGAGGAGTGCGTATCGCACAGAGAGCACAGGATTGCGTATCGCACAGACAGCAGAGGAGTGCGTATCGCACAGACAGCAGAGGAGTGCATATCGTATAGACAGCAGAGGAGTGCGTATCGCACAGACAGCAGAGGAGTGCGTATCGCACAGACAGCACAGGAGTGAAACTCGCACCATTTCATTCCCGCATGTCAGTCCCGATGTCAGCGGCGACTTCACAGGCATCTGTGCGGGTTTCTGCACAGATGCCTATGGAAATCGCAAAAAGTAGTAGCAGAACTACTTTATGAAATTGGTGTGGTGCCGCAAGTGCAGCGTCGCACCAATTAGGACAGTGCCATTGCCGGCAATTGCCGCCTAATTGGCATGCGATTTGGCATTCCAAATCACATGCCAAATTGTGTCAGTGTGAACCAGGGCTCAGACAGTGCTCAGGAGTGTGCATAGCACAGAAGTAGGTAACACACTGACAAATGTACAAAAAATATCTCCCCCCCCCCCCCGTCACCATTCCCAGTACAAACTCTCCCCATAAATGACTCCAATACAGACTTTTCTCCTCTCCTGGCTCTCCCTCAGGTCTGCAGAGATGGTATAGCATGCTGGGTGTGACTTGCTTCTTTCACCCCACTCTCTGTAAGGGGGGAGTGTCAGGCGGAGAAGCTGAGTGACTTCCTTATGTGTCAGCCTAGTGCTCACCCCTTACAGTCTTCTATATTGATGGCACTCTCCTCCTCCATTCTTGGGCTGCTGTCTGTGCAAACTGCTGGGCAGCCTGCAGTGTATATACACATTCTCTCACTGCTGCTGATACAGGAACAGGCTCACCCCCCTCCCCCCTGCACATACCTGTGATGATGATTGCTGGGCACAGCAGAGGAAACCTTTCTTTACAAAGTCTTTGCTGATCACACTGACAGAATTCAACCTACACTGACACCTGTGTGAAGGAATTCTTCCTCTTCTGTCTCCAGTCATCACACGCTGTGCAGGGAGAGGTCACACTACAGACTGCTGTGTGTACACAGCATGGCTCCGGCAGCCAAGCTCCGCCGCCTGGAGTCTCTGAGCTGCCAGAACTATACTCAGAGTAGCGGAACATTCAGCTCTAGCTCCCTCTGCCTGTCATACAAAAATGAAAATGTCCATCAATGCGCCCAGTTCTCGGGCCCCTCTGATCAAAATCATGGGGCCCAAAGATGCTATGGACTGACTTTTACATCCTTCATATGTACAGTGTGTCAGGGCCTCAGAGGCCCGTGTGCACTGCAAACCCTGCACATATGGATGATACGCCACTGACTCCATGGCATCTGCATCCGCTGTGCGACTGTAAGATATGGTGAATCATCTCAGTTGCAATAATGTGCGCGCAGTAGGCATCCCAGAAAGAGCTGAGGGCAAGAACCCTGTTGTTTTCATTGAGGCATGGCTGACTGACACACTTGGCAGAGATGCTTTTTCAAATATGTTTGTGGTAGAAAGAGCACATAGGGTCTCAGCACAACCACTGCCGCAGGGAGCCCCACCTAGACCCTTCCTATTTCGTCTCCTTAACTATAGAGACAGGGATGCCATTCTATTGCAGGCCAGAAGAGCCAAGTCTAATAAGGTGGATAACGCCAAAATCTCCCTGTTCCCCGATTTCTTGGCTGGAGATACAGAGACAGTGGGCAAAATTCTTGGATATAAAAAAGGCTACGTGCACTTGAGGTGAAATATTTCATGCTGTACCCTGCAACATTGAAAATTATAGCTAATAAATCCTCACATTTTTTCGAAAACCCTACTGCTGCAATGCATTGGCTGTATAGAGAGGAGTGCAGCGTGGTGCGCAGACCGGATTGCCGTGAGAACCTATCTTGGCAAAATCCCTACAGATTCGTTTATATCTTGCTGCTCGGTGGAGTGGACTATGACTGCTTAGTTCCATTTTGGCAAGACTTATCTTTGGCACCCCTTTTTGTTCCCTCAATGTGCATGTGCTATCATCTTCTGCAAGTTCCTGGAAGGATACCACATTTCTGGCACATTTGCCCTCCAGGCTACTTTGGAGCCCCTATGTGTTAGTCTTGAGAGGACACTGCCCCACGTTTCCTGAGGGGAGTTTATTAATCTGTTGGCTCCTATTGACCCTGGACACCAGACACTGTGGAGTTACTCATTTATTTTTTGCTCTAGCATGGTTTCCTTTTTTCTTTTTCTTTGTGGACTTACAATGGGCTTTCCCTAACCTGTCCCGGACTATAACACTAGATGGCGCCCTGGCCACACAGTCTTAATACTGAAGGTTCTGGTAATATGTTATAATGATTTTATATTGAGGTTGCTAACTGTATCACACATCCTAATGAGGTTTAACCAAAAAGCCAGGTGAAATGTCATCATAGCTGTAGATTCTTCTAAAGGTTTACTTCTCCTCTCTTGGAATATTAGGGGGCTGAGTGATGCAAATAGGCGTGGGGCCATTTTTCATTATTTTACCACTATGAAACCACATGTAGTGTGCCTCCAGGAGACGCACTTATGGCCAGACACTGTACACCTGCTGCGATCACACAAATTCCACACTCAAATACACGCTACTCACTCCTCATTCTCTAGGGGAATCAGTGTGTTAATATCCCGTGAGTGCCTTTTGTTTGTTTTGAGCAGCAGGTGGACAGGGAGGGACGCTTTATTTTCATATTCTGGAAGCTGAAAGGGTTTATATGTATTGTGGCAGCTATGCAGGCCCCACCACCTTTTTCCTCAGACCCATTGAAGAAACTAGCAGAGTTTATGGCATTACATCGCGTTATCCCTGTACTGGCTCTGGGAAATTTGAATAATGTTCTAAACCCACAGTTAGACAGACTAGCAGCTCTGCCGGGAAATGCCTCCCATGTACCTAACAGAACCCCATTTGCTACTCTGGTTAGTGACTTGGGGCTGAGAGATGTGTGGCATGATCGTAATGCTAATGCAAAATGCTACTCCTGCCACTCAGCCTCATATGGGGGCCTATCACGGGTAGATATGGGATTGGGGAACCAGGCCCTGCTCCCCTATGTAGTAGTCTCAGCCTATGAGCCTAGATTGCTCTTGGATCACTCGCACTTCTGGGTACGCTTAGATATAGCAGATAGGCCCTGCCCATTATGGCGAGTGAACCCATTTTGGTTGACGTTAATTCCAGATTAAGATACTATTTGAACGGCTCTAGCTGACTTTCTGCAGTTCAACAAACATTCCTCTAGTAAGGCTATAATATGGGATTCCCTAAAAGCATATCTTAGGGGGCTCATTATAAGGGAAATCACAGGCATCAAGCGTAGATCACGAGAATGGGAAAATGCAGTCCGCTCTGAGCTGCAGCGTAGGGAGGCAGCATATGTAACTGGCCCCTCCCCTGTTACTCATGCTAGTTGGGTGGAGGCTCAGTCTCTTTACTGTAGTAATATCAGCAGCTGAGAAAAGAAGATATTTCCTCCAACAGAACTATTCTGAAGAAGGGGAGAATACAGGGCATTTACTAGCTATGGTTGCAAAAGCCCAGCAGGAAGACAGCAATATTACTGCTATTACATCTCCAAAAGGGGAAATATGCACAACCAGGGAGGATATTCTGGGTATATTTCAGCAATTTTACACCAAACTGTATTCCTCCAGGTCAGACGCATCACCTGATGCTCTAACAGACCTGCTGCAGGACCTCACCTTCCCCCAGTTATCTGAGGGGGCGCAGGCAGCCCTAGACTCTCCCATCACACTGGAGGAGCTGAGTGAGGCTCTAACTGTAGCCCCTAGACACAAATCACAAGGCTCTGATGGCCTCCCAGTGGAGGTGTACCTCAAATATGGGAATGCCCTTCTCCCCCCGCTGCTCCATGCCCTCTGTGAGGCAGCTGATATGTGTAAATTACCCGATTCCATGCAGGAGGTCATTATTGTAGTGCTCCCTAAGCTGGGGACAAACTTATTCCAGACTCATACCGCCCTATATCCCTATTGAACACAGATGTCAAGCTACGTGCTCGTGTACTGGCCAATAGACTCTCTAAAATCATTAGTAGATTTATCCACCGAGACCAGTCGGGCTGTATTACCGCCCGATCTACAGCAGATAATATAAGACATTTATTTTTGACCCTACAGACACCTGTGGATAATCCTGGGGATAAGGCCATATTATCCTTAGATGCGGCAAAAGCATTTGATAGTGTTGAATGGCCCTACCTACTAGGTTTGGTATAGGGAATACATTTATCAATTGGATTAGAGTCCTTTACTCTGCCCCCTGCGCTCTGAATAAATAGTTCCCTTTCCTCCTCCTTTTCCTTGCATAGAGGCACTCGGCAGGGCTGTCCACTGTCCCCGCTCCTGTTTGCGATGGCAGTGGAGCCTCTAGCTATGCTCATCCGTAAAAATCCATCTATAGTCGGGTTCCGCAGAGGCCCCTTAGAAGATAAGATATCCCTCTACGAAGATGATGCATTATTATACTTAGGAGATACCGAAGACTCGCTGCACGCTTTAATGAGGCTCACTTCAGACTTCGTTGCCATATCAGGATTCACTATCAACTGGTCCAAATCGGTCCTTATGCCCCTGGACCCTTTGACAGCACCCCTTCCGGACAGGGCATCCCAAATTGCCATAGCTAACTCTTTCAAATATCTGGGGGTAGTAGTATCCACGGACCCGTCAGAATACCTGTCACTGAACTTAGCTCCCCTACTGGATAGACAGAAGATCAAAGGCAATAGTTGGCGTAAATTACCATTGTCAGTGGTGGGACGTGTAAATTTAATAAAGTTGGTGTGGGCTCTGCAGCTTCTATACATCTTTCACAATTCGCCCATGTGGATCTCGAACAATTGGTTTAAGCGTATTGACACCCAGTTTCGAGATCTTATATGGAGACAAGAACAAGCCCGTATAAGTCTGAATACCCTCCAGTATGGCAAGGACCGGGGGGGCCTGGCGGTTCGTCATTCAAAAATGTATTTTCTGGCTTCCCAGCTGCAGCAGTTCGCGAGCTGGGGGGCAGATGATACCATGGATCCGGTCGCAAGGCTGGTATCGTTGTCTAGCCCTGAATTAATGGCTATATCTCACCTGGAAATGGACTTCCCGGGCATCCCCCACTACTCGCCTACAGCAGAAAGTGTGGAGAACAACTAAAGAAGCGCTATCCCTATTGGGCCCAATGGAGTGGCACGATCCCAACTTCTCAGAATTAAATAAATTGCAGGGGTTCTCACTATGGAAAAAGCAAGAGATACTCTTCTTCCACCAACTGTATTCTGGTAGAACTTTGAAAGCTTTTGATCAATTGTGCAATGAGTTTTTGCTCTCCCATGGACAGTTTTATCAGTACCTCCAGCTTCGGCATGCCTTGCAGTCCCAGGAACAGGTGACACCTCTATCCTTATCTTCTTCCTCAATGATACAAGAGCTTATCCAGGCCACTTCCCGCAGGGGACTGATCTCTAACATATACTCTATACTAATGTCAAATATCCAGAATGCTTATTTATTTAAAAGTAGGTCCTCATGGGTTGCGGATATAGGGGAGATAGCTGATGACCAATAGGATATGGCCTTGGAATCCCTCCCAGTGGTCTCGGTCTCTGCCTCCCAAAAACTCTCACATCTTTTTATACTCCACAGGTCTTACCATACGCCAGCCAAACTGTTCGCATGGGGCAGAAGAGACTCCTCTCTGTGTTCATAGTGTGCATTCCATACGGGTGACTTTATTCATATGATCTGGAGATGTCTCAAGCTAGCAAGATACTGGGCTGAGGTTGTCCAAACTATTTCTGAGGTAGCCCAGCTTCCTATCCCCTCTACCCCACTGGTATGCCTGTTGGGGGCAATAGACAAGGAGATGTACCCTAAGGGTAGCTATCATATGGTTACTAGATTGTTGTATTTAGCCAGGAAGATGGTAGCAAGATTATGGATGTCTCATGCAGCCCCTACTAGAGCCCAATGGATACAGTATGTCAACACCACCCTCCTCAGAGAGCATCTAGCCTATCGTCAACGCAATGCAGCTAGGAAGTTTGACCTTATTTGGCAGAACTGGTTGGATAATACTACTGTGGCTCCAACACAGTTGGTTAGAGATAAACTGCTGTTATTGTAAGCCCTATATGAGTTCACATTAGGAGCTACCTGAGTTTGGGGCACCTTCCCTTTGATATATATGTGCGCTGAGGAATAAGTTATCCTAACATACCCAGTTATAAACCTAGGTAGACTTTCTGGTTCACCTACCTTATGACTACTTAGTAGTTAGTTCCAAAAACAAGGGGAAAGGAAAGGAAAACACATGTATTTGATGTTATGTTTTCTTTTTTTTTCTATATACATCCTCGATATGTACTTAATTGATCGTATTTATACAATGCGTGTCAATCTTTATTATTGGAAATTTGACCCTGTAATGTTGTATACATTGATATGAACAATGAACTTACTGTATTCTTGTCTGTTCATACAAGCTCATACAAGCTGGAATCCTGGCATAAAAAAGTCCTCCTGCACAGCTTAGAAAATGTACCACCAATTTTTCTGCCTTTACAATATTCTCTATACCCTGTATCTTTAAAAAATTTACATCTGATTTATATATGCCAATAAAATGTTTAGACACATTAGTTATTTTACTACTCATTTTGTTGACCTAATGAGGTTCTCCCAATGAAAAATTAGGTGAATAGATTGCCATACAGTTAGTCTTTTGTCACAGAACTACTGATTTTGTAGCAGGCCGTATTTTATAAGTTCTGCCGCTAGATGGCATGCTGTAAAACTGAGATAATTGCATTTGTTATCTGTATCCCATTTTTTATTACTACATTTTATTTGATTTTTGTGATGTAGCATGATATACATTCTAATACAAATGTTGTGATAATTATTTCAGATGTAAAAAATATATATAAAAGGCATGATTCATTGTTATAGCAAAAGCATCATCGGTAAGTACTAATTCTAAATATTTTATATATGAAAGCAGCCTGAAAAATGCTTCCTGGCGAGGTGTCTCTAATGTTACCTACTTGGGCCACGCTGGAGGAATGTACCATCTAGGATAAAATAAAACTGGGGCAAAATAGGAGGAAAAGTAGGAATAATGAAAAATATAATGAACAAAAAAAATGTATGCCCCTGAATCTTAGGTATACATAAATAGTGGGTAATCTTACCAAAAAGTCTCCAGTGACAACTAATGCTTTGCTGCTACTTGGTTGTCCTATTTGGGACTCTCTTGTCATATTGTTCTCCATGTTATGCAAGCCGTTTTCCAGCAAGTACCTGAATAATGACAATTTTGGGTTTATTGCAGTGTACATATAGAGAACAAAAGAAAATATAAGAGACACAAAGGCAGAGAAGAATTGGAGGACTAAATATAATATTAAATGCAATAGTCAAAGAACAACTGAACGGATGTAAAGTCCAGCACCAGTGCCAGGAACATATTTGTACCAGTGGGTAAACCAGTTGCCTGTTACTGGGAGTAAGGTAACAGAGGTGCGCTGACTGTAGGAGTAGGCATAGGCTCTACTAATGCAACATATACACCAGTTTAAGGTTTAAGTGTATAGGACAAGAGATAACATCTTTGGAGGAGCTCCACATATAACACTGCACACAAGTGGCTCATTTCTGAGTTGGGTTACTGCCTTAATGTTTGACTTTCACATGACCGTAGCTCTCGCCTGGCCTCCGGCATTGGTGAGCACACCTTTGTTCAAGGTGTTACCCCTGGGCTAGGATGAGTGACCCTGTTCATCACCTGATGTAGCCCAAAGAACCCACCTCGGGGAAGGCCTTCTATGAGACTCACACTTGGCGCCCAATAAGTTAATGTGAAACATGGAGGAAGTACCACCCGCCTGCCCTACAGGTTTGCTATGGGGGCAGATGTGTGGGCAAAATCCCAACACACACAGCCCGGCTTGGCCCCGCCCCCACGCTCGACTCACAGGATTTGACAGACAGCGGCAAGAGCCAATGGCTTCCACTGCTGCCTCAGTTCCTGTGAGGAAAGAAAGTGAGGGAAGGGAAACCCTGTAGCCAGGGCAGCACTGGGTCGCTGAAAGGCTCAGAAAAGTGTTTGGGGTTTTGGGGGGGAGGGATAGTTATTGGGGTGTTATTTACCACAATGCAGAGAATGCATTAAAGCAGAGTTCCACCCTATTAAAATTCAGCAGCTACAAAAAGTGTAGCTGCTGACTTTTAAAAATTAGACACTCGTCTGTCCCAGGCTCCAGCGATGCCCCCTCCCCTCGGCGGAGCCGGCATCACAAGTGTGGGTGCCCCGGCTTTGGCTTCAAATCCGGGGGGCGCACTGTGCATGCGCGAGTCACGCTGCGCACTGTGAATGGTTGGTGCATCTTCTGGGACCTGTGACGTGTCCCAGAAGATCGCCGGGTGGAGAGGGTTAACTTCCTTCCAGCTCCGCGGAGCCAGGAGAGGAAGTGGGACCTGGGACCCTGTGAAATCAGGGTCCCCTGCCCCCCCCCCAAAAAAATGACATGCCATTTGTTGCATATCAGGGGGTCACCAACACTTAAAGCGGAAGTTCCACTTTTGGGTGGAACTCCGCTTTAAGGTAAAAAAATGCGCCCAGGCTTTAAAACCACTACTGATATTTACACATGCAGACTAAGCTGTCCAGCAAAAGGGAGAGTAAGAGGTGGGATAAACTATAACACTGCCAGAGATTCTTACAACAGTCATTTTAAATTCTCATTTATATTTTTATTTATTTTAAGAAAAAAAAAACAGTTCTGTCAACCAAGGGTAATTTTCAACAAATTGGGACCCTGGCCAAGAGTCAGACTTAAAGCGGAGGTCCGAGGGGAAAAAAAAAAATTAAAAGTCAGCAGCTACACATACAGTAGCTGCTGACTTTTAATAATAGGGCACTTACCTGTCCTGGAGTCCAGCGATGTCGGCACCCGCCGTCGATCTTCGGATCGGGGGACGGGTGCAGCCGCCTCCATTGCGGGTAAGGGAACCCGGACATGTAGCGTTACAGCTTCACGCCGGGCACCTTACTGCGCATGCGCGAGGCTCTGCCGCACTCTGCTATTGGCCGGGCGGCCAGTAGCAGAGCGAGCAGGGAGGAGGGAGCCGGACTGCTGACGTCAGCGGCTGCAGCAGTCGGCCAGAGCTCCCGGATGTGTGGAAAAGGACACCTGTTTAAAGACAGGTGTCCTCTTCCCCCTCCCCCCCAAAAGGTGACACCTGAGGGGGGGAGGAATCCAACCAGCGGAAGTTCCACTTTTGGGTGGAACTCCGCTTTAAGCCCCTTTGGCTGGAATGCTAAACTCTAACATACATAGTCCAGCATTGTACATACAAACACACACAAAACCCTGCTCTGTACACACAAACTTACAAAGTAACCTGCATGGTACAAATAAACATACATTGAGACTTTTAGGCCTCATGCACACAGGACGTTTTTTGACTGTTTTTCAGCAGCTGTTTTCAGCTGCAGAAGTTTTTTTCTACAGTCAATAAACCCTCCACCATGTTATCCTATGTGTTCATGCACACACAGGCTGTTATCAACTGTTTTTAGCAGGGACGTTTTTGAGCTGTAAAAAAAACCCAAGAGCTGAGGGCTTTTTGGACTATTTTCAGCTGTAAAAATGTTAAAACACTTAAAAACGTCCAAAAACACTCAAAAACGCTTAAAAACGTCCATCCCCAAAGTTTTTGGACGTTTTAGACCAATTGAAAAAAAAAACAAAAAAAACGCTGGCCCTTTAAAAACGGGAAAAAACACTAGAAAAAAGACATCTTTTGGCCTGTGTGCATGATGCCTTATACACAAACATAGACAGAGTCCTGCAATCTACGCATACATTTACAAAGCCCTGCAATGTACACACAAATCTTCACAGAGTCAGTGTCAGTAGACAGTATCACCACAGACCACAATGTATTTCAGTGTACAGAGCTCCGTTATACCTTCCCTGAAACTGTTTGCAATGCTCGTAGTTGCCGCACAGTGGCTCAGCCTCTTTAGGGTTAAAATAGGTGGTGAAGAGGTGTCATAACTCCACCTCACCGCCTGTCAAACATCCAATGAAAAGATGAAAAGAGATCCACTGCGGATCGATTTTCAGAGGGACAGCAAGGGCTCCCGCACATATGATGAGCCTTCAGAGTGTACAGATGCAGAAAGAAAAAAAAAGAAAAAAAATATTTGAAATAGCAACCTACTGGCTAACAAGAGTATATCTACCATTCATAAACATACTTTCGGAGGATTTTAAAGGTAATTTTTTTTTTACCTTATTTCTGTCTCTTCCACAATCTGCATGTCACTTGAAATAAGGTTACAGGAATATGCAATGTTCACTGCTGTCTCTGCAACATTACAAGGGCATTATTTATTAGGATAAAATAGGACTAAACATTACTAAGCTATAGTATCTACAAAATGTTCATTAGAAATGTCTCTAGCTTAAGTCAAGGTTTATTCTGCAGTGTGTTCGGGCAGAAGAAAGGAGGTTGTGATGGGGTAATAGAAGAGGTGGACAGGATGCTCTGCAGGACTTAGTGGTAGCTGGGGTTGGTACATACCACGTGGTTCAAAACTTCAGCCAGCCACCGTCTACTGTGCACAAATCACACCTTCCCAAGGTGTTTGGCTACCAGCTCTGCGTGTCTGCATATATACATACCGGGGAGTGCAGTTTTGGCTGCAGATATAGGACATTGCTTTTCAAGCAGAATTGTGTAGCGCAAGGATGGGACCATCCGCTAAACCAGAATGCTAAAGACGAGATCCTGTCACGCTGGAAACTCTCTACTCCTCCTACCTCCTACTTTCTCCACCTGGAGAAATGCTATTAGCACAGTATTGCCTTTGTATAAGTTGACCTGTGAGAGTACAAAATGCACCAAAAAATTCAACAAGGTCTGGCCAGCTTGGATAGACATTCAAGGACATGAATCACATGGAGGAGTCTGATTAGATTCCTTCTCTTCTTTTTTCCAGTACCCCCCTCCCCCACTTTCCTTTTTTCTCCTCCTGATTTTCCTCTGCTTTCATTGACTACTAACTTGATAAGTCACACTGATAATATTTGAATAGACAGCCTGTGGTTGTCTTAAGCCCCTTTCACACGGACGGATAGAATCCAGCTTTTAGCTGCAGATAGATGAAGTTATCTACCGCAGCTATACTGTGACAATGCTTTCCTATGGCCCCATTCACACTCTGCATTTAGTAACGGTTTAGTTACAGACGATTTAGAACTCTTAGAAAAATGGGTTTGAATGTGTCCAGGAACGATGTAATGCAGCTATCTGCACGTATCTGCAGGTAAAAGCAGTGCACTTTGTCACAGACGGATAGCAACGGCAACAAGCATATAAAATCAATAGGAAGCACTTCAGAAATGTCAAGAATGTTAAGAATGTTTCCACTGCAGCTAAACATAGCTGCATGTAACCGTGGCTAATCGGAATGTACAAATGCAAGTAATCGTTGTGATTTGGAGTCTGGTATCTGGCTTGCATTTAGCAACGGCAAAACAGCCGCCCGTGTGAAAGGGGCCTTAATGATTGAAATTGTTGCTCTGAACTGGGTTTAGGCATACCTCCCAACTTTTTGAGATGGGAAGAGAGACGCCTATTAGTAAAAGTATGTAGACATAGGCCACACTCCCTCTTAAAGAAGAATTACACCAAAAAAAATAGTTAAATCGTTAAACCCACAAGTGCTTTATTTTTACCACTTATTCCTTTATATTGGCTTTTACACATGCAGCAATTTAGAAACGGGATGAAAGGCTTATCACTGGGAAACACTGTTTAAAAGATAAATAGTGCATTTTGTATATAACCATTTTGATCAGACCAAAATGAAGTACAAATAGGGAGGAAAGAGGGACACAGGGACTTTGGTCCAAATCAAGGACAGTCCCTCTAAATCAGGGACAGTTGGGAGTTATGGGTTATTTTTTATTTTTTCCTTCCTATTTACCAAACAGCTGCTGCAGTTGTTAAATGATGCTGTGCCTTAATGTACATATTTCCTTTGCTTTATTTTTACATTTTCACTATGTGGTGTGTCTGCACCCTTTGGAATGCTGTACTACACTGTACTTTTTGGATTACTACTGATTGTGGCATTGTTGGTTGCTACTCTGTGAAACTTTAGTAAACTTTATACCTGTTAAAAAAAACATCACAACATTGGGGCTCCAAAGAGAGTGGCACAGTCTCCAGAGTCCAAAAGGCCTGAGATAAGCAGATAGCAAACCCGGGAACATGCAGTGACAGTTCAGGAGGCAGAGAAAGTGTGCCCCGCAGAGAGCATGTACCTAGAAAGGTTGAACCCCACCCTCCAGAGTCCCCAAGACCGGGGACAAGCATAGATAGTGAACTGTACCTAGAATGTACCAGTGAACATGCAGGAACAGAGACCTTGCGGAAAAAGTGTAGTTCGCAAAAAACAGTTACTTAACATAGACACTGAAACCCTCAGAGAACTTGCCTCCCACAATGACAGCCCCTGCCACTGTGAAAGAACCCACTGCAAACAGCAACGTCTGCACTCTTATAAGCCAGGAACACAAGCTCTTAACAGATGTCAATGGATCTGTTAATAAGAAAAGCCCCCGTTGCCAGACTGGTGAGAGAAAGTATATTGGTGATATTCCAGTCCAATGGCAAGCTATGGCAATCATGGCATTACAAGGGGCAGTTGAAGCCTTCTTGGGGAGACTCTTTAAAGACTCTCAGCTCTGCTGTCTGTAAGCCAAAAGGTCCACCGTTTGTTCAAACATGCAGCTGGCTTGTAGGATTCAAGGGGCCCACAATGGACTGGGATAAGGGCCCCTCTTACCTCCATGCCATCAAAGGATTAAAATTCGAAGATTAAAGTAGTTTTTCTACTTTTGTAACAGTTTAGAAAACCACATCTGAAGGTCAACAGCCTTGTCTTAATTATTCACGCAGAAATTTACCAAGCCAATATCCCCGATCTCTTAAGCAGTACATCTTGGAACTCAGTTGAGATGCCATACCTTGTTTATCACCTGTGAGCATCCAAATCTTCATATTTCCATTTCTCAAGAGCTGAATTGTCTGAGGGACCTCATTCTGCAATTTATCTTCAATGGCAGTGGCTCCAAGAAGCTGAAAGAGTGACATTTTTTTTCTGACAAATCATGTAGGTGATCATAGGAAACATTTACAGGTAGACAAAGGTCCTTCACTTTTGTTAGCATTGCAGGGTTATTCCTAATGCAGTATGCAAGGATACACATTTTTGTCACACCCTGGGTAAAGTTGCAGAGATAGTTAGTATGATCATTAATGCAATTTGTTGTTGGTATCAGTTCTAAGCATCACAAATATTCAAAAATCAGTAGTTGTTTTTAGTAGCAAATTTGAGGTTGATAAATATTCCATCAGTGCTGAACTGCATTGGTTATTCTTGTTTAGAACTTTTAGGGTCCATGTACACTGTATAAAAAAAAATGCCTGTGCTCTTGGCAGAAAGAAACGCTAATTTTAATTTATTTCGTACTAGTGTTTGGGAGCATTTAGCAGCGTTTTGCGCTTTTATTCTGCCAGAAAACCGCTCTCAAAAACGCGAACCAGAAGGGTTTTTTATGCCTCTAAACACTAAGCTTAACCTCTTCACGACCACGCTATAGCCAAATGACGGCTACGGCGCAGTCGCACATTGTCAGGAGGACATCATTTGACATCCTCCTGTGATTGCGGTTCCCTCTACGGCACTCATTGTCAGTGATCCTTTTTTTAAAGGATACATATCATAGCATTGGCTATCTATTAATGATCCACTTCAGTGATGTAGCCAGGATCCATAATGGAGGAACAAAAGCTCCAAACTCCCCAAAAAGTGAAGGATCCTCAGTTAAGAAATGAGTACAAGGAATGTATGGAATGTGTTTGTCTAGGATTTTTTATGACATCGCTAGCACATACACCTTATTTGGTATAATATCAAACAGATTATTCAGAAAAAAATTGAGGGAATTAATTACATAAAGCCCAACTGACTTTTTGGTTTATTGGTTTATATCAGTTAGGGCTCATTCAGACGGGTGCTGAGACCCGTCCTCCATGCTGAGCTGTGTTTTGCTCCTTGTGCATCCACCTTGGAGCTGTCTGCAGGCAGCCCATAGAAGTGGATGCAGATGTAGCAGCTGTGTAGGCAAATGTTGACATGCAAATCTGTCCATCCTGCTGCTGCATCTGCAACCACTTATATGGGCTGCCTGCATGCAGCTCCCAGGTGGATGCACAGGTAGCAAAAAGGTGGCTTAGCAAGGACGATGGGTCTCAGAGCCCATCTAAATGAGCCCTTAAAGCAGAACTAAGACCCCTTTCACACCAAGGCGTTTTTCAGGCGCTTTTGCGCTAAAAATAGTGACTAAAAAAGCGCCAGAAAAACTAATATAACCAATACACCTCAGTGTGAAAGCCCGAGTGCTTTCACGCTGGGGCGGTACGCTTGCGGGACGGAAAAAAAAGCCCTGCAAGCCACATCTTTGCAGCGGTGTGGGAGCGGTGTATTCCCCGCTCATATACCGCCCCTGCTCATTGAAAACAATGGGGCATTGCTCCCCAAATGCAGAACACTGCTTCGGTACCGCCGCTAATCGGCACTTTTAACCTCTGTTTAACCCCTTGTGGGGGGGTTAAAAGCGCACCGCCGCCGCCCGAATAGCGGTAACGAGCGGTAAAGCGCCACAAATTAGCAGTGTTTTACCGCTAACGCTCAGACGGCCCCGGTGTGAAAGGGGTGTGAAGTTCACTATACTCACCTCCACTCCAGCGATGCAAGCTCCTTCTCTGGCGTCAACATCTTCACTTGGTCTTCTTCCAGGTTTGGCATCCTCTAATGAAGTTTGTATCATTTCAGTTACTTGATGTTACCTGTAGATTTTTTTCCATGTCCTCATATACTTGTCCAAGATGAGCCTCACGATTCTGAAGTGTTATAGAGGCTTCATGGTGCTTTACTTCCCACATCCTATACTCACACTCTTCTACCTCTTTATATGCCAGACAGAGTGTTCTCAGAGTTTCTTCAGAAAAGACCTAGGAGAGTAGCGGCAGAATAGAAATTAATTTTTGTAGAACTTACGTCACATATACATATTTTATAGAACAAATAGAGAATATTCCTGTCCTCTGATGCTTGCTTGAATGAAGCTCTATGTGTGGCTTCTACCCAATCATGTTAGTTTAACGAGAACCTTTCCCTTTTTATATACAAAATGGTTAATGTAGGTTGATAAAGCCTACCTCCAGCCAACATGTTTTTTAATTTTATTTTGTGCAGAGTGGGGAAGAGTTAAAACCTGTGGGATGATGTATATGTCTGTGTTACTGTGGAAGAGACTTCCATTTACTTCCTGTTCTGTCTGACACTCATCACCTCAACAGGAAGTAAGCACATTCGGATAAAACAAGGGCACAGCCAACAGCAGTTGTGTCTTGGTGGTGGCGGCATTGGCGGGACAAGATCATCCAGTGCCCAGGGCAAAGATGGCAAATAGCGCCGAACCCTTTCATTACGGGCAAGCTTTTGAGGAGGAGGGGGAGAGAGAGCACAGCCCACACCTCCTCCCGGCTCTCTCTCCTTGCTGCTTCCAGTGCTGGACTGACAGAAGTATTGATGCTGCTGTAGCTATTCCTGTCAGCCTTATAGTAGAAGGAACTTGCAGTGACCACACCCCTACAATTCACGCTGTGCCCAGGGCAGCTACCCCTTCTGCCCACCCCTTGTCTTGGCCCTGGGTGGCGGGATGGCAGACTGGACAATGCTATAGCTACACAGCCTAGGATCTATAAAGGTTCATGCACACAGACAATTACAGCCATTTTTCTAATTCCTAGCATAAATTTCCTGGCACTTTTCTGCCCTTGGGAGCTGCATGTGCCACACACAGCTTGCCATACAAGTTAAGGGCTGTACGTGGTTCCAAACACCGATGATTCTTTGCCTTGGTTTTTACCCATGCATGCATGTACAACAAATTTCCAAATATGGCGGATACGCATACACAGGTAAACACAGATGCAAATCTCTGGGAAAATTACGCTAGGCATAAAAAAAATTCCTATAACTGTCTACATGCATACACTTACATCCAAGGCATCCATAAGGACCTCTGTGTTACAATTAGGATGCAGGCGCTGTAATATCACACTGTCTGCTCCTTTGGTGTAAAGTTTTATTTTTCCTTCTTCATTTCTTACTGTAAGAGAAACAAATAAATATAAATACACGTGAATCTGATCTTTTCTAGGCAAAGATTCACCTGGAGCTCCAAGTGAACCTATTTCCTTCTAAATATACCTTATAAAACAACTGAACTACGAAAATAAAATATTTATAAGAAAAGAACAGATTTTCAATACAAATATTTCTCTGTGGTTGTAAAAAAGTCTTCTAATGTTTAATTTGTTAAATCAACAAATTATCACTTGGAGGTCTCCAGTCACAGCACAACTTTTCAGCACGATTTGTAGATTAAGCAGGAATATAGATTGCCAGGAAGATACATGTGCACCCCAGGAACACTTTTTTTGCTGCAGTTGTAAATGTTCCAACCAGTGTTTGCACAACCCATGTTGTTACAGTTGTGCTAATAAGTTTACATACCCTGGCAGAATTTATTGATTTTTCAGAGAATATGAATAATAACACAAAAACATTTCTTTCACTCATGGTAAGAGTTTGGCTGAAGTAATTTATTATCAATCAACTGTTTACTCTTTTTAAATCATAACATGACATGACAACAGAAACTACGCAAATGATCCTGTTCAAAAGTTTACATACTCTTGTGATTTTTGGCCTGATAACATGCACACAAGTTGATACAACGGGGTTTGAATGGCTATTAAAGGTAACCATCCTCACCTGTGATCTGTTTTGTAATTAGTGTGTGTGTGTATAAAAGGGCAATGAGTTTCTGGACTCCTGACACAGCCTTGCATCTTTCATCCAGTGCTGCACTGACGTTTCTGGATTCTGAGTCATGGGGAAAGCAAAAGAATTGTCAAAGGATCTGCGGGAAAAGGTAGTTGAACTGCATCAAACAGGAAAGGGATATTGTCACGTACCTGGTGGTAGAGTCTGGCTTATGCGGGGGGCAACCTCTCTTGCGGCCCTGGTTCGAGAACCCCTGGTAGTGTGGACAGGGAGCTCTGGAGCACAGGTGTGATGGTCCCCAAGAGCTTGGTCCCGGCGTTCTCTCCAACGGGGGGCGTATTCGGTCTGAGATGGTGGTCCATGCACTGTTATAGGGAAAGGACAAACTACGTCAAGTTGATGGAAAAGGGCGTCTAGGAAACTGTTAAGAAAACGAAAGGGGTACTGAGTCTTAGGTCTTTGCAGTCACGTCGTGACCTACTTTCTACGTTCCGACACAGTCCTCAGGTCTTTGAGTAACGGGAAAATATGTGTGTGTGTGATTAATGTTTTGTCTAGTGTCCACTCCTACCAATGGAAATTATCGGTAAGTTTGGGGCAACATAGTTGA
>BLSH010051826.1:546315-565662 GCA_018402905.1 Glandirana rugosa
ACCTGGAAAGCAAAGGCACGTACATCCCAGAAGAGAACATTTTTAGAAACAATGATGAAGGGACATTAAATGGTACATTACATTTTTGGAAAGATTGTTTGGCTTCCATTTGTTCCCCCTATGATCTACTAATACATGCAGGGTCAGTTCCCTTTGTGCATGAACCTCAGTGACTCCTTGTAAATGCTGTTCATTCAATTTTTGGACATCGATGTTGTAACAATATTAATAATGCTTTACGGCTCCTGAAGAAGACGATTGTCGAAATATGTAGAGCGAAGAGCATTTT
This sequence comes from Glandirana rugosa, assembly GCA_018402905.1. NCBI lineage: Eukaryota > Metazoa > Chordata > Amphibia > Anura > Ranidae > Glandirana > Glandirana rugosa. The sequence goes on from BLSH010051826.1 coordinate 546,605, forward strand.
CCAACAACTTAAAAATCTGTATTCGATACTCCTTGCTTGTGTTTTAAGTTTAAGAGTATTTGCATATTTTTTAATAGTAAAGCACAATAAACAAGTGTTTTTATGACTTGTGTGTTATGGCACTGTTAAAGCCACTAGAAAGGAGATGTGTTTGTGATTGACAGCTGTGGGCTCTGGCAGTATGGGCTGCTCTGAAGACATCAATAAGAAGATGCGGCTATACAAAATTATGTTGGGGAGTTGCATAAAGTGCGTACACATTCATGGATGCGTGCTGCATTTGGAGCATACACCCATGCAGGTGCTTTATACAACGCTCTGAGCATAAACACGTACAGTTGCATCTCCTAAGTGATGTCTATGGGCAGCTTTACATAGCAGGTGCGGGTCCTTTATAAGTAAAAAAAAAAAAAAAAAAAAAAAAAAAAGGAAGGCGCCTCTGAGTGCAGCAGCAAAGTTAGGCTTTAATACAACAGATTAAAAACACTCACATATTCCAAGTGTTAATAGGGCATGCAACGACTGTCCCTTTGAGGAGGGTATCCGCACGTCAATGTCCTCAGCTTCATCGGATGTAAGAACTGTCCCATGCCGCTCCTGCGGCCGCCATGATGTTTGTAATGAAGCCGGCTTATGCAGCACAGTACAGGTAGAGGCTAGGGAAGTGCTGCCGAGTGTGTCCGAGGGCAATGACGTCACTGTAATGCGACGCGTTTCCTTAGCTGCAGGTCCGATGTTTAGGGATCCTGCGCTACTTCGTCAGGCAGGTAGAGGGAGCCGGTGCAATAGGAGAGATGCATACCACAGTCCTTATATATATGTGTACACATGCTTAGTTGTTATTAAGGAGGAGTAGCAAGGAAAGGGAAGGAGGGGGGGGAGAAAACAGAAAATATATAGCATGATCTCAAAGGTGATCTGTAAAAAGGACATAATAAGAGGAACCTAATGTGGAACATGAGAGAGCAATGTAGTGCATGAATAAATCGCACAGGCACAAAAAGAGAAACCCTAAAAAAACAAGAAAAAAGACAACAACAAACAACATTGTGACTCCTGTCAGCAATCTTGTAAAAGATGAATGATCTATTTTTTGGGGGGGAAACACTGTTGGTGTAAGAAATACTATGTATATCTATATATATACTGGAAGAAGAGGAAAAAAAGGGGAAAATTTCCTCTCATACATCAACCGTGGCTAAAAAGGGGAATATAAAAGGAGTATATGGGATACCTATGCGAGATATGGAAATAAAAATTTATTTATTTATTTATAGTGAAAGATTATTATATTGGTAATACCATAAAAAGGAAAAATAATGAAAATATAATTGGAAAAAGATAATTAAATTTGTAAAATAAAATAAATTAGAAAAATAATAAAATAAACAAACATTATAATAAAAATAAAAATAAAAATAAAAAATAATAATAACAAAATAATAACATATACATGGTAAACCATAAGAAAATATATATATGATAAAAAAGTAATAATAACTAGAAAAATTAATTAATATATGAAAAATAATAATAATAATAGAAGATGTATATGTATCTATATATATATATATATATATGTGTATACATACAACACACATACATACCTATGAGAAACACATGAGGTCATTTTCTCATATGTACATGCACACATGTACATACATGTGCGCAACTACACAAAAAATGGTAATTACTGGATCCTAAATATAGGCTGTGGGGGGAGGGAAGGAAAACAAAATAATGTAACAGGCTAGAGAATAGTGGATATCTCTATGCATTCGTTCAGGCCCCCAGGGGAAAGGACGTCTAACGTGTATATCCAAAATGTTTCTCTTGCACATAATTTTTTGAAGCGTTCTGCACGGGGTAGGGTTCCGGGTATTTGTTCTATAACCCACGTGGACAATCCCTCCGTGGATCCCTTGTGCGCTTCCAAAAAATGGCGAGGAACACTGTGGTGGTCCTTTTTGCCCTCTATGGCCCGTCTATGTTGTCCAAAGCGGCACCTCAGGGTCAGTGTAGTCCGACCGACATACAGTAGCCCACAAGGGCAAGAGAGGCCATAGATGACAAAGTCAGACGCACAATTAAAAAATTCCGGTATAGGGTAACTTTTACCCTTGACCTGAAAGGATAATTGTCTGTGTTTGACAAAGTTGCACGTCTTACAGGGTTTCTTTCGGCATTGATACATACCCACCAATGAAGAAAAGGTAGGTTTTTGTATAACCATACTCTTACATGTTTTCAGTTTGCTAGGAGCTAGTTTATTTTTGAGGTTAGGTGCTCGTCGATAGGTTATCTTAGGCCTGGTGGATAGGGATTGTTTAAGTAGGGGGTCCTGCAACAGGATACCCCAATGTTTAGAAAGAATGTCCTCCATTTGACGATGTTGATTATGAAACATCGTAATGAAACGTACCGGTTGGGAAGAAGAGTCTGAGTGAGTAGACGGTTTGGGTTTGCCAGGTCTGTATAGTTCAAAGGCCTCGTCTATTAGTTTTTCAGGATATTTTTTATCTAAGAATTTTTTCTTTAAGACCATACCTTCTGTTTCATAGTCCTTGTCCAAGGTGCAGTTCTGGCGTATCTGGCAGAACTGCCCCTTGGGGATATTACGTACCCATGGGGGAAAATGACAGCTGAGATAATGTAGGAATGAATTTCCAGAGGTAGGCTTAGTGTGATTTTTAGCTATGATCTTATCCTCCACATATCCTAGTTCTAAATCAAGAAAAACCAGGGTGTGTGGGTCCGTCACGTGTGTAAATGATAATTGGTAGAGATTATTGTTACAGTATTGTATAAATTCAAGCATGGTAGTGGATGGGCCGTCCCAGATGATCACTATATCGTCTATATAGCGACCAAAGAAAATTATGTGTGCAGCAAAAGGGTTATGTTCCTGGATGTATTGTTTTTCCCACCAGCCCATGGCCAGATTAGCATATGACGGCGCGAAATTCGCGCCCATAGCTGTGCCATGGGTTTGGAGGTAGTACTTGTCCTCAAACTGAAAATAATTGTGGGTGAGACAAAACCTGGCACATTCCAAAATGAACGACATCTGTCTGGCATTCATCATAGGATCATTGTGCAAAAACTGATTGAGGGCCATCAGGCCAAACTCATGGGGGATGGACGTGTACAATGAGCACACGTCCAACGAGAGCCAAACATACGAGGATTGCCATCTGTAAGCGGCTAGTAGTTCCAATAGATGAGTGCCATCCCTAAGATAAGTAGGTAGGTCATGGACCAGGGGCTGGAGAAATTTATCAATATACAGGCTGAAGCCAGATGTAACACTATCCATGGAGGCTACAATGGGCCTACCTGGAGGTGTTTCCGTGTTCTTATGTATCTTCGGTAGATGATAAAAGTAAGGGATAGAGTGAAAGTCCCTACGAAGAAAGCTGGCTTCAGTCTTCGTCAGGACCCCCTCATCCAAACCCTTTTGGATCAATGCCTCAGCCTCCACAGCAAATGTGCTGGTAGGATCTTTGGGAATTTGGGCATACACTTTAGGGTCTGCAAGTAGTCTACGGGCTTCTGCAACATAATCCATTCTATTTTGTATAACTATACTGCCACCTTTGTCTGCGGGTTTTATAACAATGTCTTGTTCAGACATGAGACCGGGTCCTTTATAAGTGCCTGCCCTCAAGCAGCTCCCAATCTAAGGTCCCTCTCTCACATACATACACAAAGTAGGGCCAATTTATATATTAGCAAAGTTACCTTACCAGCATGTCTTTAGCGCTAGGGAGGAACCCCACACAAGCATAGGGAGAACATCCAAACTCCATGTAGACAGTGTCCTAGCTATTGAATTGATAGTTTTCTTTCTATAGGTTTTCTTCTAAATTCAAATGACTATTTACTTCTGCCTGCTGCTGGGAAGTGTCTCTGGCAATAATGTGGGAAGATTCAATATTCTGAGTTATGAATATTTATATACCTGGGATGGTATATTGCCAGTGGCGCATGCTGTGCAAGCGTATGAATGTTGGATGGAACTTTCTGGAAGCTCTCTTGCCTCCCAGGCTTTGCCTGGGTCAAACATGTGTGCTGTTGAGCCTGACCTTCCAGGCCTGCTGCTTGAGGGAGGGGGACACATGTGTCTAAGACACATAGGCTCAAGGCTGGGGCCTGAAGCTTGCATTGCCTGGCCTGAGGTGTTGATTGGAGTGAAGCTAAATTTTGGTTAGAATCACCAAGGTGGAACTTAATTGCCTGTAGATTGTTTGAAAACAAAGAGAATGCTAGAACATTGCGGTAGGTCTGGTGGCTCATCCACGGACTGTGGTGCTGCAATTGCTGGTTCGGTGTAAATATTCTTTTTACTTGTACGATTGTAAGTAGGGTTTGTTCGGAGTAATTGTATTATGCCGGTTGGGAAAGCACCCTGCTGGCAGAATACAGTAATGCTGCGGGAGGCATTTCCCCATCAACACTGTGGTGGAAGGAAAGAAAATCGATTATGAACTATGGCTTACATTAGATATACACTATATTACCAAAAGTATTGGGACCCCTGCCTTTACACCCACATGGCATCCCAGTCTTAGTTTGTAGGGTTAAATATTGAGTTGGCCCACCTCAGGAGTAGAACATCTTTGGGATGAATCTCTTCCACATCAGTGCCTAACCTCACAAATGCGCTTCTGGAGGAATGATCAAACATTCCCATAGACACGCCAGAAGAGCTGAAGCTGTTATAGCTGAAAAGGGTGGGCTGACTCAATATTGAACCCTATGGACTAAGACTGGGATGCCATTAAAGTTCATGTGGGTGTAAAGGAAGGCATCCCAGTACTTTTGGAAATATAGTGTACTGTAATTTTCAAGTAACACCTGATTGTATATTAACAGCGTTAATGCTGCATTCACTTACGTAAAATGGACATCCTTTTGCGATCACTAGTAAAGTCCATCAATGCTAGGATTCTGTAGGTTACTTCTGTACCCATCTCACTTATGGTGATGGATTCTTGGGTGCGGGCAAGAAAAACATAGCCAAAATTTCTGGCAGCAGTGACTAAGGCCTCTTCATCTGGAGATGCAGCCTTGTAGCTTAAACATTCTACGAAAAAGAAAAAAAAAAAAAAAAACATAAAACAAATAGAAAAATGGCACCATAATAGTCCGTGTGAAATCTGCTTAGGTATTGTCTTATTATTTCTCATCACATTTTACCTACACAGTAGATGTACAGGTTAGGAATATGTGAATGTATTATTTATATATATTTATTTTTATTTGATTAAATTAATTTAGAAAAGCTACATAAATGAGTATTTATAAAGCAATGAAAGTGCTATTCACAACACATTCACTTAAAACCCTGAAACTGTGAAGATTCTCATGGATTCTCATTGAATTTCATCTGATCAGGTGCTCACTTACATTCATTAAAGAAGAACTAAAGGTATTTTCAGTAAGGTAAGGATTTTAACCCCTGTCAGTTTTTTGCAACATCTTTGTCTGTTTAGGCAGATTTCCTTTCAGTTCCTGTTCCATAGCCAAAGCAGGAGGTGAGAGGAAATCCCTCCAAAATGAGGGAATCCCTTGTTGTCACCAGAACTAGTATCCTCATTTGAAAATTTTCCCTCTATTACTGTTCTGCTGACAACACAGAATTTGGGATTTTCTTTTACTTTTAGCAACAGTAAACAAAAGAAATAGAGAGGGCTAATCTCCGCAAAGGGGCCACAGACAGCAGTATGAGCCCGACAGGTTTTCTATTCTATCCAAAGCTAAAAAAAAAAAAAAAAAAAAAAAGAATGCCTTTAGTTATACTCTAACAATTTCTTTTAAAGGGTCCTCACTGGAATTATAACCCGAAGATTGGAACCTGCATTTTTTATATCTTTAAGTTCCAAAACTGTGAAAAAAATACAATTTGGCATTCCATAATGATTCCAGGCTTACATCTCATAATTTCTGCAGAGAATACAATAAACTTCACAAAAGTACTACAGAAAAAGGATATCTAAGGAAACAATATAACTCTGTAGGCTGCAGAAAACCCAATCTGATATGAATCACATTTTAAACCGAAAAAAATAAAAGAAATTAGATACATTTAATGCAGACTGTACGAAATAGTTAAAATACAGCTAAATAAGGTGGGAAAATTACTGTGCAAAATGAATGGTTTTTGGTGCATGTGCAGTACATATCACATCAGGTTATAATTTATATGATTAGTACTATTTCCCCCTGAAGAAAAGATGGTGGTGAATTTTGCAATCTTCCAAGTGAATCTGCCTTATACATGCAGTGAATGATCTGTGTGTAAATATGCATTGCATTAGGAGTGAATATCACATTCACTGTTATATGAATATAACATTTTGCTTTTTATAACCAGTATCCCAGTATCAGAAGTGTTAGGCCTCAAGTACACTGCTGCTGGTAAATGGACCATTGGGAGCAGTTGGGCTTTTTTTTCAGCTGCCCCTGAACTCTCCTCTATGCTATCTTATCAGTACATGCACACAGGGTCGTTTATAGTAGTTTCTAGGCAGTTGAGTTTAGAAGCTTTTTTTGGAACCCAAAAAAATGCGTTCAGAACAGATGTTCAGAGGCATTTGAAATGCCAAATGCCTGTAACAGCTTGTAAACGCTGCTAAACAAGGCAACTCACATTTAGCAGCATTTCGTTTACAGATGTTTTCATTAAAAAAAAAAATAAAATGCTCCTAGACCCAAACGCAGCTAAACACTGCACGTAAAACGCAGCTAAATGGCCGTTTTTAAGTGTCGGCTTCTAGCTGTCAAAATAATCATTCAGGAGAGGTTGAAAAAGCGTCCCATGTACATTAAGCCTAAAGCCTCGTACACACGGGTGCAATGGTTGTATAGCCGAACGTCCAACTTTGGACCACATTGGATGTTGGATGTTGGCTGTTGTGTCTCGCGTACTGACATGAACTAAGCAATTGTACAACCAAGCCTAACGTGGTGATGTGCTACGAGTGTATAACGAGGAAGTTCAGGTGCATGTGATTTGTGAATTAGGAACGCATGTTTACACGAACGGACACTTCCGGGCGTTCCTGACTTCTGAGCATGTGTGTTTTGCATGTACAACTTTGTTGGACCAACTTCTCTGTACACACGGTACAACAGTCGTACAACCGCTTGTTGTACCACCAAAGTTTTCTAGTCTGCTCATCCAACTTCAGTTGTACAATAGCTGTACGGCTGTTGTAATCGCACGTACTAACGGTCGAATAATTGTACAACAAGCTGGTTCTACGACCGTTGTTTTACAACCATTGTACTGTGTGTATGGGGCTTAACTCCTACCATAGTGACCCACACAGCCACTCTGGGGCAGAAGGGGTCCCGATGGAGGGTGAGAGGTTTTTCCTGCCCTGGTAGCCCATATGCAGTAGATCTGCAACTGCACATCTTCCTGACAGGCAGTGGCATGGATGTGGTCAATACGGACAGTAGCAGAGGCAGCTGCTGTAGGAAGAGGCTGCTGAATGGAATACTAATGCCTAGTACACACAGTGCAACGGTCATACGACCGCACGTTCAACTTTTGCCCAAAATCGGCTGTTGGCTGTTGTGTCTAGTGTACTTACATGAATCAAGTAATCGTTCAACAAAACCGAATGTAGTAATGTGTTGCGAGCATATAAAGAGGAAGTTCAGGTGAATGAGATTTGTGAATTAGGAACGTAGGTTTACACGAACGGACACTTCCGGGCGTTCCTGACCTCCGAGCATGCGTGTTTTGCACATACAACTTTTGTTGCACAACTTCTCTGTACACTCGAGCAAACAGTCGTACAACAGCTTGTTGTACAACAAAAGTTTTCTAGTCTGCTCAGACAACTTCTGTTGTACGATCGTTGAACATCGGCTGTTATAATTGCACGTACTAATGGTCGGATTATCGTACAACAAGCTGTTGTAAGACCATTGTTGTACGACCATTGCATCGTGTGTTTGGGCCTTACGAGATCATTAGGACCAGACAAGCAACAAGCTGTTGAAGGAAACTTGTGAGACAGCTCAGGTTTGTCTTAGAGTGAGTGTTTTTCATATGTGTGTTTTTAGTCTATGTTTGTCTGTGGGTATATGTGTGTTTCATGTGAGTGTCTCCTGTGTGTTTAGTGTGTATGTGTGCTAATGTGTGTTAGGGCCAGGTCACATTAGCAATGCTGTCCATTGGCAACAGCTCTCCAATGGACATCAAACTAAATACTCACCTAACTCCATGTGTCATTGCTTGCTGTCAAGATGAGTTTGCCACTGCTCCGTCACTGGTCAAAAAACACCACAAGAAGTGATTTGTTACTAGTCCTGCCAGCGATAAAAGTGACCAGTGGATCCAGATGAGTATGTACTCGGCATAGTAAACCTATAACTCACACTTTTGCCCTGCCATCCTACTTAATCTTACTAATGACCCACATACAAAGGTATTATTTCTACTGTCAACACATGTAAGGGAGCATTCACCTCCAACTGACCACCTATGTAAGACAGCATTTTTCCCTAACTTCTTAGTAAACAGAAGGGAGTATTTATCTTCCCACTGACCTCCAATATAAAAGAACATTTTTCTTCCCCTGACCACTAACTCCCACTGACCATCAATGTAGCATTCTTACCTCTATTGACAACCCATAAGGGGACAGGTTTATTTTTACTGACCAGCACCATAAGGGAGACATCCTCCTCCCCCTGACCACCAACATAAGGGGCATTCTTCCTTATACTAACCAAAAACATAATGGAGAAATCTTCCTCTTACAGACCACCAAGGTAAAGGGCATTCTTCGTTCTACTGACCACTAACGTAAGGAAGTAATCTTCCTCCTACTGGCCACCAACATAAGGGTTTTTTTGCTTCTACTGACCACTGACGTAAGGGAGAATGCTTCCATTTACTAACCACCAACATAAGGGAGAATTTCTCCTCATACTGAACCCCACTGTAAAGCAGGGGTAGGCAACCTGCGGCCCTCCAGCTGTTTTGGAACTACATTTCCCATGAGGCATTGCAAGGCTGGCAGTTACAATTACTCTCAGGGGCATGATGGGACTTGTAGTTCTGCAACAGCTGGAGGGCTGCAGGTTGCCTACCCCTGCTGTAAAGGTGCATTTTTCTTAACGCATCAATGCAAAGGAACATTCTTTTTTCTACTGGCCACCAATGTAAAGGGACATTTAAAACACAATTTGTTATGGTAGTAAATAAGCTTTCCTGGTCGTCCTCCCGTCAGCACACTGTGGGTTAACTCTCCCTGATTAACCCCCAGGACCACCTTCTTCCAGCGCAATAATTCCCTGTCCTCCCCCTCGTGTTCTTTCTTTTTTGGTCTCCAGGCCACCTTCTGATTGCAGTGGTAAGTACTTTGCTGCATTCCCCCCTGCCGAACCTACCCCTCCATGTTCAGCCTTTCATGGAGTTGGAAGACCCTAATGCTGGACGTAAATCTTCCTAAAAACTGGGTGCCCTTTTTGTGCCAGGGCCGCAGGCAAAATAATGCTTAAACAGCATTGATATTATACAGGTGTGGTATTATAAAAGCTCTGCAATGTCATCATTGCATCTCTGGGGTTATTTTTTTCCTGTCTTCTATATACACTGCACTGCTCTCCTGGCTTTATTGTCAGTCTGAGAGCGGCTGTGAATGATGTCATGGGGGGGGAGATGGGCAGCGTGGGATGGTAACCGCCAGTTGCCATGCAACAGCGCAAATGATCTTGGAGAGCTGCAGTTGAGAGGGCTTCTCTCCCTCTCTCTGCAATTCTGCCAGGTAAAGGATTTACCTCAGATTCTGAGTGTGCCTCCTGTCTGCCTCTGGATGTGCTGCTCTGGCTCCCCTGCTATGCTGTGTACTTCTGTGGGGTTGACAGTCTGACTGGTCTTTGCCTCTGACTCTGACTGTGTCTGCTGTCTGCCTTTGGAAATACTGCCTGAGCTCACCTGTCTGCCTATAGAAGGGCTGATTGAGCTCACCTGTCTATCCATGATCTGCTGCTTCTAAAGTGAGTGGATGAAGGCACATGGGTCTTAAAGAGACAGAGTACCTGTTTGTTTTTGATGAGAAGTAATATGATTTTTTCCATATATTTTGTGCAAGTATGAGCTTACCACACCTGTTAGTGGCACAGAAGACTAGCAAAGGTAGGAGGGGGCAACGAGGGACATGGCTTTTAAAAGAGTGCTCAAGGAATGCAAATGAAGATGTTTTGCGGAGCTGTGACCTCGTATGGGGGCGGGGCCTCCAGGTGATGTCATCTGGTGGCCACGCCCCATGCCAATATAAGGCACAGCACACAGCGGAGAGGGCATTCGTGAAGGAGATCCTGTCGTGTCAACATGGGAAGAAGAAGAAGAAGAGAGGAATAACAGAGGGAAGGGGACAGCGGAGAAGACCGGCAAAAGAGCAGAAAACGCCGCAGAGAAGGAGAAGAAAGAAGACCCCTCAGAAGATGAAAGACCCCGCAAAAGAGCCAAAGAAAGAAGAGCCAGAGAGGGGAGAAGACCGCCGGAGCAGATTTAATAAAATATTTTAAAAAGCTGTGTGGTGTTTTTTTTGTACATATTTCTTTCCAGGTAAATGGGTAGGGGTACGATGTACCCATACTCATTTACATAGGGTGGGGGGCTGGCATCTGGGGGCCCCCTTGTTAAAGGGGGCTTCCAGATTCCGATAAGCCTCCGCCCGCAGACCCCGACAACCAGCGGCCAGGGTTGTCGGGTAGAGGCCCTTGTCCTCATCAACATGGGGACAAGGTGCTTTGGGGTGGGGGGCGCAGAGCCCCCCTGCCCCAAAGCACCCATACCCCCATATTGAGGGCACGCGGCCTGGTATGGTCCAGGAGGGAGGGGGCCACTCGCTTGTCCCCACCCCCTTTCCTGGCCTGCCGGGCTGCGTGCTCGGATAAGGGTCTGGTATGGATTGTGGGGGGAACACCACACTGTTTTTCAGTGTGCGGGTTCCCCTTAAAATCCATACCAGACCAAAGGGCCTGGTATGCTCCTGGAGGGGGACCCCATGCCAGTTTTTTTTTTAATTTGGCGTGTAGTTCCCCTTCAAAATCCCCAGAGCACAAAGTGCCTGGCATTGTCGGGATCAAAGTCGGATCCCTGTTCACAGACAAACGGTCCGACTTTGACCCTATGTAGGACCATAAATCGCACAGCAGTGTAGGATCAAAGTCGGACCGTTTTTTTGTCGGATAGTGTGAACCCAGCCTAAAGGAGTTGTCCCTTACAAGCATGTGGGCAATACGCTCTAAAGGAGCAGTTTTCCACTTACAAGCATGAGGTCAACACTAATGGAGTAATTTCCATCTCCCCTGTAAAGGGACCGGATCCAGTCACATGTCTCCTACCTAGCTCGTATAGAGTTCGGGCCGTCCAGCCTGCTTTGCTGGGATGTGGTCCCTGTGTTCACATGCTAAATGCATTGTTTGTCAGGGAGCCTCTCTGCTGGTCATCCCATGGAGTCCTCCACAGGGTGGCTTTCATGCTCCCCAAGCGCTCCATGGGGCACTGGCTCACAAGTGTTTATGCCTGCATGAGAGGAAATGATTCACTCAGCTCAGGGTGCATTTTTGGCCGCACGCAGTCTGCAGTGGCAGAGAAGTGAGATTGCACAGGTTGCCTCACAAGATGCGGTTGTGCAAAATTCGAAAGCCCTATTAAAGCGGCTATAGCAGAAAGTATGCTGCAAATATCCACGCCACAAGCAACACCCATAATGAGAGAGCATAAAGCGCTTGTTGATGAAGGATGGCAGAGACCTCATCAGAAAATCAATTTACAGTACAGGTTCTCTAAGCTTTATCCACATAAGATGGCTGATGTATGTTTATGCACTGCATTTCCAGGGGTGCAGGCTGCCCTCTAGCATCTGGCGCATCAAGTGTCTTTGCCTTTTTATAACTCAGTTGCCATCAGAGATCCTAGGGATGAGAGAGTGGACTTGTTCACACCAGATGCAGTCCAGTATGTTTTTACATCAAGAACGCATGGACAGGGTTTAAGTTGGATTCCAATTACCTTGTTCACACCCGTGCAGCACATTCTAGGGCAGTGAACAAAAGTAGGATGTTACATTGTTTTGGTATGGAACACATCTGGAAAGTGGCAAAACGCATTGAGAATGCATCAAGAACATTCATGCAGAAACACATGTGGAACACAGAAATTGTGGTGATCGGGCCATCAGGCTTGTACAGAATCTATTCAGTGACTGATTTTGCCGGTCAACCAGCAATAGCGTTAACTTCGAGGGTGTATACTCTCCTATATTCCTGGTACCCAAAGCATCCAGAGAGCTCAGAACGGTGTTGGTTCTGAGGTCCTTAAATCAATTCATCAGCCCCAGAAGATGCAGGATGGAGCCAGTATATACGATATCAGTAGTGCAACCAGGAGATTTACATGTCCTGATTCACAAACACTGTCAGAGGTACCTCAGATTCGCAGTAGAGGAAGAGCATTATCAATTCAGACGTTTGCCCTTCAGCATCAACACAGCACCCAGAGTCTTCTCCAAGATCCTGTTGGCGACCACAGCATTTATCTGTTTACAGAGGCTAAAATAATTTTCATTATCTAGACGACATCCAGGTCATTACACATTCAAGTGAGCAGCTTGCGCCACAGCGCAACAAGGTAATAGGGATCCTGTCCAACTTTGGATGGCTGATATACAGTCAAAAGAGCAACCTCCCTCCTGCTTAATGGATGGAGTATTTAGGCATGGTATTCGACACAGGACAGATTCTTCTGCCATATCGCAAGGCGACTGAGCTGAAAGCATGTGTCTACAGGGTGATGTAACACAGGTGTAACACAGGTGTTATCGGCAAAAGACTATATGACGATGTTGGGGATATTCACCGGCTATCCCAGCGGTACCGTAGGCAAGGTTCCACACGAGAGCTCTTCAGATGTCCTTCCTGAGGCAATGGGACGGCTGGTCATTGGACCAGAAGATCTGGGTGCCAGCATGGGGGCAATGGAGTCTGGGCTGGCCAGATAGCAGACCAACTGAGCTGGAGGATCCCAGCAATAGAGAATGGTCAGTCAACGGACACTATGTTCAGTCTTTGCCAGAGGGGGGATACCCAGCAGAGACCTGATGGCGACACCACGGAATAAGTAGGTGCCAGAGTTCACAGCAAAGTTCAAATACAACGAGGCCATAGCTCAGGATGCCTTCTCAATCTTATGGCAGTTCCCCCTAGTGTACCTGTTTCCTCCAATCCCATTAATCATGAGGGCTTTGCTGAAGATTGCGGAGGAGCTGCATACCATCATAATTGTACCCTTCTGGCCCTGGAGATCAGGGTTTTCCTCTGTGCTTGCAGAGGGCTTCTGCCCCACCAGTATGCCTACCTCTAAGGAGGGATCTACTACAGCAAGGACAGTGGATTCACCAAATCCAGGGAGACTGCAGCTGACGGCCTGGCTGTTGAATCGGCCAGATCACATGCACAAGGCCTCTCAGAGGAAGTAGTCGCTACATTACTGGGGGCAAGGAAGGCTACAACAAATGCCACATACTCCAGAATTTGGAGAAAGTTTGCAGACTTTGCATCGCAACAGTTTCTCCCCATTAACTCAAAGTATTGCGAACATTTTAGAGTTTATGAAAACGGCTCTGAATGTTGGCTTGGCATATAACTCTATTAAAGTGCAGGTGTTGGCCCTGTCTTCTTTCGACGGACATAGATGGGCTAAGGAGCCTTTCATAAAGCAGTTCCTCAGAGCCGCAATAAGGGCGTGCCCCCCAAGGAGGAGCCTCATCCCAACCTGGGACGTGGGCATGGTCCGAAAGGCACTGTTGCAGCCCCCATTTGGCCCGGCAGAATCATGTACACTTGGCTTTCTAACAATCAAACTGCTTTTCCTGAAGGCCATTACAACGGTCAGAAGAGTGTCGGAATTAGCAGCCTTTTACTGTAAAGAAACGTTCTGCATTGTGTATCCGGACAGAGTGATCCTGTGGCCTGCTTCAGCCTTAGCCTCTAAGGTGGTCTCAAAATTTCAGGTAAACTGAGAATCAGTGCTACCTCGTTTCATGCAACCTCCAGATCAAAGGAGCCAGTTAGACCTCCAGACTGGGCCGGTTTAATATCAACATATCTTCAGAGGGCACAACAGATACGCAAGTCGGGTAATCTGTTCATCTTCCCGTTGGGACCCAGGAAAGGGGAAGCAGCACCTTCAAGGATTTTATCCACCTGGATTACGAGGACTATCTCCTAGGCATACAAGCAGTAGGGCCTTGCCCCTCCGCAGACTGTACAAGATCATTCTACTAGAGGGATGACAGCTTTGTGGGCATCCATGGCAAAGGTCCTGGTGGAGGACATATGCAGGACTGCTAGCAGGAGTTCCTGTGAGACTTTTGCTTGGGACTACAAATTGAATGTAGTCGCCGCTAGTCTTATGTTCAGAGCGGTGTTAGTGTCAGCTTCTTTGTTCAATTAAAGTATGGCGAAGCATGGAATTGGGCGAGTTGTCATTTCTTTCCCACCCAAATGTGGCTTGGGTATATCCCATAGTGAGCTGACGAGAGGACGACCAGGAAAACTGAAAATTGTTATCAATACTCGCTGTAATTTTCCTTTCCTGGTCCGTCCTCACGTCAGCACAACTTTTACTTCCCTCCCTAAGTAGCCTGTCGCCGATAAACAAAAGAACACGAGGGGGAGAGGAGGACAGGGGTTTATTGCACTGGAAGAAGGTGGTCCTGGGGGTTAATCAGGGAGAGTTAACCCATAGTGTGCTGACGCGAAGACGGACCAGGAAAAGAAAATTACGGTGAGTATTGATAAGAATTTTCCGTTGTAGTATGGGGCCTGTGCAACATTACTGTGATGATTAGGGTTTTGTTCAGTGGTGTTTTTTTCTGTTTGGTGAGGGACCCCAAAAAAGTTTGCTATGGAGCCTTGTGAGCTCCTGTTACATCCCTGGCTACTATTATAGCTAATACCAAAGAATGAAGGAATAATGGAATAACAGGTCACTATCATCTGTTTCCAATGCAAAACAGACTCTTGTCATGCTGATCAACTTACTGGGAAGAAGATAAAACAAGAAAAGCAAAGCCCGATTTAGGATTAGTTGCTCTCTTTGCAGTAAGGGAAGGGGAATAGGATGGTACAGACACTAGCTCAGACTGTAACTTTTCCTGCATTTCCCTTTCCTGGCACGCTACACAATGCCCTAAAATGGGGTCCCAACACAATGTTACCAAGAAAAAAATATGTTAAAACTCCTGCCCTGCCAGAGGATCCAACAATGTATTCTAAAGAACACAAAAATGTACACTACTAATACTGTTGTAAAAATACATTTTTTATCACATCTCAGAACACAATGCAATCAATCTGAAATGATAGCAGTGCTTCATAAACACAGAGAGACCATTAGGAATATTGCAGGTAAAAGAAAGGAAGGGAATAGAATGAGAGGTGATTTGGGGGCTAAATATGATGGGAGCATTTAGTGCCAGTTTTGGGTACAGGGAAAAAAACCACACATCCATAGTTGGCCCACAGCAGGATCGTTATCTTCCCACAACTCTTTGACTCACAAAATTTACTGACACTTTTTTACTGACAACTACACATGTGACAAAAATGTTATTAACAAATAACCAATCAATATTTATGAAATAAACAATATGAAAAGATAATACCTGCAACAAGTAAACTACCCGGCTTTACAGATAAAAGTGAGTGAAACAAACATTGGCAGCAGAGGCAGTAAGAGGGGAAAGCAGTTGCTTCACAGAGTGTTCCCCCCTCTCACCCTGAAGAGAGTGACCTTGGCTGAGGACAGCTCTGGCTGCACATGCATGGGTCAACTCTGCCAGGGCCCCTGCTGATTTTCTGGTACCCAAGTCTGATCAGGGAGGTATGCCTGTACTGGTTTTACCCAGTGTCATACCTGCATCACATGACTGCATTTTCCAATTAAACAGTGAGGTATGCTGTGACCCTCTAGCATAGTGTCAGTATGCTCCTCAAGTTTGTCCCCAATTACCACCAGAGTACTCCAATTCCATAAGGTGGTCCTTTGTCTTTGGACCAGAACTACCCTGAACTTCACTGAGAGGGATGTGGTTTATGAGGATATTTGCAAGTAGCTGTTTGTGTTCTGAACTGTTTTTAGGCCTAATGTAAACTGGGCGTTTGTTCAGCCCCTTTGAACGCCTTTACTCCTGGTAGGAAAAAAGCTGTTTAAAAAAATGGGCCCAAACCTGTATATTGCATGAATTTTTCAGCCCGTAAATGCTCCTCTTCTAATACATGGACGTCCAATGCATTGACATATGGGCTAGCAAAGAGATGCTTTTTACAGGGTGAACAAAAAAGACATGCCACCGGTAAATGTGGCCCAGTGTACATAAGCTTACTGAAGTAGTGATTCTCAGCTAGACTCTCTGTTGTTTTAGAGTCAGACTATGCTATGCACCCACATTACCCTGATTAAGCCACAGTGACTTTGCTGTGAAGAGTCCATGTTGTGCAGGTAAAGTTCAAGCAAGGTCAGCAAGAAGGGTATAATGTGAGCACTGCACAAATCATTGAGCATGGACAGTGTGTATTGAAGCTGTAGTCCTAGTTTACACCACTAGTTTTCAGTTTGGTGATCTATACCTTATGAAAATACTTGTCCCACTGACATGCTGATCCCATGATTTCAGAATGTTCTAAATGACTGACATGAAAGTAGTAAAAAGTCCAGGTACTCTAACTTGCTACATGCTTTGTACTAAAGTCAGAGAGAGTTAGCCAACCAGTACTTTCAGAAGAAGGTCAACAGTGGCAGCCTGCATGCTTCTCCATTTCTTTAAGCACAAATACCACTGCACAAACTACTTCAATGTGCTGGTTGTTAGCTTTACCATGAAGATATGTTGCAGCAAACAGTAACTTTTTTCAGCTAAAGTCCATAACCTAATCCTGATCATGACATTCAATATTCAATCTGATGCTACTAATGACTTACCTTCCTTGCCATTATCCAACATAACTGTATGACAAAGTGCTATGGCCCTAAAGAATTCTTGGATTAAAGGGTCTTGATTCTTACGCAATTCTTCCACCAGAGTTTGATCATAGAACTCAAATGACTTGTTTGCATACTTATTCCAAGTAAATGACACTTTCTGTAAAATAGAAAAATGCCTTTGAATTTTCAACACTGGATAAAAAAACTGTAAAAATATTAAAAACTGTGAAATTACATTTGGGTGAATCAGTCACAAATCACAATACCTGTGTATGAAGCGTCAAATGAAACAGAATCAGTGCACATTTACTTGCCCTGAACTAGTACAGGCATACCCCACTTTTAAGTACACAATGGGACCAGAGCATGTACAGTATCTCACAAAAGAGAGTACACCCCTCACATTTTTGTATATATTTTATTATATGTTTTCATGTGACAACACTGAAGAAATTAAACTTTGCTACAATGTAAAGTAGTGAGTGTACAGCTTGTATAACAGTGTAAATTTGCTGTCCCCTCAAAATAACTCAACACACAGCCATTAATGTCTAAACCGCTGGCAACAAAAGTGAGTACACCTCTAAGTGAAAATGTCCAAATTGGGCCCAATTAGCCATTTTCCCTGAAAAAAAGAATTGCTGCTCTACATAAAGATGGCCTAGGCTATAAGAAGATTGCCAAGACCCTGAAACTGAGTTGCAGCACGGTGGCCAAGACCATACAGCGGTTTAACAGTACAGGTTCCACTCAGAATAGGCCTTGCCATGGTCGACCAAAGAAGTTGAGTGCACATGCTTAGCGTCATGTCCAGAGGTTGTCTTTGGGAAATAAACGTATGAGTGCTGCCAGCATTGCTGCAGAGGTTGAAGGGGTGGGAGGGGGGGTCAGCCTGTCAGTGCTCAGACCATATACCGCACACTGCATCAAATTGGTCTGCATGGCTATCATCCCAGAAAGAAGCCTCTTCTAAAGATGATGCACAAGAAAGCCTACAAACAGTTTGCTGAAGACAAGCAGACTAAGGACATGGATTACTGAAACCATGTCCTGTGGTCTGATGAGACCAAGATAAACTTATTTGGTTCAGATGGTGTCAAGCTGGTGTGGAGGCAACCAGGTGAGGAGTACAAAGACAAGTGTGTCCTGCCTACAGTCAAGCATGGTGGTGAGAGTGTCATGGTCTGGGGTTGCATGAGTGCTGCTGGCACTGTGGAGCTACAGTTCATTGAGGGAACCATGAATGCCAACATGTACTGTGACATACTGAAGCAGAGCATGATCCCCTCCCTTCGGAGACTGAGCCACAGGGCACTATTCCAACATGATAACGACCTCCAAGACGACCACTGCCTTGCTAAAGAAGCTGATGGTAAAGGTGATGGACTGGCCAAGCATGTCTCCAGACCTAAACCTTATTGAGCATCTGTGGGGCATCCTCAAATGGAAGGTGGAGGAGACCAAGGTCTCTAACATCCACCAGCTTTGTGATGTCACCATGGAGGAGTGGAAGAACGCCATGCCCAAGAGGGTTAAGGCAGCACTGGAAAATAATGGTGGCCACACAAAATATTCACACTTTGGGTCCAATTTGGACATTTTTCACTTAGGGGTGTACTCACTTTTGTTGCCAGCGGTTTAGACATTAATGGCTGTGTGATGAGTTATTTTGAGGGGACAGCAAATCGGTGGTAATAAAAGGTCACGACGGAATTGGGAGAACCCGTACCGCAAGAAGGTGAGGAGGTACCACTGTAGTGTTTCGACCACCTACAATCTCTGGAACCAGAGGAGGTGGAAGGTAAACTCCTACGGGGTGTCTACGAGTTATTCCAAATCCAGACCTCTGTACGAACCGGTCAGGTAGTGGAAATGGTAGTCGAAGAAATCGTTCCGTCACCAGCAGAACCTCCAGCAATAGTACAACCTTATCACGGGACACCGAGTCAGAGGCTTCCCTCCCCTAGTACGAGACGAAGTCATACAGTGTCATGTACAACCGTAAGTACCAAGGGAGTTACTTGACATCGAGGTGTCACGG